>OZ020611.1:20674778-21274778 GCA_963971575.1 Liopterus haemorrhoidalis
TTTTCATTGCATTTGAATTTTTAGTCATTCTTAATAAAAATTTCCCAATTATTTATTTTTTTGTCTTCAAAATATGGAAAAATGTATTAAAATTTTTGACATATGTCATTCGTTTGCATGGTTTCACTGTTGGAATGTTAATTTTTCACATACCAAACTTGAAACATGAAATAACCCAAGTAAGATCCCTTCTCGTGACAACCTAAAGAAATTTCCATTTAGTTCCGCCTAAAAGTTTGGAATAGCCTATAATTAAAAATAACAACGAATTTTTAAAGAAATTTCACGCTAGTGACAAATATTAATAATATTTTAATAAGAAGTTATGTTCAATTAAGAGTAATTAAAAATTATTACTACGTAAATTTTGATTTTTGTTAGCTACTCCGTTATTTATCCTTTTTAATCATAAGTTCTAGCGTAGAAGGCGTTACTTTCTGTTTTTAGAAAAATCTCAAAATTGTCCCTGTTCGAGAAAAAAATATTATGGTAAGTCTAACCAAATGTAGTAAATGATATGTGAACCTTACAGTAATAATTTTCACACCTACTACCCCAAGGTTCACATATCGTTAAATAATATTAATATTTTAATGCACCTCCAGATACTGTACCTTGATTACATCTTTTGTTGGAGATATTGCACTATCATATTTTTGCTGAAAGCATGAAAAAGAATAAAAGTTAGGGAAAGGTGGACAAAAGGCAGTAATTTGTAGAGGTCAACGTTTTTTCTTAGTGAATACCTACAAATTCGTGTACCTACTTTTTCATTCATACCATTGTTCGAATCTCGAAGTCTATCTGTTGGATGTCTAGTCGGGTAGTCCATCCCCTAACTTGAATAACGACTCAAGACAAAGCGGTGTACGTTAGCTTCTCTTATTTTCTTCACGTTGACGTTTGTTTAACGTATTTTTGTATTACAGAGAAATCGTATACATTTGTTATCCCACTTAACTTAGGTAAGATTAGATTTTGTTTTTTCTATTCATTTGTTTTGTTCATTGAGTTTAGGTTATCAATGGTTTTGTTTAGGGTGAAATCTTATACTTTTTTTGAAAAATTGATTAAAATTTGTTTATTCGTGGGCGGTTAATTATTTTATTTTTGAATGAGTATTTTCAACAAAAGTTTTATTCTTAGTAAACATTCATCGTCTTAAATTAAACACGTCAAATACAGGGTGTAACAAGGTAGAGGGAATATGATTTTTATCGAAAATGTGATATCGCTGGCTGAGTTCCATTCTATTCTATGTCCACTTTTTCTACATTTGAGTTATTGACATTTTAAAATTTGACATAACAGATCCCAAAACCATATTTAATTTTTGTGTTTTTAGTTTATTTAATATTTTTTATAAGTAATTGGGAATTTATTTATGCAATAAAAATATAAATTACTAATAGTTATTAACAAAACTTGAATTTTTTATTAGGACATAGAATAAAAGGAAAATGTACTATAATAAAAAAAATCAGATATTTTATTCTATGTCCGAAACTACACCTCTATTATAAATAATAATAATAATAATATAATAATAATGTCTCTTTATTTAACATATTACAGATGTATAAATTGGTACATTTATAAAGTAGATGCAATAAGAGATTAAACCCCAAATAGAAAAAGCACAAATATAAACAGAAATATTAATTTAATAAATAATAGCTGTAAAGCTAAAACAATTTAGTAGATATACCACTTATTACTATGCTGGGGAAACATCACATATACCACGAAGGTATGTGCGTGGTATCAATGTATATGGATTTTAACACGTTCGCGGACAGTTTTGTACAATGAGATATACCCAAAATGTCACTTTTTTAGATTTTTGTTTATAATAGGACATTTACTGTGTTTGGTATGTTCCTGATAGGACAGTTTTTACTAGTTTTCATATACTTAGCGAACGTGTTAAGTAGTGAGAGATCCTATGTATATATTATATATTAGTTATTTTAACTTTTATATATATATGCTAAAGTAAAAATAAAAGATGTGCAATGTATTTACAAAATATTAACAGTTATTAAAGATTGTATCTAGTTCGATTTTTGTTACCTGGTTAATCCATTTTTTGGCAATTTTGATTATATTATTTTGTTGAATATTAATCTGATGTCGTGAAGCGAAATTATGCAATTTATTGTAGATTTTTTTCAAATGTTGGATCATCTGCATCAGATGCACTAAAATCACTATTTGTTTCTAAAATGCCCGTTTCTAAAACAGGCACTACATATAATTTAAATAATATTAAATTTAGAAAACTTACTATACTTACACATACATTGACAGCTAATTTTTAAATGCGCGAATATTCTATGTCCACAAAAAGCAAGGCTGTGATTGGTTGATGGACATAGAATATAAACGCTCAAAATTTATACAGCATAAGAGAGATAGAATAAAAAGGAATATAGTTTTACAAAGTACTGCAGTGGAAAATGGACATAGTATGATGTAGTTTGTGCACATTTTGTCTCATAGAATAATGTGGCACTCATAACTCAATTTATTGCAAAAGTGGACATAGAATAGAATGGAACTCAGCCGGCGAGCAAGCTGTGAAAAACTGTTGACCAAAGTCTACCCATAGAATCAAATGGTAGTACTAACATTTTCCGGAATATACCGAAAGTTAATAATAAAATCACTTTCGTCGTAAATTCGATCTCAGTAGTTATGTTACAAACTAAATATTATTGGAATTATTGGGACACTGAAAATCCACAAGTGTTTCATCACTACACATTACGCCTGCGCAGAGTGACAGTTTGGTGTGAAATTTGGTCTGGAGGTGTACCTGAACTTTATTTATTAAAAGATGCTGCTGGTAATCCTGTAACAGTGAACGGAGACACCGTGACAAGCGCTACCGTGACATTGTAGATGACAGCATGCCAAATTTCAACTTTCTATGTTCCACCGTTTGGTTACAATTTCTACCGTACAGACAGACAGACAAACAGGCACATGAATGACGTTATAAGGGTTTTTTGGTGGTCATACCCACAGAACCCTAAAAAAACAATAATAATCACTTTTACTTAATATTCGTAAGCTCAAAATGGATTTTCGTTTTCTGTAGTATTAAAATGCAAAGTGCCCAGCAAACATTCAACCATCGGCCGAATGCCGGAAAACTGCTTTTTCTGTTGGTAAATTGCTGGCACCAAAAGTTTGTGCAACGCCAGTATTAATAATGTACTTCACATTTGTATTTCGCACTCCTCCTATACGAAGTACTTTACCAGCATTTTATAAGCACTCCTTATTTTTGTTAATATGTTACATTTTAATGGCTGGCCTTCGAGGGTTAGTGAGTACAAGTTGACACGTGTTTGTGAACAGTTTGTCAAGAAGTGTATTTGAATAGTTATTGTTTTGTGAGCATTATACAGTTTTTTTATTGTGATTTGTATGTGTTTTGTTAGATTTAAGGACGTAGCTTACACTAACTGTTTCATCTTAAATTGTTTAATTTTTAGTTTAGTTCAATCATAGTTTTTTCATGTAATAAAATTTTCAATTATTAATAAATCATTATAATTTCTTCATTAATAGTTTAAAACCGATGCGATATTGTTAACTTTATTTGTTAAATAAATTTATTCAACGATGGTGAAATGGCCAATAAGTATTTATTTTGCACCTAACCATTAATTTATTTTAATACTGGGTAAGTATAAGGTATGCATATGTTACATTTGAAATACTAGAGAGTGGGTATAATATAAGCACTGGTCCGTCAGAAATGAATCTTGCAACTAATGCGATTATTTTGCACTTTACCGCTGCTGGGCCAGCAATTGATACATCAATGGGCCAGCTAACGGCCACGGGGATACCGGGGTACTGGCCCAGTGCGAAATGACAGCACTGGCCCATTACTTTCAATGCCGGGGAGTATGTGCTTCAACAGTACTGGCCCGTATAAAAATGTTTGCTGGGTAAGCACTGGTCCGTCAGAAATAATCTTGCAACTAATGCGATTATTTTGCACTGTACCGTTGCTGGGCCGGCAACTGATACATAAATGGGCCAGCTAACGGCCACGGGGACACCGGGGTACTGGCCCAGTGCGAAATACCAGTACTGGCCAATTACTTTTAATGCCGGGGAGTATGTGCTTCAACAGTACTGGCCCGTATAAAAATGTTTGCTGGGTGGAAATATCATTATTTATCTAAAGTCTAATTAAAATCATACCTCTGCTGATCTTGATAATTTTAACAGTTTCTTCCCACTGGTCGGTAGATATTCAATCTTCCATCTCAAATTTTTTTCACAGTTCTGTTTTGTTTCATCATCGTCACTTCGTACTATCCACTGTAATCGCCTGCCTCTCATTTTCTTTGTAAAGATTTGATTACAGAGATACGATAATTGTAAATAAGACATTTCTTTAAAAATGTCTGTTTTTTCAATATTTTTGCTGTAACAGCATGTAATTACTGAGCCAAATCATTAGTATACAAAACTTTTATTTTGAAAATAAAATTTCAAGGCTATAGAATATAAAATCCTCTTAATTAACTAAAGTAACAATTAAAATAAAGTTCGATAATCTAAAAGACTCTTCGATAAAATTAAATGCATAGCTATAAAAAATATTACAAAAAACATTCTAATAGTACATTTAACTCAACAAATTATACATTTTTATTCTACCAGTAGAAAAAGTAATCTTAACTGGTTAATTAGTTAAGAGTTACTTTAAGATTCGGCTGAAAGTGATAGGATTAAGTACACAAAAAATTAGTTAACTAATCGGACATTCAACTAAACAAATTTATTTTTTGTAGTCACAAAAATATTTATCTAGGCGTAGATTTTTTATAGGGCTTAGGCTGAAATCTAAACTAATTTTAGCACCCAATCCATTCTTCTTGCAAAACGTGGAAATAAACAAAGCAAATTATTTTTTAACATGGGATATCAATAAATGTCTGTGTAAGATCATTTAAAATCAATGAAATCTATCTATTGGGATTAGAAGACTCTAAGAGAAATTAACAGCCAATATATAAAATACAAACTAAAAAAAATATAGTGAATAGACCATAAATACACAGGCTTTTATTGGTTTACAAAGATTTGGCACAAAATAAAGCAAGATTATTATTATTTCGTATGGAACAGGCAAAATAGAACAGATCGAGTAATACAAATACAGTGCACACCGTTTAATTTGATCACATGGGGACTCGGAGTTTTGATAACAATAACCGAATAATAATAATGTCCGAAAAAAACATGAACACAAAACTTTATTAATTAATTAAAAATACATATCTAAAATGACAGTAAATAAATTATGCAATTAACTAAAAAATCTAAAATAAATAAAAAATTCTTTCATTTAAATTTCAAAATATATGTATGTATGTATATGTAATTATTCTGCATACACATATGTACTTATTAACAAAAAGAAATTCAAATTAAAAAAACTCATCCAGCGTTGTTTGTCTCTGATTTTCGCGGAGCACATTATTATTAAAAATTTCATCAGGCCAGATTTCAGTTGAGGTAAACCCTAACATTAAAAAAAAAACAACTGTGGCCACCACAGGACCGACCGCCATCAAAAGTACTTGTATAAAATACATTCTAGCAGCAGAGTAGAAATAACTTGGCCTAATATTTTCTAACAGAGATATTATTTATCATGACCATGGAAACGTTACATATAAGTATGAAAAAATTGAGACTGAAAAAAATTTAAAAAGATTTTACAAATATTTGTCGAAATTTCCCGTTTTATCAAAAAACGTCTGAAATAAAAGTTATTAGTTATTGCATTTATAGCAACTTTTGTTCAATAAATTTTTTCGAAATATTTTTCTGTTGCTAAATATTCGCAAAAATCTTAAAATCGACACGAGTAAACTTCCATTTCTAGTCAACCGATTTTTACCAAAAGTTGATCAACTTGTGTCATTGATGTCAAAAGTTTAAATATGTAGTTTCATAAAAATCCTTTTAGCCTAATTTGCTCTGCACGTGTACACAGACAGACTGGCAGACAGACGGTCAGACAAACAGACCGACAGACATCATGCTAAAAATAGTCAAAACGTTATGTAGGGACCTCAATTCGTGGAGATCCATCGAAATCTCGAAATGTCAAAATCGGTACGATCACAATATCTCCCTTATATATGTTGACGGTCGGTAAAAATTGGAAATACAGTATATTTTAATCAATTTTGCTCACCTCCAAAATATAAGTGATGAGCAAAAGAAAAAGTCCTCACCTGCAAAATCCAAGTGATGAGCAAAAAAAAAGGTCATCACCTCTTCAAACTACAAACCCGGAGATTTTATAACTAAACCCGGAGCCACGAGACTCTGGCCGGAAGCCTTGAGACTTCGGGTGAAAACCTAAGACCTCGTCACCCTTCTCGTAATGCATCTGAAAACCAGATGACCTCACGATGTTTTGCTTCACATCACGCCGCAAAACATCCAACGCTTTTCTCATTTTGCTGCTTGTTGGAGGTTGCAATATTTCTATATCTTCCTCTTGCTCTTGATTTTCAATTGATGACATTGTTACACTTTTACACATTACACTTTCACAAATGTCTTCTCTGAAACATTTATTTGATTATCTATTGTTATCCACTCCTCGCTTATCGTCATGTCAGGTGGCTGAATGGTTTGGTTTTTATTTTCTATATCTTCTTTCGAGAAGCCACCATGTTTGAAACAATTTTTAATTGTTATTTTAGATACTTGGTTCCACGACATGGTAATGAGATGTAAAGCGTCAAGTAAATTGATATTGCGGCATAAGTGCAATAATCTAGACTAGTGATTCTCAACCTTTTCTGGCACGGGACCCCCCAAAATAACGTAAATATTGTCTGCGGCCCCCATATATATATATATATATATATAGAGAGAGAGAGAGAGAGAGAGAGAGAGAGAGAGGGAGGACTCACAAGGTGTATCAAGATAGAGGAAACACGATGTTTCTCGAAAAGACGATTCGTGAGCAAGTTGGGAAAAAAAATAGGTGACCAGAGATTACCGAAATAATTGGATGGTGGTATTAAAATTTTCCTAAATAATCCGGAAGTACAGAATATCAAGGACGACTTCGATTTTTTATATAGGAACGTATGGCGTGTTGCGTATATTTGAATAAAGCTTTTGAAAAGAAACAACTTTTACATAAATATGTTTTTAATATCTGTTATGGTTACCAATAATGGCTTGCAAGTATTTTTATTTACATGTGTTCAAAGTTGCTTTCCATTTTGAGCACTTTCGCATCCTTACCCTTTAGTTAACAGTAGCTCGGAGCATAACAAAAAATATTGCACGTTCATGTCGTACCTTCCTGAAAGTACCTCCAACGCGAACCGTTTAAATTAGTTGTCAAAATAAGTATAATTTATTTTATTTATGTTTAAATAGTATATTTTCATAAATATAAATGTCATATATTTATGAATATATCTTGCAATATTGAGAGTTTTAATAATTGCATGCTTCAATCTTGTATGACTTCGCGGCCCCCCGACGAAGCTTTCACGGACCCCCGGTTGAGAAACGCTGATCTTAACAATGTCTGTAAAGATCTTTGTAAAGTGTCGGCTGATAACAAAAGATTTATTGTTCGTGACGAAATCAATCCTAAGAAAAAAATGATAATATAAACCGAAATCAAGATTACTATAAACGACGTTTTTTTTTTTTTTTTTGTAGTTGTATACGTCCGGCACGTTATTCGCGAAAGTGATAACAATATCCGCATGATAATATTATCCGTGATTCCAATAAGCGGCATGCACTGTATCTGGGATCCATTTTTTCAGACGACGGAAAAATAGACCGAAAAATAACAGAACGTGTTGGGGCTACTGGTAAGCCATTTAACAGCATTAAGGATTCCTTTTTAGCAAAACGGAAAAGTTCGACAGAGGCTTAAGTCCTGGTCTTTAAGAAAATGGCCATGCCAATACTAATACATTAGTCAGAAGCTTGGACAGAATCAGAGGAAATTAGAAACAGAATAAAAAGCATCGAAATGAGGTTCCTTCGGTAGAACCAGGGTAAGACATAATAGGGGATACGCATAAAATTTGTATTTCCTTAAAACTACATTATTTTGATATGTTAATGTTAGTTATGTCACCTAACAAAACAAAAATTACATTTTAATTAATATTATAGCCAAATTTTTGAATTAAAATATTGTAAATTTGAAATAAGCCGACCACGGAGCGAAGGTTGCCGAGTAAAACGACTGAGTATGACGTCAAACGATAGGGGTTTCACATCACAGATACAGCTACAACATAATCTTTACACGTGTGTGTATTGTATTGTTCGAGAGTTTTGTATTTGTTTTAAGCAATTTTTCACGCATTTATTATTAAAATGGCAGATAACGATTTTGTTAGGGCTCAGAGTGATAATTTACCCAACATTGATGCATTTATGCTCATGAAATATATGAAAAATAATGAATGCTACAGTGCTGAGGAAATACGTGGTGTCAAAGTAATTTTTATTTTATATTCTATAACTTTATGTAAACAAACGCTGCAACTCTGTAAAATGTAAATATTTATGTAATTTAGATGTCAGAATTTTACTACATTGTTTACATGAAGTTACAAAACGTTAGAGGCATAATTGAAATACTGCAATATAAGTTATCTATTTTAATATAAAATTTAATTCGGTAAACATGTATAAATTGTTTTTATAGAATTAAACTTTATTTTAACTAAAATCACTCTAACTTTACATAACCTATGAAAGTTATACAAACAAATAAGTTCACAACAGACTATGTACGCCGGTAAGCTAGTAGTGTCATACGTCAGTTAGAAGGGGTATGACGTCACACGTCGTTTTCGCGCGCTACATACATTTATGATTTTTTTAAGCCTTCAAATTACAAAAAAAATAAAATAAAAACTGTTTTTTATGTTTATATGCAACAAGAGGAATATAATAAAAAATAAAAAAAAAATCATGCCTATCCCCTATTGGCCCGAATAAGAAATACAGAGTATAAAGATTTTTTTCCATGTATGCACACCAGACATAATGCTAGGTGCATATTTTGTATGGGACGTAGGCATTCAAGGTACAGAAATTTTATTGTCAGTCCCATATATATATATTTTTTTGCTATATTATTAACATTAAATGTTGACGTTGTATGATTGAATATTAAGTGATTAGAATAGAGTTAATGTATTTGTCCTTACTCAACACTCATAACAATTTTGTCAAAAGATGTCAAATGACACATTAACGAAATCTAACACCGTATTACGTGAATATTATCTTAATTCTGTCAAGTTTATATTCATATAGGACATGTTTGACCGTATTTGGTAGGAGGTTATATCCTACATTTGGACATATTTTGAAAGTAAAAAAATAAGATCATTTTCATGCGTGTTTATATGAATTCTTAGTAAGATATAAAGATAATATATTCAACTAATCAACGCGCAACTATGTTCACATTTCGACTGGATTATTAACTGACAGTTTAGTTTTGTTGGCAACATTACTTTAGGCTCGAGTTAGTTCACGACTCAGAGACCTAAATAGGTTCGATATTAAACTAGTGGACTGTCTCAAATGTTAGAATTGGAATTGCAACCTTTTCGAACACTTCTACCTTGATTTCTGTTGGATTTCCGGTTTTGCCAGGAATGCAGATTTTATGCTCTTAAGTTTTCCAGCTGTTCCTATTCTTTCTATTATTTCTATTTTACCATTGTACGCTGTCACTGGTCCTAGATTTGAAACGTTTGGACTTGTTCTATTTGTCTTCCTACTAGTTCTATGCTGCGAGACATTAAAAAAATTGATGTGAAGGGTGAATTTTCACACATTTCTGGGCTTTTCAGGTATTTAGTAACTGAATGATGATTATTTGGGATGCCAAAACAAATTTTATGTCAAAATATTTTTTTATGAATTTTAATTCGAATGCCTAATACCATTATTTAAGTTTCTAAATATGTGCAGTATTTTCTTTTAAATAGCCAGGTTCATTAAGATTTTGAAAATTGCGCCTATGGCTTCCATTGGTTGCTCAAATCTTAGTTGCTTAAGGCATAGAATGAAATGTATGTAAGAGAACACTTCCCACTGGTACTTAAATTTTAGCTTTTAAAAATTAAATGCAACATTTACCAAAATATAACTAGAATTTTGACAAAATAAAAATGCAAAAAAAAAAAAAAATTAAAATTGACAAGAATCGAACTCTAGTTTTCAAATTACAAATAAACGCACAACGCTACGAGCGCCTACTTATCTACAGTGTTACATAGCGAATTAAATATTTAACATATTTTAGTTAAAAACACAAAAAATGCGTTATTTTCCGAAAACATAATCTGATCAAAAATTCCTGTTGTACTATTCCGGTTCACACCAATGTACATTACTTAGAATTTTTTCATATTTTTAGTTTAAACCATCTGGGCTACAGGGTGTGGGACAAAAATTTGTTTGCACAATTTTGGCAAAAATCGAGTCAAAATAATTTATTTAGCAAAAATAAAATTTTGATCGTTAATCCACGTATTAAGGGCATTTATTTGATATCCTATTCAGAATTTAAAACAATTTTTTTTTTTTCGATGAGCACATATTTATTTATATTTTAGGGGTATATGTTTTTTAAATGTTTTAGTATTTTTCCTATGTGCGGGTCAAAGAGTTGTATAAGCATGCCAAATTTCAACTCTCTAGGTTTAGCCGTTTGGCTACAATTTTTACCGAACAGACAGAAAGACAGACAGATAGACAGACGACAAAATGACGGTATAAGGGTTTTTTGGTCATACCTACAAAACCCTAAAAAGAACACTCAGTATTTATAAATATATCGCAGTAATTTTATGGATACATGTTTGTTTAGGTTATGACAAGAAATAATCAGTTTTTTAACCATATCGATACACTAGTTTTTGTTTGAACACGTTTTTGTTTTTAAAACATAATAGGCAACAATGGACTATTGTAGCAATAGTGAGCGTTTGATTTTCGAACAGAACGAGGAAGTACAGTAGAGGAAGCCTGGGAGGAGATACCTCAGCAGGAAATCGATCACCTAATTAGGAGTGTGTCCAGACGTGTTAATGAGTGCATAGCGCACCATGGACGCTCAATCTATTATTAATTTTCTAGGTTGCTAACTGTCTGATTCTCTTAAAATTTTGGTCGTTAAGGCTAGTACCCTAACAACCATGTATAACAAAAATTATTGAAATAATCTATTTATTACTGGGTGTTCTTTCTTTAATGTTAGGCAGTATATCAAGGCAGGAAAATTAATACCTACGAAATCCAAAAAGAGAGGAAATTCACACTTATTTTTATAATTTTTTTTGCAATACCCTGTTATATCCAAATAATTTCAGCATACCAGTTCTACCATAACTCTATGACTCAACTCCATAACGAAATTAATTGGTCCTACTGAGAACAAATACTTATAGAAATCTGATAGGATCATAAATTGTCCAATAATTGTTTGGCACACTTTTTTGCGCACGCAAAATATATTGTAATATATGGAGATTTTAATTAAAACAACTTGAAATTTAAATATCAATTTTCTTATAATTGCCTTGTATAATTAAAGGAGGACATAAATTTTAGTAATTAAAAGAAAAATTTTAAATTACAAAACGTAAAATTGTACCTATGTTTTAATATTTATAAAATTAAAGATCCCATACTAAGATAAGAAAAATTCTGGATTTCCCTGCAATATAATTGTGTGCTTGGTTTATTAATTTTTAAGTTGAAAGTCAGTTTTTAAATAATAAATAAATTCGAGAAAGGCTCGCTTTTCCTCGCAAGTACCTATATCTGCAAAGGAAGTTTGGCAATTATGCCCATCTGTTTCAGCTTGGAGTCAAAAACGTCTCGAGCAGTTAAATATTGAAATCTTGACTAGTGTCACAGCTTCTGGAAATTAATTGGTCTGAAAATATTATCTTTAAAATTTTGATTGAGATTCATGTGGTTTTAACCTAATATACAGGGTGTTTGTTTAAAACGGGGCACCCCGAAAATCTCCTTTATTTGTAAAGATACAAAAAATCTTCAGAACAAAAGTTAAACTAGACAAAAAGCCCATCTAAAGGTTGCTATAAGAATTCTGAGGCACTTCCGGTTTCACCGAAAATGATGTCAACTTTTGATCTAGTATAGGGAATCGATAATTTTATATTTTGGGAATATTTTTAATTGTAAAAGATGGAAGTGGGCCAAAAGAGCCTTTTGCAGCCCGCTTCCATCTTTTAAAAATTCAAAACCATCATATTTTTCATTAATATCTATGACGATAAAAAAAATTGCCCCCATTAATTATTTCCTGGTATCCGCTGCCCCCCCCCCCCATTTTAAAAGCTGGTTCTACAGCTACCTTAACACATTCATAGACTGACACTGCGAGTAACGCTGTAACTATGAACAGCGACAGCTATCGCTACCGTGACATGATCGTAAATGAATTTCTCTCATCAATTATATGAACTTGGTTTTGAAAATATTAGGACGTCAAGGATGAAATTTGTAGAAAAAAAATGCGAAGTTGGTTGATAACTTTCAAATATAAGGAATTATTTTATTCATCAAAGTATGCACCCATATTGTGTATACACTTTTTCCATTTAAGCGGCAGGTTGTTCATGCAGGTGGTGTAAAACCCTGGCGGACGAGAGTCAATGAATTCCTGAAAGGCCAGTTTTACAGCATTGTCGGAATTAAACTGTTTTCCTATTAAAAAGTTGTCCAAATTGCGGAAGAAGTGGTAGTCGGTGGGAGCTAGTTCTGGTGAGTATGGAGGATGATGAAGAAGTTTCAACTCCAATTCTTGTAATTTTGAGACAGTCATTTGTGCAGTGTGTGGTCTAGCGTTATCATGCAATACGATAGGAGTCGATCTGTTGACCAATCTAGGCTGTTTTTCTTTACGTTTTTGCATAATAGTGCGAATTTCCGACCGTTACATTTTCAATAAAATTGATTTAAAAGAAAAGTTTTTGCTATTTTTTAGAGCATACAATGGTTTCTTTATACAGGCGAGATGTGTTACTTTCCAACAGAACGGTAAAATATTAAGCCAATGTCAAATAATAAGCTGTTAAAATTGGCAATATTATTAACTACAGATTTCATCCTTGACGATCTGATATTATATAATATTCAGTGCCGTGATTATCTTTTTTCGGTCCAGATTTTGGGTTTGTGTAAAAAATATTTATACAAATTACGGGCTCTGCTTAGTCGTTCGCAACCAGCTATAAATTGTAGGAACCTTTCTGTGTGCACTAAAATAAAAGACATAATACTGACCATATTACTCCTGAATGTACACTGATTGACAATATGGCAGTGGCGCACCCAGGAAAGGGGCCCGGGGGTCCGCGCCCCCCTAATAAGGAAGGAAATAAAAATAAAAATACACAAACACACTAGAAAATTTTAAAAATACAGATGAGGATCTTTTTTTTTAGGTCGTCACTTATATTTTATAAGTGAGGACCTTTTTTTTAGGTCATCACTTTGTATTTCCGAAGCAAGGACCTGTTTTTACTTGCCCGACCTTAATGTATAAGGGGCAAGTATTGTAATCGCGAAAATTTTCGATGTCGAGATTTTGACTGATGACCACGTTTCATGGTCCAGGGAATCCAAAAAACCTATTTTCGAAGTGCCGTCCGTATGTGTGTGTGTCTGTGTGTGTGTGTGTGTCTGTGTGAAATTTTATAGGTCATAATTTGATGTATATTTGAAGATTTACCTAAATCTTTTTTTAAATTAAAAAAAAAATATGTATTTTTTTTATTTATTTTTTTTTTATGGGAGGGCAAGTCTAGCGGATGTCTTCCTTCGCCACTGGTTTAGGTCGTCACTTGTATTTTAGAAGTGAAGACCTTTTTTGTTTTAAGTCATCACTTTGTATTTCCGAAGCGAGGACATTTTTTTATAGATTATCACTTGAAATTTAGAAGTGTGAACCTTATTCATAGTTTAAATAATTTTATCTTCAGGCCCCCCCAACCAAAATTCCTGGGTGCGCCACTGCAATATGGTAACGAAACTTGTCGACTGTCGTGGCAATGATGATGATAATGACGAACAACATGGATTTTCGGTAAATATATATTTTCATTCGGTAATTGGATTCCAATAATAAGATGATCAGTTTTTGGAAATTATTATGTTCCATTTTTTTGCAGATCATTTTAGGGCCCCTTTTGATCTAGGCCCCGGGCTTCTGTCCCTGTTGCCCTTACCTAGTTACGACTCAGCTGCTTTATATTCCACTGGAGTAAAATGTGTTTGGGGGTGAGAGAACACTTCTTCCCTTAGTTATTAATTTTAATACATCCCAACACGTAGGGTTAAAATTTGGTACCGCCCGAACAGTGTTTTTGGATTGAATCAAAGTATCGAAAAGCAATAATCGAAAGCGCGGTATCTCCTTACAAAGATCCAAACACCATTAATAACAATAATGATAATAATAACTAGAATGTAGTATCATCTATTAGAGTAGGTCTCAATATCAGTGGTGTGTCTATGCGTAGGCTCGTGAAGTGATCAATAATTATGTGTGTCTGTCGGCAGGCATGTCTGTCTACGACAGTCGCGTGCCGTCGCACCTGCTCCGTGGCTGGCCGGTGCCCGGTCTTCGCGGCAGCTGCCGTAGAACACCTCTCACACCCGCGCTCGCCGCTCTCATATATGCTAATCATTTCACAAAATAATCTAACATACATATACACTCTCACATATAAACATACGACTCACGCGTAAATGTACGCATATTTACAAACTTAGAGTGAGCAGCTTTAACTGTACATATTTAAACCGAAATTTCTCAAATAAAAAATTTTAAAATGTTCTTTTTTACTTTCCGCCACATTTTTTGTGTTTATTCAGTATTTAAGATTGTTTTGGAGTTGGGGTAGGTGCGTAGTAAGATAGTTGTCTACGGATGACAGACACGCGAATTAAAATCCCTAATCCGACTTCGGGATTTTCATCATCCGATACTTTGCATTCGGGTCAGAGATTGAGTCACCCTAAATTAGTTAAAGCTTAAAATAAGTGGTAAGATAGTTGTCTACGGATGACAGGCACGCGAATCAAAATCCCGAATCTGACTTCGGTATTTTCATCATCCGATACTTTGCTTTCGGGTCAGAGATTGGTCACCCTAAATTAGTTAAAGCTTAAAATAAGTGGTAAGATAGTTGTCTACGGATGACAGGCACGCGAATTATAATCCCGAATCCGACTTAGATATTTTCATCATCCGATACTTTGCATTCGGGTCACAGATTGAGTCACCCTAAATTAGTTAAAGCTTAAAATAAGTTCCTCTTTATTCAGAGATAATAGTCGAATTGCCATGCTGACCAACGAATTTTTCATATATGGTGCCAGATCTGAATACAGAACTAAATTTCTCTGCAACTTTTATGTGGTCTTATTCGTCTTTTTACAGTAAAACCAAGTAAAGTAAGCACCGAGGGGGGGGGGGCTAAAAGGGTTAGAGCCCCCCTCCCCCAAATCTCAAAAAACACGTGGTTTTCGGTTTTAGTGTTTTAAGAAATACACTTGAATTTTAGAGCTCAGGAGTTTTTTTTTTAGTCATCACCCGTGTTTAGATTTGTTTCTTTTTAGATCATCCCTCGTATTTTAAAAGCGAGTAAAAATCCTCGTATTTGTTTTAGGTCATCACTGTATTTTGGAAGTGAGGACCTTTTTTTTAGGTCAACACTTGTATTTTGAAAAATAAAATATAATTGACCAGCACTTGTCGCCGACTTTTTCTCCATTCCTACTTTTAAAACAATTTTGTCTTCTTAGTCGCCCCTCCCCCAAATTCCTGGGTGCACGCCTGAAACAAGTAATTCTTTTACTGTTACTCATGTGTCTGTTAGTACGGTAGATATTGTGGTCTAATGTCTAGTTCTAAATAGTTCAAAAAACCTCGCTTGTACTCTAATGGCTAGTTCTAAATAGTTCAAATTTGCCATGCATATACAGTTCTTTCAGCTGCATATTGTTCTTACTTACTTACTTCCTTACTTACTAAATCGTTGAGACCTTTTACCATTTCTGGTGTCAGAATTTGTGTGAGTTTGAATTTAATTTATAATTATTTTCTTCTCTTACAAGGGTACATCGCCACAATTTTTTCCATTCAATACTGTCTTGTGTACTTCTTGCATTATTCCAGGGGATTTCCCATATCTTTACCGCTTATCTAATTTCAATGCTCCATTATTTCTTTTGTCTTCCTCGTCGTCTTCTTTTAGATACCCTGGCTTCATATACCTTGTTCGTACCTCTACCTTCGTCTATTTTTTGAATATGACCATACCGTCTCAATTGGCCTTCTCCTCACACTTCTTCTACTGGTTTTGTTCTCAGTTCTTCTACTTCACATTTCTCATTCGGCCCAATTTTGTCATCTCCTTGATATTTCGTTGGAATTTTATTTCGCTGCTTCTTATTCTGCTTCTAAGTTTCTCCTACGATGTCCAAGTCTCCAACCCATATGTTAATAATGGAATGACCACCTTCTTAAGCCCGGATATAGGGAAAATTCTAAAACACACCGATCAAAAAATATTTGTTGATAAATTATTTATTTTTTTAAAATAATTAACAGTAAGGCATATCACACGAAAGATCTCAACAAAAATTAACGAACAGAAATAGATCTTTAGTCTTTTTATGTTCACCTGATTTATGTCAAAATTTGGGGGAAAAAAATCCCAACCTTATTCTCAGAAAAATATAAGCCTATCCAGCCCAAAGTTGAGCAAAGGTGTCACAAAATAATTTCCACTTGCCTCGGTCGATAGATGATTTTTGCCAGTTCTTGTCGAAATCCTCCACTTGGGTTTTTGACTATTTCTGTATTATTTTCTGTCTCTTGCTGTCCATGCTGTGACCCTCTTGCTCCATCTATTATCCTTGGTACCTTATCATATGGCCAATCTATTTCCTTTTTAAACTCTTCGTTTATTTGCCAATAACTAAAATGTTTGTACTTTTCCTATTTTCTTTGTTAATTTGTCTTTAAATGATATTAGCTTCATTGTTAGGTTACAAATTTGAGAACCCTACAATTGGCTGTACACAAGGGTTGATGATTTTTTCTTAATGAATAATGTTGGTCATTTTCTCATAGGTGACATAGCCTGATGACTAGAACCGCTATACTTTCCGCTTAGGTTAGACTTATAGGTACGGTTAAGCCTTTTAAAACAGTGCTTAACTTTGAACTTTACGTTCGTTATAGTAAACTATGTTAAATGGTCCCCTAAAATACTGAAAGTAAATTTAACGTTCAACATTAAATTTTGAAAAATATGTATAATATATTGATTTTTTAATAATGAGAATAATGTATATATATATATATATATATATATATAATTACATTTTATTTGTACAGATAACACATATGCCGCTTTTATCGAAGCATTAGCAGCTAACTAAAGTACCGTTGCATATTTTTGCAAGACTCTAATTATTATACATGTTAATTGGGTTTTCTAATTACACAATCTAAACCAAGGTTGTAATTTTGTCTCCGAAAAAATATTATTATTAAGATGATAGGTTATTAAGTACATCAAAATACACTGAATTGGCGACAAAAACTGACACAGAGCGGATCTGGTCCAGCACTTTGCGATCAGCTCGGCGTGTGAGCGTGATCCATCCAAACTACGCAGAAACAGGCGTCCGACTGGTCGAAGGTGTAATGATATTTGGTCATAAACTAATAGTTTGATCGATTTGTATATCTACTCTGCAAGTCGAGTAAAATAAAAAAGGTCCATAACTTGGTAGTCCAAGCTATTTTTAGGAAAGTAGAACGTAAAAATTTACCAGCAAAGTAAATTTTTCGTAATAATTAATTGATTATTACGCTTTACGCGATACATTACAAAATCGGCTCGATAAAGTAGTCGCAGCTTTAAATTACTGAAATATTTTTCATCTATTTGTATGTCTAAAATATCCCAAAGCATGTCTGCAAAATATCTTCACCAAAAATCCAATTTCTATTGATCTTATTGAAAAACTTTTAAAGAATTAATTTACAGTTATAAAGAATACCTGAGAAAAAAATTGCGGCAAATTTTAGAATTAATTAAAATAATATTTAACTGTTTCGGCCTATTCATTAAAAATCGCAATTTTGAAATATTTTGATAACCACTAACCTTTTATGTAACACGCCAAATTAAAATCAAAGAATTCTGAAAATTTTAAATCTAACGGATCTTAAAAGTCCCATAACACTAAAAGGCCTACTAATTCTCTTAGTGCTAACAACATCTTAATTAGCACAATAAAAAATTTATAACTTTTGTTGCAAAAAATAGCAATATAAATTTGCTGTTTGTTATTTTATATGTTTTTGTTTTCCTAATTATTTAATCATTCAAATTTATAGCAATGATAAAATTCAGTAACCAGTTTGAATTTCCACATTGCAGTCAAAATTTATGTTCTTATTGTCTTTGGGGTCTGTCATCACTAAATTTTTGTACATAATATTGTATGGTTTTTATTAGTTTAACAAATGTTTTATTTAAAAACATCTTAATAAATATTTCAGTAACATAATTAAAGAATTCTTTGGTAATTTGTTGAAAATATATAATGTAAAAAAATGTTATTGTTAAAAATAAAACTATCTGTGTTATTCCATTGGGTTGAAATTTTAGTTACTAATTTATTAAATTATGCATTTTAATATTTTAATTATTATAAAAAATTCAGAAAGGAGCAGATGTGGTTAGCACGTGGCTACAAGTAGATCTTAATTTCAACCATGCGCAGTTGCATTAAATTGGTGGAAAATATAATGAAATGGAATACATTTGGGCATTAGTTACGTCAAAAAAATATGTCAGTTTTGATAGATCTAAATTCTACTCAAGCGTACTTTTAATAAAATATTATTGAGCGCAGTTTTAAATTCAAGGGGGTACCTACGAGGGATTTTCCCCTCCAGGTGGCAAAAATTCCTCCCCTTTAATAAAGCTCATAAATTAAGAAATTTATTAGCCATAATACCTGCTTAATTTACTCGATCCTTGTAATTCCTTGGGCCAATATGTCCCTGGGCTCTTGTAGTACTACCCCCCAACCCCTGGGTTCATATAATTTAACCCTTTTAGAAAACTCTCTGGATTCTACACTGATTGAGCGTATTATTTCGCAGTAGCATTTCGAGGATATTCAAGATGATGAAGCCCATCCTTTTTAATTATGAAAAATTTATCAAGTATAAGTTTTCACACTTTTCAGGGTTTCTTAGGTAATTCAAGTTATAACAAACTTTGGGTACATTTATAGGGTTTTGTAGGTATGGCCATCGAAAAACCTTATAACGTCACTCATGTCTCTATGAACGGTAGAAATTGTAGCCAAACGGTTGAACATAGAAAGTTGAAATTTAGCATGCATATACGAGGTCTGTTCAAAGAGTATCGCAAATTTTGAATTTCCGCGTGTTACGTATATTCGATTTTCGATTTTTTTGTGGCGTTTTGTGGTACTCATGTTTCTCATTTATGCCGACAAGTTCGGCCATTTTGAATGTTCGGTTAATTTTTGACAGTTGCTTTGCTTGCACGTGTTTTGGCTCGTCTTCGATTTTTGCCTTTACCAAAAAATGGATCAAAGAATCTGTATAAAATGTTGTGTGAAAAACAAAATTAAGTGCGCGGACGCATTCCAAATGTTGACTGTGGCATATGGTGAAGCTACCTTGGACCGAAGCAACGTTTATCGGTGGTACAAAATGTTCACAGAGGGCCGAGAAGATGTGAACGACGAAGAGCGTGCCCACACCTCGTTGCTTGTGCGCGAATTTTTGGCCAAAAACAACACACTAATAATGCTGCTGCCACCGTATTCCCCAGATCTGGCCCCCTGTGACTTTTTCTTGTTCCCGAAACTGAAGAGGCCCATGAAAGGACGACGCTACGCTACGAGTGAGGAGATAAAGACGGCATCGAAGGAGGAGCTGAACAAGATCACAAAAAATGATTTTTTCAAGTGCTTCGAGGATTGGAAAAAATGTTGGCACAAGTGTATAATATCTGGTGGGGATTACTTTGAAGGGGACAAAATAGATATTCATGAATAAATAAATAATTTTTGAAAAAACACCAAATTCGCGATACTTTTTGTACAGACCTCGTACAACTCTTTGACCCACATATAGGAAAAATACTGAGGGTTCAAAAAAACACATCCCGAGATAATATAAACAATTATGTATTTAATAAAAAAATTAATATTTTTTTAAATTTTGAGTGGCATACCAAATGAAACCTCTTAATGCGTGGCATGGCATTTGGCATGCTAGTGCACCTTTTTGACTTAATGGAAAAAAATATAGAAAATAAAAAAAAAATCATCGCGAGATGAATATAAAAAATACGAGGTGTGTAAATTAAGTAACCGGACTGTTCTATTTAAATTTTTTGTTCGAATAGAATTACAATTCAATATTGTCTCCCGCAAAAAACTTCCTTGGGAAGCCACACAGCGCTGGAGACGATTCTTCTAATGCTCATAGCAGTGCTAGAACTCGGATACTGGAATAGCTTTCAGCTGGTCGGTTACGGACGTTTAAATGTTTTCGAGTGTCCCAAAATGACGTTCCTTGAGGTGATTTTTGATAAGAGTTGATAAGAGGAAAATTCACAAGGACTTAAATCAGGCGAATAAAGAGGCCGAGGAGCCACAGGAATGTTTTTACTGTCCAAAAACTTGTTTATTGCTGTGTGACAAAGCGCATTGTCATCCCCATTGGTCAAAACCTGATGAACGATAGTGTGAGTCAAATTCAACTCTTCCACGATCATTCTGACTGTCAACCGACAATCTGAATGCTCAAGATCCCGGATTCTGTCGACATTTTCATCGGTTCTTGAAGATGAGGGCCTTCCGCTACGTGATTCATCTTCAATCAACTCTCTTCATTCTGAAAATACCTTAAACCACCAGAAAACCTGGGTCCTTGACAAAACATTGTTTCCGTAGGCCTGCTGAAGTTCTGCAAAAGTTTCCGTTGCACTGTGCGCAAGTCAGAAGCAAAACCTGCTAGCATACCGTTGCTTAAAACTCATTTTTAGAACGCACTAAAAAAAACTGTTTCACGAAAAAAATCGCTATGGATGACAAAATTACTCTAGTGTGTTCAAACTCGTACTTAAGGCGTATCACATGTTCACCTGCCACACCCCCAAGTCCTGCGTCCCAAATGTTGCCAGATCAAACGCTATGTTGCCAGCCCGGTTACTTAATTTACACACCTCGTTTGTACTTAATCCTAAGCCTTTCTACCTTTCGGTGTAAGGCTGCACACCTCGTTTGTATTTTAATAAAATAACATATATTTTAAAAAAAAATTGATTGGGGTTTCAAACATCTTAAATGGCGAATAAACAGGTAAATTTTTTTAAATTGTTTTTTTTATGGGTATTTCGCTCAATTTCCCAAAGAGGTTGATAAAAAAAATCTGAAAAAATCTAATTAATGTACATTGATAGGAACCGGATTAGTTCAATAGAAATTTTGCCGGTCACCATGGAGGAGTGGATTCCTAACCATGGGGGTTAGGGTTCGAATCCCCGGTAATAGCACGGATGTTTGTATTTGTTATAAAAAAAATTTACTAATGTATCCAAAAATAAAAATATATCACATATACAGGTTAAAAAAATAAATAAATAAAAAAAAGAAATTTATGATCAGTTTTTCGATTTTTTTCTTTAAATTTATTGTGTGGTATCAAAAGAAAACTCTTTAGAAGTAAAATAAGAAACAAAAAGTAGTTTATTAAATTTTCTTTATTTTAACAACTTTTAACCCGAAGGGACTAAACTAGAAATCTCAAAAAAATTTAAGTAATATACATTGATCTGAATAGGAAACGTATGAAAGAACTTTTTCGTCAGATGCGTTTTTAAAAAATATTGCAGTTTTTGTAGTTTTGACCAAATTTTTTTAATTGATTCGCCATCAATTAAAAAAATTATGTTATATTTTTAAAATTATATTTTAAAAAATTAAATTTTCTTGATCCACGTATCAAGAACTTTTATTTAATGTCTTACTCAAAATTCTGGCAAAACAATTAAAAAATGAAAAACATGAAATAAGAAAGATACATTTTAACAATAATCTAAAAAAATCGACATCTTGAAAAAATAATGTAATCAATATTCTGCTTGTACTATTTTGGTTCACATCAGTGTGCATTACTCAGATTTTTTAGATATTTAAACCGACCCCTTGGAAAAACAAAATATAAGCCTTTTGCACCAAGTTGATGAACAACTTAGGTACAAAACCGCTTCAAATAAAAAAATTTATAAAAATATATATTTTTATTTGTAAATCTACATTTCAAGAGCTCATTTATTGCCCCAATATATGTTTTATGATTACTATAGTTATTTGCTTTTACTATTCATAATATTTTATACAAATATTATGAATAGTTTTTATCCAAATATCTTTCCTCCAAAGAGCATCTTGCGACCTATAATGCCACAAGAACACTGGCGAAGAATAGCTGGTTTAAAAGAATTGTCAATATTGTTGAACTTACCTTGTTAAGGTCCTTGTTGCGAAGCTATACAGAAGTATGGGAAGTACTAGAGTTTAGAAGAATCTAATCTTGGTCTTTTATAACACTTCACGTCATTACAAATATATATAAAAATAATTTTTATTTATTTTGATTTTGAGAGATTATATAAATTAGGTATACACTGGCGACACCTGCACAATTAATGGGTGACACCCTAGAGTGTCACTATACCAGTTTTAAAACCACTGTCTCAATTTATAATTTTATACTAGAAACCAATAATGTGAATATTCATATGCAACATCAATATATGTTACGAAAAATATAAAAAATCGACAACAACATGAAAAATGAATTCCAACCAAGGTAAAATTATTAATATATTCACTAGTCCCGTTTTTACTTTTGAAATTAAAAAAAGGAAAAAACTAATTAATAGCAGCACTTATATTAATTTTCATTTAAAAATTAAATGTTTAATTAATTAGCATAAGCAATATATTTATTAGTAATACTTTTTTCTAAGAACCGATATCGTTTTCTCTTTTATATTACCATAAATAAACTGTTAAAAATCTCAATTCATCTATCTTGTTTAAAAGTCCACCACACCAATTGACGTACAAGATAAACAGCTATTGCTGATGGCTTTACATAAACGAAAATCTCAGGCAAATTCAAAATAAGCATCAATGTGAAAAGAATTTGCGTTGATGCAGAATACAACAATTTTTCTTCTATTAGGTTGAGTCATATATAACTTCCGTTCTCGGGAAAAATTTACAATGTTTCACTAGTGATTCAAATAGCTCGTACGTGCCAAGCAAAATCTACGTTCACGGATAGAAAGAAGGCCGCCCAAGGTCGCAGAATACTTTTTTTCACGATTTTCCCTAGTGCTTTGGAGTTGTTTTGACTTTTTTAGTCAAACTTACTCATAACTTACTTCCACTCACAGAAAAAAAATACAATGCCTCACTGGTGATTCAAATAGCTCATAGCTCATCATAGAATTTTTAAGGGCAGCAACGTATAAAATCTACCCTAAGAGAGGCTGATACTCTTCCTGAGAGAATCGAACTTACTGTTTTATTTGTGAAGTCTTGCAACTTATTTTAATGCGTTCTATTTCTAGACTGTAAAATTCGATGGTAATTGGCCCCTTTACAGCCTCTTACCATCACCCTGGGTATTACAGACATATTATCTTATTTATTTGTATTTGTCCATGCAAGATACAGTCCATCTATTTAAGCCTGGCAGATGACCTTGGGTGCGCAGTAGCAATCACTAGAAATTGGAGTGGGGACGTCAGTTGACTTCAGACTGTCTTGCTGCAAGCATCAGTGAAAGTACATTCGGATGAAAAAGTATAATGGAATTTAAGACGAAATTATGCGGGCGCGTAAACCATAGTCAGTGTAAGGAGATTATTAGTAATGTGATTGACTTTATGACTAAGTAAGCTGCAGCAGGGAACGTGATTATACCTTTGAAGAATATTTTGGATCGAGTTTCAGCGTGCACAGGCGTTTCTGCAAGAAGTTTAAGTAGATTTAACAAGGAAAAAAAAATGTCTGCAGGTTAGACAAGTTAAAAGTTGTAATACAAAGATGAGACACGGACGGAACAAATATTTTGAACAAAAGAATCCGAAATTTCACGTTCTAAATTAACAATCATAATAAATATTTTTGTTATAAGACGCAACAAAGCTGTTCAACAAAAACATTTATTTTGTTTGGTAAACTTAGTTCAGTTCTTAACAGGCTTTTCATTTTTATTTCATTGTTATATTATTTATACATTATTATTTTCTAAATTCAGGTGAATATTCCACATTTTCGTCACCTAGAAAGCAGAAAGAAAGATGTGAACAGAAAATATGAAATATAAAAAGTAATCCATTAAATTGTGGAAAAAATTAATATTTTGATGAAAACTTGTGTCTCATACTGTACAGTCCAAGCGCTCGGCCCTCTCTTTCTTTCCGAATGCGTTCTTCCTTTGCGCGAAACTGATTTCCCACATGCCAGTACTAAATAGATTTGCTGTATCTTTTATTGAATATGCGTATTTTATTTATTTTATTCTTTTAATTTTATTTTATTATTATTAGAACTAGTGCACCCATTGCCAACTGTGTTGGCAAACAAATCATTACCTTAATATGGAACTTGCTCGACACCTCAGACTTCTTTCTCTAGCCATACGCCTAACTTCATCCAATTCAAATTGAATCAACTCTTCGCCCATTATTAAAAACTGGACAAATAATGAGCATTATTCCGAATTATTAATTCATTAACTTTTTAACATGGAAAACGATTCATTTTCAGTCAGTGCATTATATTTATAATGTTAAAACTAAAAATGATTTGAGACGTTAAATTTAAAATATATTTATTAAAATTAATTTTCCATTTTCTTATATAATATAAAAATACGCACACGGAAAAAACGCACACGGATTAATACGCACACGGAAAAAAGCACACATGAAAAAATACACACACGGCAAAAAGGGCACACGGAAAAAAGCATACTGACACTATATCTCAAATTACGGGGTAGATTTACAATATCCCACTGAACACTGCGCATGCGTCACACACACGTCATTTGTTCAATATACAGAGATTCTAAACAGGTGGGACTGTGCAGAACTTTTAAAACACAATTTATTTTTAGGTGGTTTATAAAAAAAAAAAAAAACAGTTATCAACCATAACCTAAGATAGTGCTTTTAAGGTGAATCACTGTCCCTGGCCCTGCACAGAACAGTTAAAATACAATTTATTTTTAGGTGGTTTATAAAAAAACAATAAACAGTTATCAACCATAACCTAAGATAGTGCTTTTAAGGTGAATCACTGTCCCTAGCCCTGCACAGAACAGTTAAAATACAATTTATTTTTAGGTGGTTTATAAAAAAGTAAATAAACAGTTATCAACCATAACCTAAGATAGTGCTTTTAAGGTGAATCACTGTCCCTAGCCCTGCACAGAACAGTTAAAACACAATTTATTTTTAGGTGGTTTATAAAAAAAAAAAAAAACAGTTATCAACCATAACCTAAGATAGTGCTTTTAAGGTGAATCACTGTCCCTGGCCCTGCACAGAACAGTTAAAATACAATTTATTTTTAGGTGGTTTATAAAAAAACAATAAACAGTTATCAACCATAACCTAAGATAGTGCTTTTAAGGTGAATCACTGTCCCTAGCCCTGCACAGAACAGTTAAAATACAATTTATTTTTAGGTGGTTTATAAAAAAGTAAATAAACAGTTATCAACCATAACCTAAGATAGTGCTTTTAAGGTGAATCACTGTCCCTAGCCCTGCACAGAACAGTTAAAATACAATTTATTTTTAGGTGGTTTATAAAAAAAAAAATAAACAGTTATCAACCATAACCTAAGATAGTGCTTTTAAGATGAATCACTGTCCCTAGCCAGGGCTAGGGACAGTGATTTCAGGCGCAGAACCGTTAAAATACAATTTATTTTTAGGTGGTTTATAAAAAAAAAAACAGTTATCAACCATAACCTAAGATAGTACTTTTAAGGTGAATCACTGTCCCTAGCCCTGCACAGAACAGTTAAAATACAATTTATTTTTAGGTGGTTTATAAAAAAATAAATAAAAAATAAACAGTTATCAACCATAACCTAAGATAGTGATTTTAAGGTGAATAAATAAACAGAAACCATTGTTTTAGAGCCACTGATAATTCTTGAATTATTTAGTGTAGTCGTTATGTGCTGCCATCTGTATAGAGTTTGCAGTGGGATATTGTAAATCTTGTCCTATAAATCGTAGAAACAAAAAAATAATAAAGCATTGAAAAAATAATAATAAAGAAAAAAAAGTCACATTTTTCTTACTTTCATCAAAACCAAATATTTTTTAAAATAATTATTTTTCTGCTAATAATAATTTTAATCAAAAATGTCGAATATCACGGAAGGATAACGTTTTTCTGTGTTTTGTTTCGTAAAAAAAACCGATCCGTGTATTTCACAACTAAATTAATAATTGTGAAGTGATTTTTTAATGAAAAACACAACTGTCATTTTTACTAATTTAATGTCAACACTCAAAACAAAAATTCACAGCACACTACTGTCCAATACATAAACAATAATTTCTTGCAATTCTATCAATTTTTATAAAAAGTGTTCGTAGAATATTCACTATTATTGCATCTTATAATAATTATAAAAAGTGTTCGTAGAAAATTCACTATTATTGCATCAACAAT
This sequence comes from Liopterus haemorrhoidalis, assembly GCA_963971575.1. NCBI lineage: Eukaryota > Metazoa > Arthropoda > Insecta > Coleoptera > Dytiscidae > Liopterus > Liopterus haemorrhoidalis. The sequence continues at coordinate 20,701,718 of OZ020611.1, forward strand.
ATATTTTAAACAATTTTGACATAAATAATTAACATATGCGCGCCTCTATCGGGGAATGAAGAAACGACCGGTCGAACATACCGAACATACGAACATACAAACAGGCGTATTATATTATAGGATGTATTATAATATATTATATTATTTATTGTTATTTTATTCTTATCATTTTTTTATTTTATTTACATTTTATTCATATATTTTGTTGTTTAAATTATTGTTTTAAATATGTAGGTAGTCATTTAAATGGGTTACGTTAGGCGCTAATAGTCATCGTTGCTGTGTGCCAAAATTTGTAACTAACTAACCAATATTACCCTCAGCGATGGGACAAGGTCCGGTGAAAGTGGCTGACTATATTTTTTCCTAATTTTCCCTACCGCTTACGGGTAGTTCTATTTTTCCTGGATTTCGCAATTTAGTTTTTTCGAGATTTTTTTCATCTCGATGTATTTTCGCAAATTAAATCGCATATGTAGCGAACCATGTTTATATAGTGTTTACGCTAAATTTTATTTTTTTGAGGGGTCGGGAAAATGATTTTTTACAATTTCCTTTCTTAATAATTTTGCCCTTGTCGCAGAAGGGAACGAAATAAGCAATTTTTAATCTCATGGGTACAAGACGACCCGTCAGTTACTATCAGCCGCCCCGGCTGATAATAACTGAATCACTTTTTCTCTATGTTCCCGACCACATAGGAATAGTTTTGAATTTTCCGAGAAATCACGATTTTAGATATTTTAAATATTTTAGGGATAGAAACGAAAAAAGTGTACTCTTGGGTTAGAGACCAGACCACCGAAGGCAGACAAGCCCATTTGGATCTGATTTTCCGTGTATAGTATGGTAGTTTCATTTTTAGGGTTTCGTAGGTATGACCAAAAAACCCTTATACCGTTATTTTGTCGTCTGTCTGTCTGTCTGTCTGTCTGTCTGTCTGTCTGTCTGTCTGTCTGTCTGTCTGTCTGTCTGTCTGTCTGTCTGTCTGTCTGTCTATCTGTCTGTCTGTTCGGTAAAAATTGTAGCCAAACGGCTAAACCTAGAGAGTTGAAATTTGGCATGCTTATACAATTCTTTGACCTGCACATAGGAAAAATACTAAAACATCTAAAAAACATATCCCCCTAAAAATATAAACAAATATGTGCTCATCGAAAAAAAAAAAAAATTTTTTAAATTCTGAGTAAGGTATCAAATGAAAGCCCTTAGTACGTGGATTAACGATCAAAATTTTATTTTTGCAACATAAATTATTTTGATGTGATTTTTTCCAAAATTGTGCAAAAAAGTTTTTGTCCCACACCCTGTAACCCAGATGGTTTAAACTAAAAATCTGAAAAAATTCTAAGTAATGTACATTGGTGTGAACCGGAATAGTACAACAGGAATTTTCGATCAGATTATGTTTTCGGAAAATAACGCATTTTACGTGTTTTTAACTAAAATATGTTAACTATTTAATACGCTATGTAATACACCAGATCAGTAGCTCTAGTGGCGTGGTTGGATTTGTCGTACGCTTAATAATGTAACTTAACTTGCAAACTAGGGTTCGAATCCTGTTAATTTTATTTTTTCTGTTTTTTTTTTTTGCATTTTTATTTTGTTCAAATTCTAGTTATATTTTGGTAAAAGTTGCATTTAGTTTTTAAAAGCGTAAATTTAATAACCAGTGGAAAGTGTTGAAATTATAATTTAATTCTATGTTTGACGAAATCAGAGGCCGGGGCTTATGATTTAAGCAACCAATGGAAGCCATAGGCGCAATTTTCAAAATCTTAATGAACCTTGGTATATAAAAAAAATACTGCATATATTTAGAAACTTAAATAATGGTATTAGGCATTCGAATTAAAATTCATAAAAAAATATTTTAACATAAAATTTGTTTTGGCATCCCAAATAATCATCATTCAGTTACTAAATACCTGCAAAACCCAGAAATGTGTGAAAATTCACACTTCACATCAATTTTTCTGTTTGTAGTTTAGAGGTCTGCACGGGTCTATTTTGGACCACCTTTACTCGGCCCGGCCCGTTATGTTTCCAGTCCAGCCCGGCCCAAGCCCGAAAATATTAATACATTTTGCATCTACCCGTCCCGAACCCGACAAAATTTTAAATTAGGCCCAAGTAAACCTCGTTAGAAAAATATTATGATACAAAAATTGCTTACAATTTGTAATAATTATAAAACTAGAAATTTAAAAATATATATATATTTTTTAACGAAGGTTTAATAGTATATTATGTTACTAGGAGTAGAAGGCGCTCTTTTTTGTGCTGAGAGCAAATGCCGAGGCGCAGCCGAGGCTTGCATATTGAGCGAAGCACAAAAAAGGCGTTCTACTCCGAGTGACATATACTATTTTTTCTTCAAGCGTAGGTATTAAAAATTTGCAACCATAAATACTTATGACTTTATAGTTTCAGATGCTATTGCTGCTAATTCCGGCGTTGTACATTGAATTGGTAGAGACATTTTTTAATTTTTGATGTTTATATTGTGTATTTTGTAACTAATCACAGAATGATCACAGAATAATAATAAAGTAACTCACTAGTAACGCAACTAACTTCTGAATTCACTACAAACCACGCTACAAACATATTAAATTGACAGATGTTTTGTTTATGGCGACTGCTGCCATCAGTGCCATCTGTTGATAACTATATGAACTATTTACTAGTATAAAAATGTTCACATTTTGTTACTAGTAAAAAAATGTATCATTTCTACCGAATGTATTGAACAATGTAATGTTAGCATTATAATCCGCTTGAAGAAAAAAATATATTATTTAAAGGTATTATTGTTCTTATCCGGCCCGAGCCCGAATATAATACATATCAGTCGACCCGAGCCCGTGCAGGCCTCTATTGTAGTTACTATTTATTCACGATTAAAAAATGTCTATCATTATAATAGTTATATTTATGTATAAAAGTAATAAAAACTATCGTTACACATAATAGTGAATTTTGCAAAGGGAAAAGAGGCCCCTTTTGCTTTTTTTTTAATATAAATAACTACAGTAACCTCTTCTCCTGTTATTTACATTGGCGTAATGCACATGAGAGAGTTCCTAACAATAAAAAATTTAGTAGAGCGAGTAGGATAGTGGAATTGTGACTATATTGTCTACAGAACCACTATTTTATTACAACTACTAGCGCGAATACGCTAGTTGAATCTCAAGCTTTTACATTAGGATACTATCTTTGTCGCTAGCAAGCCAGCCATTGGCTCGTTTAATTGTCTAATGTAAACGCGCCATAAAGGTTAATTAGTTTATTTTTTAATCTATTTAAAATTTATTTTTAATCAAACGGGCCGGAATCATTTCGCGGCCGGGCTCGTAACAGAAGTGTCAGATGTTACATCCTCTCAGCGATTGCTAAACACATTGCTAAATTAAAACTGCTTCAGGCTGATCATGTAATTAGAAGAGACGGTTTGTGGACAAAAAACATTACACTAAGTAGAGGTTTAGAAATAGCAAACATCTCAGATTTTCTGCTACGAGATGGAAAGACGACAGAATATGCAGAAAAGTAATTGAAATCAAGGTAGCTAACGATTGTCCATAGTGGAACAATAGCTACGTTCGTGGGTTAAATCTCTGACAGGTTGGAAATTGCTGCAGAAAAGTAGTCAAAATCAAGGTACCTAACGAATGTCAACAGTGGAACAATAGCTACTTTCGTGGATGAAATCTCTGATAGGTTGGAAAAAACTGCAGAAAAGTAATCAAAATGGTAGCTAATGATCGTCAACAGTGGAACAATAACAACGTTCGTGGATGAACACTCCGACAGGTTGGAAAATGCGTGTGTTCATTATTGTTTTCGAGACAAAAAAAAAAATCAGAATCTAATCAGAATCATAATTGCCGTCACTAATGCCGTCAAAGCAATATTGTCGGTTTCTATTTCTCTCTCCTTCTGAAGTATGCACACACGCACGTACGCGCACACGCACGCCCGCTCACACGTACCCTTGCCCGCCCCCACGCACCCATGTCACGATCGCACGCAAACACGCTACTATGCACGCAAGCACACTACCACGCACGCACGAAGGCACGCACAAACACATGAAAAATGTACACTGTCTCTTCTTGGAAAAAAATAGTTTTAAGTCTCTTAATGTACATTCGCAAGAAAAAACCAATAATGCCCCTATTTCACTGTGATAGACGTACTTATATTAGGAATTTATACCCTGAGTACGGTTGGCTATGGAAAAATAAAATAATGTCTACTGCAAACTTTATATGGTATAACATCATTGTAAACTTATGGCAACAACAACAGTGATGACAGTTAATTAATTCCAAAACTTGCTGTTGACAATACTTTTATTTTCCATAGCCAACCCTTATGTAATTTCTTTTTGAACGAATGGTAAACTTCGAAAAAGCCTTCGATCGAGTTCCGTTGCACAGATTATTGCTCAAACTGGAACAACCAGGTACTAGAGGCAAGTGGCTAAAATGGATACAAGACTACGTGACGGGTACCGGTATTAGACGTATTTATACATATTATGTAAACGGAATAGGCTATTACTGCTAACGTCAATCTAACAATCCGACTATATGTCATATAATAGCTATCAACTTGCAGAAGGATGTTCTAATTCTTTTCCTTGATCTTCTTTTCCATCCTCCAATCTATCATTAAATATTAACATTGCGGTCATATTTGCAAAGAATCAGGTATTATAAATTCGATATTGAGAATTACTTGTTGACCACAAGGTCTCATTTATGATTCACCTTATACCGTCAACAAGTTTCGGCGCTGGTGAATGGTATGTAATTTTATTGTCTTTATGGAGAATCTGTTTATGCTGACGCCTACTTTTATTAAGTAAATAGCGTATTATCATAAGTTATTTAAAAGCAGATCAATTCAACAATTCAATCAGAACCCACGTAAGAAGTCTCGAGATGTGTGAAACAGTTTATTTTGAACTAACCACACAGGAGACTTAACGAATTTGTGGTTACTGCATGCGGTTCTTAAAATGTTTTTCATGGGTTTATGTAGTCATATTCATTTTAAGTAACTTTTGTTTTATGTTGGAGAGAAGTATCCGAAATTTTACAGTGAAACATGATGCATAAAATCCTCAAAAAAACACATTCGCACGTTCGCATATTGCGAACGGAAGAAGCCATTTTCGAGTAAATTACCTAAGGCAATTTTTGTTTAATTTATGATTTTCTTTTAATTCATAATTTTGTTTTCTATCCACTTCCAAACAAATAATTTAATTACTGGCAATCAATTTGATCAACATTTTCGATTAGATAGGAGAATTCATACCTCGATAGCGCAGAGCACACCCCTTATTGTTTCACTGGCGAGTTTTAATAACAAAATGCGTGTTATTAACTAAATTTTGATAGTTGATGTAATAAAAATGTAAAACAAATACTGGTTTGGTTAAATAACTTCTTTTCAGTTATATTCATTTGGTACCCTACAATACATTTTTAAAAATATCTATTTTTTCCTGTGCCCCAGAATTGAATCGATAAAATTCCTGTTGAACTATTCCGGTTCATATTATTGTGTACTGTCTATAATATTTTACATTTTTAAATCAAATCCTTTGAGTTATAGGGTGCGAAACACATATTTTTAGCACAATTTTGGCAAAGAAACGCATGTACAAATTTATTTTATCTACGACCATCAAATAATAAATGCATTATTAGTCCAACTGTTAATTCATAAAGCTACTCATATTACTCTCCGTTAATAATGAAAATTTTATACACGGCCAGTTTTTTTTTTTTTAGTAAGGTAGCTAGATATATTTTTTGGCGCTCAGCTACGATGGCTATTTGCACCTCACGCAGTCTATCTTTATAACTAGAATATTATTTATGTGAGAATAAGTTAAACAATATATAAAAATATTTTAAACATTGTTGAAGGTTACAATAAACTTATGGTTCGATAGCCATCTTGATGATGTTAGTTCTGAAGTTTTACAATTGTCGCTCAGAATTTCTGTGTTTTTAAATTTAAATTATTATTTAACTTATTTTTCTAATGATCTATATAAATGTAGATAAAATATTGTATTTGACTCGCATATAATGGCTACATTATTTTCTTGTTAAATAAAATACTATTTCTTTCTTTAAACTATATTTTAACACTTTTAATTTGTTAACAAACAACTAAAAAATGAAAGAATAATTTAATCAAATATTCTTATTGAACTATTTTGGTTCACATCAATATTTATTGTAGAGATTTTTTTCAGATTTTTAGATCAACTCTCTAAGTTATATGGTGCAGGACAAAAATATTTTTTTTTCTTTTGTATTTATAAGAGAGTCATTATGAAACTAAATTGTGTGTCACAACGAGTTTCATATAATATCTACTAAACATTTTATTTAATAAAATTGATACAATAAACTGCAAATTTTACCAAACAAAAATTGACAGCTAAAGACCAGTCCTTGAAAAACATAAAACTGTCAAACCAATCTGGACCAGTCAAACGAGGATGACATTTGATATATATAATGTAAATTTATGACATGAAAAAGAACGAACACAAGAAAAAGCAAAATAGAAAATATAACATTAAAAAAAAAGTTACAGGGATGCGTGTGTCAAAATCATGCCTTATGAAACTTGTGTGTTAATATAGGTAATCAGTGGTGCAGCCAGGATATTGTCTTGGGGAGGGCCTAATCAAATATCAAGGACACGCGGGCCGCATATGGCCCTAAACCTTATTTTTTGTGGCCCCTGAAGCGGTAATCAAAATCACTTGAGCTTATTTAGGGGAGAAATATATTTAAAAATGTAAAATATACTCTCTTCCCCTTTTCTGTTTATAAAAAAATATCAAGAAACCCTTCGGGATATTTAAAGTTCCGTCACTGCTTATCATTTTGTATATAAAATAGACTGCGACCCAAATCATTTCAACACCCCTGCTGTTGGATATTGATGTTTATATCAAATAATAATTCCATTATTTGTTGATAAAAAAATGTAATTGTTAATCCATGTATAAAAACTTGATATTTTCTTCGATAAATACATATTTATTTATATTTTTCGCCGGATATATTTTTGAAGTCTCAATATTTTTCTTACTTATGTTCAGTTCTCTAAATCAGCCGCTTGGCCACAATTTGTACCGAACGAACAGACTCGTGTGAAGGTTATACCGAAGTCAGATTTCCACTTTATCTTATCTGAATCGAGTAATTAGTTGTTTAAAACAGTTTTATCATTTGACTGGGCGAATGTTTTAGTCGATGTGTCAGAGGGAAAAAGAATCAACGCTCCCCTTCATATCATTCGTTGGAGCATATTTGAAAAGTGATGTATTTTCACTTGAACAATAACGGCCCCTATCAAGAGCAGGCAATCTTAAAAAAATGTTTCTTTATACAAAAAATAAATAAATAAAAATTGCCAATATTGTTTACAATGAAGTAATTTAAAAATTAACTACTGTTGTGGTTAACAAATTTTGTCTTCAACTCTCCGAGCAGCGCCGTGTAATCTGCTGATCCTGGACCCCCCCCTTGGCTGCGTCACTGTAGGTAATCCTAGCATTACATCATTGGTTGTAAGTTGTATGTATATAAGGAATACCATTCGCCCCGATTTACCCGGACTGTCCCGGGATTATGACTTCTATCCCGACTATCTGACAAGTTTAGACGTTAATGTTTCTTCTAACCCTTCACGTCTCCTAAAAAAAAACATTGTGTTCTGATTCTTTGTTTTCAAGAAATGGGATTCTTAATATGTATCATCGTTGCATGTGACGTAATCGGTAGGTGACCGTTTCCCACTTTTGTTGTCCACTGTTTCAGCTGTCGTTTGGCATCGTCTCCGCGGCACGCGCCAGTCCTTGCTCGCCATACCGGTTTCTACCGTAATTATAAAATGAATTTAATGAAAATCGCTCCAGAAATGCTCAGAGTAATTTTGACTGTGAGCATTAACTCGAAGTCTGTCGTGTCCTAAATACTATTTCTTTTTAATATAGGGTAAATGAAATTTCACTTCATTTATTGTTGGACACGGAGAGTGTAAGATGAAATTCTTTTTTGATTGGAACATGAATCCAATTATTCTGTTGATAAAAGTTCATTAAACGTGTGAGGAGACTGGTTATTATTATAATAATGGTTGTAAACTTTTGCGGATCACTGTAATTGTTTGTCATTACCAACTTCCTACTAAATTGTCGGGAATTTTCGTGGAACATTTCAAATTGTTTAACAGTTCTCCATATATAGAGATTTAGTTATAGTTTACAGGAGTCGTTGGCAATTTATTTAGGCTTGAAATCAACGTTGACCATAAAATATTCTACGTAATCAAATGATTCACAAGCTGTAATTCAGAGTAGAAGAAATAACTTTAAGAATCCTTTCTGCAAATAAAGAGTACTATGCTTTTAACAGTCTGCTCAGATTACGCTAGCTATTCCGGTACAAAATTAGATTATACCCTTCTTCGACCTATACTCACATATGGAAGTGAATCTTAGACACTTATACAAGAACAAGAACGACGGCTAAGAATTTTTGAACGCAAGATTTTACGGAACATGTTCGGTCCAATCCAAGAGGATGGAATATGGAGAATCGGAAGAAATGATGAGTTGCGCGACCTTTATAATAAACTGGATAAGAGTGGCTTCATAAAAAGTTCCAATACCTTGTATTGAACACGTCATCAGAATGCCCAACAACAAGGCAGTGAGAAGAGTATTCGATAGCGTTCCAGGTACAAACAGACCAAGAGGATATCCACGAATGAGATGGATGGAAAATGTGCACAAAGATCTGCAAAGAATCGATGCACATAATTGGAGAAGATTGTGGAGGTGGCAAACACCCTGTAAGGGTCGTAAAAGCCAATTGATTGATTGTAATTCAGATTTCTAAACTGAAATTGGGAAATATTTACTTCAAATTCAAATAAGTAAATAGTAATTCAGGAAGCGTCAATTTTAATTCAGATCATAAGTTGCGATGAAATTTTATGTTCATAAACTTGTTTTATTTTTGTCACATGAAGTGACAATGAGTGTGGTCTACGTATCTTAATATTTTTTTAAATTGAATTCTGAATCAAATTGGTACTTTCCGAATTACAATTTACTAATCTGAATTACAATTGATGCTTACTGAAAAACACCTGATCGTTTCATGAAATTATCCATAATTTACATATTCTCCATTGTGGTTATTTTTAACAATTCCCGAAACCTTTCTTATTTTAATGTGACGTATATTGGGATCATATTTTACACATATTTTATCTTATGTGTAACTTTAAAGTTTACTCATATGTTTCATATAAATCTGTAATATTTTGGGCCTACCAATATGGAAGATTCAATTTCCTCAGAAAAATATTTGGTGCCAGAAAAGGAAATGATTTATGGAGGCAGCGATATAATTTTGAACTAAAAAAGTTGTTCAATACTGAGGATGTTGTCCGCAACGTTAAAACAGCTCGCCCAAGGTGGATAGGGCATTTAGAACGTATGACTGACGATAGATTAGTACAAAAAGTAATAAACGAAAAAACATTTGGAAAAATCAGCTGTGGTCACCACAGGACCGACTGCCAACACAAAGTACTTGTATAAAATACATTCTAGCAGCAGAGTAGAAATAACTTGGCCTAATATTTTCTAACAGAGATATTATTTATCATGACCATGGAAACATTACATTTTCGTTTTATCAAAAAATGTCTCAATTTAAAGTTATTGCATTTATAGCAACTTTTCTTAAGTAATTTTTTTTTTGAAATATTTTTCTGTTGCTAAATATTCGCAAAAATCTTAAAATCGACACGAGTAAACTCCCATTTCTAATCAACCGATTTTTACCGAAAGTTGATCAACTCGTGCCATTGATATCAAAAGCTTAAATATGCAGTTTCATAAAATTCCTTCTAGCCGAATTTGCTCTGCACGTGTACACAGACAGACAGACAGACGAACAGACGGACGGACGGACGGACGGACATCATGCTAAAAATAGTCAAAACGTTATGTAGGGACCTCAATTCGTGGAGATCCATCGAAATCTGGAGATGTCAAAATCGGTATGATCACAATACCTCCCTTATATATGTTGGCGGTCAGTAAAAAAGAGAGGAAGACCTAAATTAAGATGGCTGGACGGTGCCGAACAAGATATTAAAAAACTTAAAATAAGTAATTGGTGGAACGTTGTCCAATCAAGGTCGGAATGGAGGAAAATTCTGCAGGAGGCCAAGGCTCACAAAGGGCTGTAGCGCCAACTCTGATGATGATATCCAGCAGTGGATTCTAACGGCTTAAGAATGATGACCAATATGGCGACCAGTTTCTTTCCCCCGCCGCACACAGCAACAATTACCTATCGCCTTCTTAGAGTTAACCTACTCTCCTTGTGAACTCCTTGGTTAAATCATTGGAATAATGTGCGTTGTCCATCCCAATTGGGCTGAGACAAAAGCCCATCTTTTATATATCTATAGGATGTATCTGAAAGCAATGTCCTACAAAATAAATACATTACATTTATTTTAAATTGCCCTTATTTGAAATACAGAATTTTTTCAATGGCATTCTTCTCGAATAAAAACTACTACACTATTCTATTTATAATTGCTACACAATTTTTTACAATCGAAGAAAACAGAATGAATCGCATTATAGATTCTATATTTTTTCTTAAAATATTACCTGATGTTTGTTGTAGGCTTCTAGCTCAGACGTATAAAAACTTGACTTCTACTTTGATTATATTTTATCAGAAACGTGTTTGATACCTTATATTTTTATTAGTTTATAGTTTTTTTATCAGAAGATTAACATACCAGAGCTTCGGATTTTTTGCGTTTTTTAAATCAGGTTTTTAGGATATTTAAAGATGATCAATTTAATTTTCACTTGTGAATATGCAAATACTTTTTTCCTTGAACTAAAAAACTACTAATTATATGTATTTGCATAGTTTTAGCGTTAGGCTAGGTCATTTTGTTTCATAAACTCTTTGGAAAATAGCTTTAAAGCTGTTGGATGCATACTTGATGCATATCAGTTCTTTGAAATATTTTTACTTCTTCTGTCATAATCTGAATAACTATACACACTTTAGCAACCTTCTTAGACATTTTTAATTGAGTTGACATATGGCATATCCCGCAAAACTTTTCCATTTTGGTTTTGTCACAGACTTGTGATTTTGTAAAACATAATTATATATAGACTATGTAATGTAGATTGAATAAATGATGAAATAAAACTCGTACGGCTTTTTGGGCAACGTATTTATTATAGGAATACAACGCTTCGCTAAATATCATTTAGCTTCATCAGGTGCTGAAGTTTTTAGTTCCGTTTTAATGTTAACGTCGGCATAAAACTGGTCATAGATTATTTTCTAAGCATTACGTAGATTCCGTCCGTAACATTATTTAACTAACCAACTTTACTCGGGTAACAAGTTGATGAAGAACTTTATATCGTTACATCGTCCAACGGCCATAAACATCTTGAAATGCTGCTACTGATGGTTCCCGAAACATTTTGTTGCTACATATCCAACTTGTCTATTAATTTCGTATTATAATAAAATAGATAAATATTTAGTTATATAAATTTGTATAACATAAGTTAACTATTGTAATGCTATTTCAGCACCTGATGAAGCTAAATATTATTTAGCGAAACGTAGTGTTCCTATAATATAAATAAATTGTTCAACAATTTTTTTATGACAACACGTTTATATCAAAAAATGTACCGAAAATTTATTCTCTCCTGCCCTTTAAACCAAAGGTCTAATGAGGTGTGTAAATTAAGTAACCGGACTGGCAACATAGCGTTTGATCTGGCAACATTTGGGACGCGAGACTTGGAGGGGCGGCAGGTGAACATGTGGTACGCCTTCAGTATGCATTTGAACTTACTAGAGTAATTTTGTTGTCCGTAGCGATTTTTTTCCTGAAACATTTTGTTCTAGTGCGTTCTAAAAATGAGTGACATCATTTCGAGCAACGATGTGCTATCAGGTTTTGTTTCAGACTTGAGCACAGTGCAACGGAAATTCTTGCAAAACTTCAGCAGGCCTACAGAGATAGTGTTTTGTCAAGGGCCCAGGTTTTTTGGTGGTTGATGAATCACGCAGCAGAAGGCCTTCATCTTCAAGAACCGATGAAAATGTTGACAGAATCCGGGATCTTGTGCATTCAGATCGTCGGTCGACAGTCAGAATGATCGGGGAAGATTTGAATTTGACTCACACTACCGTTCATCAGATTTTGACCAATAGGGGTGACCAAAATGTTTCACTATAAATAAGCTTTTGTATACCATTACATATTAATTTTTATTTCTAAAATTTTCTGTTTTACATGATTAGTATGAAAATTATCTTCCATTAAATTTAAATAAAAGGGACAATTTTCTTGTGTCTGGTTTTGTGGCTCATTTTTTGCCTGTAGTGGTAGCCTGTTAGTAGCCTGTTTCTAGTACTAGTAACGCGTTAGGCGCAAGTAGCCTTTGTTGCTATGCGCCAAAAATTTTAACTAACTAACTAACTTTCTAGTACTAGTAAGAAAGTTTAAAAAAGTATTATGTAAATAGGCTTTAATTCATTAGAAAAGAAAAAAATCTCGGTACGTATCTAGAGGTCAAAATAGAATATGAAAATAGTTTGTATCTCGAAATGTTCGTATATCGAGAGATTTGTAAGTCAAGGTATCACTGTATTAGCAAATTTACTTAGCCATAACTAGTATTCGGTTAAAATTTAAAATATTTAAATTGCAAATATCTAAATCAAAAGAATATGTTTGAAATAAGATTGCGAGCACCTAAACTCCCCTCTTCGGTACCAGTGCATATTCTAAAAAAGGGCGCAGTTTGGCGAGCGCCAAAAGTGCTAGCGTCGGCTCTGCTTCTTACACTTATTAAATACCTACAAAATTCTGAAATGTGTGGAAAATCACACTTTTTTTTGCTTAAAATTTCTCACAATCCGACTTCAGGATATAAAATAAAAATTGGCCATTTTATGCGCAAAAACCTAAAACCTTCAAATTGGCAATTAAAAAATATCCGATGTGGCGCCCATATTTATTTGGCGCCTGTTGCGATTAAACCGCTCGCCTACCCCTTCCCACGGAACTGATTGAATTTTTGGATATTGCTTACCATATGCCTGTTAAAATATACTTAACGTCTACGATGGTAATTTTTTTACTAACTTATTGGAAATTTAGTCGGTAACATCTCAATAGATCCTGTTCATATCACGTTAAGGTAATAAGTTAAGGTATTACGATCACCTCGTATCAGTATTTCAATCACTTTTTAAAATATCTAATTAGAGCTTAGTTTGTGGAGTACGGCCACTGTAACACTACCTGCTCTTTTAACGTAATAGCTTTCATGTCGTACTTACGAATTATGATAAAAACTATTAAGATATTAATTATTATATCTTAATAGAAACTATTTTCTCACGCGAGAATATCTGAGAAACTATACGATCTTAATAGAATTATGATAAAAAATATGGCTTTTAGATAATTAAAATGTTATCAAACTGAGTGAGAAAATTTATTTTTTTAATAGATTACGAGGTGCCGACTGTCTTTGCGTGCAGGTAAGAATAAGACTTTTGGTTGAACTTGTTAAAATTTTGTTAATTTTTGTTAAATTTTGGTTGCATTGTCGAAGTACAAATTAAAAGATTGACCAGAATTTAATACAGTTTTTGATCAGAAAAATTTGTGACGTTGATCAGTAGTATGTGATTAGTTTTAAATTATTCGCTAAAATGTAATAAAGCCAATACGATGTAGTCGGGGATATTTAACAAAAACAGAAATAATAAATAAAGATTATATAAAATATTACTGCACAATGATACACATTTTTTATTGGGCTAATATCGGGGAAAAATAAAGTAGTGTGCACCTAAAAACTAGGTAGTTAGGTTAGGTTTAGCTAGTAAAAATTTAGGACAGATAGAAAAGAAGTATTGGTCTACTCTAGTACATTTTCCCCAAATTATTTTTTGACCGGAAGAAAATAATGATTTGATCAGAAAAAAAAAGATTTGATCAGTAAAAATAATGACTTGATCAGAAAAAAATTAGCTGTGGCCACCACAGTACCGACTACCATCACAAAGTACTTCTACTCGTATAATATAAAATACATTCTAGTAGCAGAGTAGAAATAACATGGCCTAATATTTTCTAACAGAGATATTATTTATCATGACCATGGAAACTTACATATAAGTATGAACAGATCCTTTCAAAAAAAAAAAAAACGTTTTATCAAAAAATGTCTCAAATAAAAGTTATTGATTTTATAGCAACTTTTGTTAAATAAATTTTTTCAAAATATTTTTCTGTTGTTAAATGTTCGCAAAAACCTGTCGCAAAAATCTGTTTCCGGCCGAAGTTTTACGGGCTATAACGTCAAGATTAAGATTAAGTTTAGTTTATAAGATTTTTTAAACTAAATTCGAGCCAATTGGTTTCTTCTGTATTAACTTCTTTTCGTTATTTTCTAACTTGAACGTTACTACGTCTATCACGTTAAAATTAAGGCAGAGTTTAGTTCATAAGACTTTTGAAGTTTAATTCGAGCCACTCGGGTTCTTCTGTACTAACTTCTTTTCTACCGTAACTTAACCTGTTCCAGATTTTAGGTATGCCGGGGGCTATAACGTTAGAATTAAAACAGAGTGTAATTCCTAAGACTGGTTAAGCATAATTCGAGCCGCTTGGCTTCTTCTGTACTGACTTCTTTGAACTTGACGCAGTATTTAGGTTCACAATGGTTATATGGGCTATAACGTCAAGAGTAAGACAGAGTTGAACTCATAAGACTTTTGAATCTTGATTCGAGTCTCTCGGGCTATTCTGTACTGACCTTTTTGCTATCATAACCTAACCTGACTCAGTTTTTGGTTCACAATAGTTTTATGGGCTGTGACATCAAGATTAAGATAAAGCTTAGTTCATAAGGCTTTTTAAACTTAATTCGAGTTGCTCGGGTTCTTCTGTACTGACTCATTTACTATCATAACCTAATCTGACCCAGTTTTTAGGTTTTTAGTAGTTTAACTGTAATGTTACCATTAAGATAGAATTTACTTCATAAGATTTAAAAAGTCTTTCGTTATTTTAATTTTCTAAAATATTGTAACCAACTTTATTTCTGATCAAATCAGAAGAAAATACCTATTGTAGCTGCGCTACAAAAACTTTACTACCTAGCTAACTAACAAACCAACCTTAAACATAAAATTCAAAATAAAATATTTAACTTCTGCCTGTTTGCTTGAAATCTGTTTGTCAAGTTCTTGATTACATAGATCATTCTACGTTTAACTTCTATTGTTTTCGTTTTCTTTAATCTCCTTCCTTCTTCCTATTACATCGTTCATCCATACATATCCCTCTTCACGTTCGCTCTTGAAGACCTTCTCTCTTGTTCCTTTCCTGCTTCTAATTTCGCAACTTTCCTCTAGCATTTGCTCAATTGTCTCTTTTCCTTTTCTACACACCTTGCACATTTTTCCTCTTCCTTCATCTAATATGTATTTGCTCTCTCTTCGTTTCCGTGCCCAAAACGGACAATCAACAACTTTTCTCCTATTTTAATTTCCTTCAGATATTATGTTTTTTTTTTATATTAGTTTTTTTCTATATTTACTGTTTTATCTTGATTCGCATATTGTAATGTTTTTGGTGTTATATATTTTTCATTTTTTCTATTATTTCTTGCATTTCTTGTCCAGTTACTCTGTTCCTCCTTACTGTTTCAGTTGAAATTCCTTTATATTCGTACATTTTTCCTCTTTGCCTTCCACGTTGAAAATAGTTTTCTAAGAGAATTAGTAGAAACTTAGTGGAACCAGCCGAGTACTTGTTTTATTTCTTTAACGATATTGATTTTTGTAAATCAACAACTTCCGGAACATATCATATAACACATTATGGAGTTTAAAGCGATGTAATAAATATCTCCAGTAGTTTATATGAATTTTTTTTTTATTTTTTTTTTAATGGCCTTTGCTACTGTGGCAATTAGCCAGGACAATTTTTGTTTGAGAAAATTTCCATGCCATAACCGGGATTTGAACCCGAGCCCCCATGGTTGGTAGTCAAATGAGCTGACCACTACGCCATAGCGACCGGCGTTTATATGAATGATAAGTACTCTATCAAACACAGTTTCTTTATCTAAATTGTTGTTTACACTATTTTCAACTAAATTCCGTTACTAATATTGCTTTACATCTCTTACTCAATACATAACAATTTTGTAGTACCAGATTCTAATCTGAAACGTCAAGTCAATCAGTGATTTGAAGAAAATTTTTATTGACACTTATTTAGCAACTGCAAATAAAATGTTACTCGTCAACATTTTTAACATTTTTAATCATAATTTTCTAATATTTTTTCCAAGAAAGAAATAAGGAAATTTATTAAAGGTCCTCGTTAACAGTTTCAAAATTTATCGATTATCATTAAAATCAATCAAAGAATTTTGATTGAATATTTTTAAGCAAAAATTCCAAAAAACTGATACAATTTAACATTAATTAGTAACAAATTCTTAGCCTGATATCCACAAAAATTGACCTCTAGTTTATTTAAATTTTGATACTTAACTGACGTGAGCTTACGACAACTCTAGGAGCATGCTTCATTTAATAAATGCAGTGGCGTATAACCAATTGTTGTTCGCTTCATATCTACAGAAAATAAATGGAAATTACAAAATTATTTAAATTTATATATTACACATCTATATTTAAAATTGATGTGAAGTGTGAATTATCACACATTTCAGGGTTTCGCAGGTATTTAGTAAGTGAATGATGATTATTTGGGATGCAAAAACAAATTTTATGTTAAATTTTTTTTTTTTGTTAATTTTAATTCGAATGCCTAATACCATTATTTAGGTTTCTAAATATGTGCAGTATTTTTTTATATAGCAAGGTTCATTAAGATTTTGAAAATTGTGCCTATGGCTTCAATTGGTTGTTTTAAGTAATAAGCTCCGCCCCTCTGATTTCGTGTACATTGAAACATAGAATTAAATTATTAATTTAAATTATAATTAAATTATCGCTTTTAAAAATTAAATGCAACAGTGCCAAAATATAACCAGCATTTTGAAAGAATAATTTAAACTATATAAAAATGCAAAAAAAAAACAGAAAAAATAAAATTGTCTCCGGGAAGCGAACCCTAGTTGGCAACTTAGAAAGCGAGAGAGCTAACCATTACACTATGAAAGCGTACTAGTTTACTGTGTTACATAACGATTTAAATATTTTACATCGTCAGCCAAAAAACACAAAAATGCGTTATTTTCCGAAAACATTCTGATTGAATAATTCCTGTTGTACTATTTCGATTCACACCTACATATGTACATTACTTAGAATTTTTTTAGATTTTTAGTTTAAACCATTTGGGCTACATGGTGTGAGACAATTATTTTTTTGCACAATTTTGGCAAAAATCGCATCAAAATAATTTATTTTGAAAAATAAAATCTTGATCGTTAATCCACGTACTAAGGGCTTTTATTTGATACCCTACTCCCTACTTAAAAGAAAATGGTTTTTTCGATGAGCACATATTTGTTTAAATTTTTAGGGGGATATGTTTTTTAGATGTTTTAGTATTTTTCCTATATGCGGGTCAAAGAGTTGTATAAGCATGCCAAATTTCAATTCTCTAGGTTTAGCCGTTTGGCTACAATTTTTACCGAACAGACAGACAGACAGACGCCTGTCTGTCTGTCATTGATGTCAAAAGCTTAAATATGAAGTTTCATAAGAATACTTTTAGCCAAATTTGCTCTGAACGTGTACACGGACCGACAGATATACAGACAGACAGACAGACAGACAGACAGACAGACACACAGACAGACAGACACACAGACAGACAGACATACAGACAGCCAGACAGCCAGACAGCCAGACAGCCAGCCAGCCAGCCAGACAGCCAGCCAGCCAGCCAGACAGACAGACAGACAGACCGACAGACAGACAGACAGACAGACAGACAGACAGACAGACAGACAGACAGACAGACAGAGAGACAGACAGACAGACAGACAGACAGACAGACAGACAGACAGACAGACAGACAGACAGACAGACAGACGACAAAATGACGACATAAGGGTTTGCCCATTTGGGCATACCCTAAAAATTTTTATCTTCTAAAACGAGAGAAGTTTTTCTAAAAAATCCATTCCTGAAAATTTTTCGAATCATCCATGAATACCGATAAACGTACAAACCGATCTACGTATCTTGGACATCGATGGTGCTGACATTCTCATGTAATACGGATAGAAATGGAGACTTATTAATCAGCCAAAAGTCATCCAAGGTGTAGAATCTACGGAGTGAAAAAAGTAAATAAAGTTCATAAAACATTTTAAAACCAAGAAAGAATAACTTAATTAACTTAATAAAATCATCTTTTCTTATAAACAAATTTAAATGTCCTATTTTAGTCATATTATATTTTTGTAGGTATGACCAAAAAACCCTTATACCGTCATTTTGTCGTCTGTCTGTCTGTCTGTCTGTCTGTCTGTTCGGTCAAAATTGTAGCCAAACGGCTAAACCTAGAGAGTTGAAATTTGGCATGCTTATACAACTCGTTGACCCGCACGTAGGAAAAATACTAAAACATCTAAAAAACATATCCCTCTAAAAATATAAACAAATATGTGCTCATCGAAAAAAAAAATATTTTTTTTAAATTCTGAGTAGGGTATCAAATGAAAGCCCTTAGTACGTGGATTAACGATCAAAATTTTATTTTTGCAAAATAAATTATTTTGATGCGATTTTTGCCAAAATTGTGCAAAAAAAATTTTGTCCCACACCCTGTAGCCCAGATGGTTTGAACTAAAAATCTGAAAAAATTCTAAGTAATGTATATTGGTGTGAACCGGAATAGTACAACAGGAATTTTTGATCAGATTATGTTTTCGGAAAATAACGCATTTTTTGTGTTTTTAACTAAAATATGTTAACTATTTAATACGTTGTGTAACATATCACAACTATAACTCTCGTGGCGTGGTTGGATTCGTCATGCGCTTAATAATATAAGTTAACTTGCAAACTAGGGTTCGAATCCTGTTGATTTTATTTTTTATTTTTTTTTTTTGCATTTTTATTTTGTTTAAATTATTTTGTTAAAATTCTAGTTATATTTGGTAAATAGTGCATTTAATTTTTAAAAGCGTAAATTTAATAACCAGTGGAAAGTGTTGAAATTATAATTTAATTGTATGTTTGACGAAATCAAAGGGCGGGACTTATGATGTAAGCAACCAATGGAAGCCATAGGTGCAATTTTCAAAATCTTAATGAACTTTGCTATATAAAAAAAATACTGCATATATTTAGAAACTCAAATAATGGTATTAGGCATTCGAATTAAAATTCATAAAAAAATATTTTGACATAAAATTTGTTTTGGCATCCCAAATAATCATCGTTCAGTTACTAAATACCTGCAAAACCCAGAAATGTGTGAAAATTCACACTTCACATCAATTTTTTACTGTGTTCAACACTTTACGACATAAGTCAGGATACGCCACTGATTTTGATACTTAAGTGACATGCGTTTAAGACAACTCTAGGAGCATGCCTCATTTACGAAATGTCTGATCTATCCAGATACGTTCTTCTTTTTCCTTTTAAGAAAATTAACCATTAGTTAATTAAAAGTCAGCATCATAGACAATTTGCGTCTACACGACTTCAAGTTATGTTACAGACTCGTTCGATCAAATTAAATTAGTAAAAAATGTAGTTAATTTTAGTTATCAGGAGAGGATAAATTGAAATTTTATTCAATGATTAAGTTAACAGTAAAATTAAGAAAATTTGTTAACATTAGAACCGGATTTAAGTGTGGTTCCAGAAATTTTATCTATGTATTTTTAATTTTGATTAATACTGTTTGTTGGTAATTTTTGGTTCAATAAACTGAAAACAGAAGTGTGAGAACAATTAATTGATAATTAAGAATAGATAAACTTTACATGTTAGGACAATCTATTGGGACTAGTCATAAATCAGTTCCGTTTTTATAGAACTTCCTAGTCCTCAGATCGAAATCACGATTAACTTAATCAAAAAATTGAATTTTCATATTTGGTTGTTTAGCCCTGCATGTATAAAAATTATTTTAAGCTTCGTTTTCATTAAAAAATAAAAATTTATGTGAAGTGTGAATTTTCACACATTTCAGGGTTTGTAGGCATTTAATAAATGTAAGAAGCCAACATAATACTGGATGTCTACGAATATTTGTTCTATAAACAATGTGTTATTTGATTTATAAGTATTTCATTAATATAAATCAGAGGTCTTCAAACTTTTTAGAGCCGTGGAACCCAAAAAAATAACACAAAATTGATACCTATGCAGGGTGACCAGATTTCAGTTTAGGCAAACCCCAAGATTGAAAAAAAAAAAATGGAAATACAGTATATTTTGTTAAATTTTGCTCACTTCCAAAATATAAGTGATGAGCAAAAAAAAGAGCGAATGAAGCAATTCATTCGTCTGCGGAATATGCATATTGCGTGTGTTGCACATTATGCTTTTCCTACAGATAACATTTTTCCATAAATTTATTCAAGAAAATACAAAGATTGTTGACAGCCGTTGATGCGCATGCAGGCGGTACGGAAATGAAAATTCCCGCATCGCTGCACACGCGCATTGATACGAATTTATTTAAATCCGAAATGTCTACGCGCTTAATAGCAATAACAAGGGCATGCGGAATTAAATTAATTACCTGTCAACCAACAACAGTGAAATGAGACATTCAGATCAATTCTGTAAAAAATTACTGTGTAGTAACGTTATTACGAGATAAAATATTATAAAAAGTACAATGACTTTCATTCATGATAGTAACCGACCTTGCTCATAGTGACGATTTTAGTTACTATGTTCATAGTAACTGAGTTACAGAATTGGTCTGTATATAGAGTTGCAGAATGATATTATATTAATGAAATTTAGTATTTCAATTCTTACTGCTTTGCTTTCTTTAGTAACGCAACTCGAAGAATAGCAATCAGAAAATATTATGAACAGAGCCGCAGTAAGGAAAACTTGCGCTAGGGGCAAAAGCGCGTTTTGGCGCCCTTGGCAAATAAATGTAAGTGATAAGCAAAAACAAGATTCTCACCGCCCAAAATGTAGGTGATGAGCAAAAAAAAAGAAGGTCCTCACCTCGCAAATTCCAAGTGAATAGCAAAAAAAAGGGTCCTCACCTCCCAAAATCCAAGTGAAGAGCAAAAAAAAAAGTTCCTCAACTTCGCAATGTGGCGCCCCTTACTCAAGCTCATCAGCGCCCTTTTCCTTAGTGCGCTAAACGCAGTCGCCCCCTCCAGCCCCCCCCCCCCTCTTACTGCGGCTCTGATTATGAAGCAAAGAAAAAAAGTATATATATATATATATATTCTATAAGAAAGTTATTAATTATTAATCCAACTAGCTGAACGACTAGCTGGAGCACAATACTGTTACATACAAATGTTGATAGGTTTTCTTAATTTTTTCCAAAACTATATTTTGTAATTATTCCGTTTATTGTTTTAGCAATTCACTTGCTTTAGAATTTTGTATATTTTATTTTAATTTGGCATTATATTTAGCTTTTAAAAACTGTGAAGTTTCGATCTCGTTTCGTTAGGATTTAGTCTAAGATACAACTTAAATACAATTCTTAACAGTGTTGTGAGAAATTTTAATGCTGGTAGACACGACGAACCTGCCGCATAATATATTGAATATAATTGAACTTTGTTAATAATCATAAAATTGTTTTCACACATGGTATATGTAATTTCATGGCTGTAATTCAGAATTAAGATGCAGCGTAATCCTCTCATTAAGTTCGATATTAGAGTCAGTTCAAGTGAAATACGCGCGGTGGGTATAAAAAACAGAATTAGGTGTGAAATTGAACGTTACGGTAACATAGTTTTTTTTATAAATTTGTCATTCATATTAGGAAATACACAACTTTCTCGCGCGTGCGCATATTAAATATTCTTCCAGTCCAAAAGTTCCACCTGTCTCAAAAACAGTGGCGGGTTACATCTATAACGTTAATTTTTTAAATAGTTTAATAAATTCATCATGTTGACTGCAGTAAAGGCAGTAACTATTTGCAAAGCTACAATGTTATGAAATTGAATACGTTAAATGTCAGTCGCTACTAAAATGACAAACAGAGATAATGCTATAATAATAATAGGTTCCCGCCTCGATAGGCTCATTGGGGAAGAGCAGGTAAGTTCTCCGTTTCTAGACCGTAGGTGATAGATATAAAAACCACGTGGTCAGTGTGACGTTTCGACTGGTCCTATTATCCCTGTATAAACCGGTACTCATTTGAAGTATTAAATACTTGAGGCTGAGTCGACCCTAAAGCTGACTGCACCATATCAGAAGATATAAATCCTAAGGAGGTAGTGGGAATCGAACCTACGTCACTGTACTCCGTAAGGCAACCGTCTTACCATGGAGCAACTGCAACTCTAAAGATACTCTCAACATAATATTTTTAAAAACTAATTCCATCACTCTCTAGACGCCATTTTTAGGGTTTGGTAGGTATGACCAAAAAACCCTTATACCGTCATTTTGTCGTCTGTCTGTCTGTCTGTCTGTCTGTTCGGTAAAAATTGTAGCCAAACGGCTAAACCTAAAAAGTTGAAATTTGGCATGCTTGTACAACTTTTTGACCCGCATATAGGAAAAATACTAAAACATCTAAAAAACATATCCCCCTAAAAATATAAACAAATATGTGCTCATCGAAAAAAATTTTATTTTATTTTATTTTTGCAAAATAAATTCTTAAAAAAAAAAAAATTTATTAAAAATTTTTTTGTCCCACACCCTGTAGCCCAGATGGTTTAAATTAAAAATGTGAAAAAATTCTAAGTAATGTATATTGGTGTGAACCGGAATAGTACAACAGGAATTTTTGATCAGAATATGTTTTCGGAAAATAATGCATTTTTTGTGTTTTTAACCAAAATATATTAAATATTTAATTCGCTATGTAACCAAGTTAATACGTCAGCGCTCATAGCGATGTGCGTTTAGTCATTGGTTTTCTAATTTGCTAACAGTTAACTTGCAAACTAGAGTTCGAATCCTGTCAATTTTAATTTTTTTGTTTTTTTTTTTGCAGTTTTCTGTTTAAATTATTTTGTAAAAATTCTAGTTATATTTTGGTAAATGTTGCATTTAATTTTTAAAAGCGTAATCTTAATAACCAGTGGGAAGTGTTGAAATTATAATTTAATTCTGTTTGATGTATACGAAATCAGAGGGCGGGGTTCATTTTCAAAATCTTAATGAACCTTGCTATGTAAAAAAAAAATACTGCACATATTTAGAAACTTAAATAATTGTATTAGGCATTCGAATTAAAATTCATAAAAAAATATTTTGACATAAAATTTGTTTTGGCATCCCAAATAATCATCATTCAGTTATTAAATACCTGCAAAACCCTGAAATGTGTGAAAATTCACACTTCACATTAATTTTTTATCGATCATAATGTACTTAAACGCCTGAAAAAATCTTTTGGAGAAAATTCTCCTAGTCGAACTGCGTGTTTTAATTGGTTCGGATGATTTAAAGATAGAAGAAGTTCAATCAAAGTTGTTGAGAGATCAGGTTGGATTGCCAGGTTCACGAATTAATCCATGCTAATAGACGATTGACTACTAGACAGCTTGCAGAGGACGTAGAAATATCATATAGGTCTTGTCGAGATGCACGACAATGCACTAGGTCACACTGGACAGTTTTTGGCGAAGAACAAAGTCAACATTATTCTCCATCTATCATATTCAACTAGCTTAGCCTTGTGTGACTTGTTTTTTGTTTCAAAATTAAGAAATCTCGTTAAAAGAAGAACATTTTCAATTCTGGACCACTACGTTCATACACCTCATATTACTTTAGGTGGTACACAAGAGTGGCGGCTCGTGACAATACTGAGTGTCAGGACCGACAAAAAATTTTAATGTAGACAAATTGAGAAGTCATTTAAAAATGAAAAATGCATTAAGTACTTATCTACCTAAATATGGACACTTAATTTAAATGGTGACTTACCAAAATCTCAGATGTGCAGTAAATCCGTAATACATTTCTTCGTCCATGTAAATTCTCCCCCAAATAAAACGCAATGAAAACAAAAAACAGCTTGCTTTTCGTGGTATCCGTAAATCCAATTGTTCTTTATATAAATGTTTCTATTAAATTTTCTCTTCCGTGTTTTAGAAGCACAGGCAGAAACATTCTGAATTTTTAAAATGTCCAAATCCGGTAGCAGTCTTCCCAATTGTTTTATTTCGAGTTTTTCGTCGACGGAATACGAAGAAAATATTTTTTTCAAAAGGTTACTGATACTGTTCATTTTCCACTTCTAATAGTAACACAAAACAACACACACACATATACATGACACAGTAAAAAACCCACTATAATACACGACGCTTTCTATGTGCAAGCATAACTCAAACTAACTAGCCAAGATACAACTGGCTCCGCTGCAATGTAATTTTACAGTATGGTCTGACCACCCGCTCTACCCCGACCCTCCGCGGAGGCATATAAACTTCGTTGCATCAAATGCAAGGCAATAGCATCCGTACTTAAACGCGTATATGTTTATTTGTATTTATCGGTATTTTAAAATTAAATAAAAGCTTTTGTATGATTAATTTGTGATGGTATTGCCATAATTTTGCAATAGTACGACCTTGGCTCCTTGGCTCTTCATGAGGAGCCGTCATTGGTACACAATGTGTTATCCTGTATTTTATATTCTTTCGACATGTGTAAACATTATGTATTGTATATAACACGAATAAATATTATTATTATTATTATTATTCTCAAGCTTAAAGAAAAAGCAGTGTTATACAATGGTAGATTTTTAAAAAATAAATAAATACATACCTGGATTCGCACCAAGCCAGACATGAACCCATTCCGACATGGACCCGAATCAACCGGCTAGCAATTCATAACTTCAAAACAATACTTTATAGCAAACAATAAGCTCTCGCTTACCCTGCATAATAGACCTATCGATAATATCTGCCGTACGCCGCTGGTATAAACATGGTGTTTCAGTGTTTGACTACTAATGATTAGGATCAAAAACAGCGCATGCCCCTACTAAAACACATATTTTCTACGCACTGTTTTAAACTTGTTTATGTGTATATATGCATATGTAATGTTATGTAAAATATGGTGGTTTCTATCAGTATTGTTTTGTCTGATTCGACTGTATAATGGACGAAGGGCTGAAGGTGACGTGAAAAATTGGTCGAGATTGGTATCTAGGTCGTGTATTTCTCCTTTCTGGGAATTGTTAAAATCTCGACAATGGGCGCTACATGGGTTTTCTATGTTTTTACATTGATATCTTATTTCGTTTCTTGTTCTTAGAGATAGATATTTTTTAGAAAATTTAGCCATTAAAAAAAAATGTTAAAAAAAGTATGAATTTCCGGTTTTTTTGGTATCTAGTAAAATTTTTTGCTACATTTTTTACTGTAACTGTCAGAATCAGAGCTGTCTTCTGTGCTTTTGTGCAAAGTAGGATTTTATATTTATTATATACATATACCTATTTGTTTATTTATAAATATATTAATATATTTATTTATTTACAAGTAAACTGGTAATATATTTAAGTTAAGTTAAGAAAGTAAATATATAATATACAAATATTCAATTATTATATATTTATTCTACGGGCTTTTGCGGCGACAAAAAATTGTATTAAATCATTAATACTCGTACTTGTCTAATTCGTCCATAATATCATTTTCTACAGATGTTATGGACTGATCGGTAAGACATTCCTGTGTCACTGATGAGCGCAAGTAGTTTTTAATTAATTTAAGTTTAGAAAAAGCTTCGTTCGCCGAAAGCAACAGATAAAAGCATCGTTAAATATATTCTTAATAGTCCAGGAAGTACGTAGTTATCCAAAGAAAGTTTTGCGGAAATTTTGGAAATTGGGGCGATTGGGCCTTGGGGTGACAGACAAAAAATGTGAAAAAAAAGGTTTTCTACGTTCCATTGCAAAATTTAAAAAATACGTATATCTATCTTTATATGTACCATAATAACGAATTTCTGTTTGTCTGTTCTTTATACAAAGCCAAACGGATAGACCAATTTTCACCAAATTTAGTACAGGGAAGAAAAATAATCCGAGAAATGTATTAGTGAGTTTTCCAACTTTGCCCATGTCCGGGCAGGGCCGGCTCAAGGGTACCTGGTCCCCGATAAAAAAAAAGTAATTTTTTTCTAAATTTCCTTTTTGCCCTGCATACCGTCTTGTGCCGCCCCTGCATCCGGGGGCAGTATGGGAGTAAACCATCAATTCCGCACTCTCCGTGCAGTTTGAATTGATTACATAGGCTAAACCTTAAGAGATATATTGGCATTGTGCAATTTTCTGGTTTTAAGCGTAATAGTTTTTATATTGCTCCTATAAAGTTTGTGGGTGCATAGCATAGAGTTTTATAGAGCATTTCACGCATAATCATCAAGTGTTTTACAGTACATATCAAAGATTGATAATAACGGAGTTATCACAGTGTAAGCCCGAAATGTAGATATGTTGAGAATTGTGGTATTTGTCAACAGATGGCACTGATGGATAGTTGTTTCATCTCCGCTGCCTAACGTTCATTAAAATTACTATATTATTTTATATATTTAACTTAAACGTTCTGAGCGTTATGTTCTACTTTCTTGGATTTAAAGTAGTTAAGTGCCGTAGCGAAACACGGGTACCTCAGCTAGTACTAGATAAAAAGAAATACGTTGTCTACATTTTAGAATGGATAAGTTTATTTTTGTGGGATGAACGGTTTCGTTGCTAGAAAACCGCAAAGTTGGTTTACAACAAAGATTGAAATCGAAGCAGAGTACCACACAAAATAAAAGACAACTATCTCAGCCTTAAAACAGTGTATTCATTAGTCTTTGACTTATGTTCATTCAAATTTACAAAATTTTAATTTGATCATCCCAATCAAGACCTTATTCAAATTCAGCAATTTGGACAATTCTTTAGATACTTCAATTCAACTCAATAAAAAACAAAAAAGCTGCAAGTAGTTTAAAAATTTCAAGCTAAGCCCTCTGTCTTCATTAACGTTTGACTTATTCTCATTCAAATTCGAATATTTAACTAGCTCATCGAAAATACCATTCAGTTTCCAATAATGTGACCAATTTCTTAGATACTCCAATTCGATGCGGAATAAATAAAAAAGCCGCGAAACTTGTAGTTTCATTCTAAATTACATGAAGATAAGTTGAATTCCAGTTTGAGAATGTGTTTATGAATTCTACGGTCACTTCATTAGCATGTTCGGCGACAGAACAGAAACGAGTGCGGACTTCACTCCGAGGACAATAACTATAAACAAAACTAACGAATTATAAACAAAATGATCGTGTCGGCGTAGGTCTTTACTCTTACAGATGACGACACAGTAACACACGGTGGTCCCAACATTGCTTTAAATGCTTTTTAATTTATTGAGATAATATAATTTAAATCAAATAGTGTGAAGATGTTTTGGCTAGGAATAAGACTAGTTATGATGATAATTAAAATAATTTATTACAAATGTATTCGTAATTTAATTTCTAGTTTTTAGTATTTTAAAATATTTTCATTACAATGATTTTTATAATGTTAATGACAGCCTCACAGGAAAGTTTCAGTTTTTGCTCAGAAAAGAATTACGCTCTTTGGAAGCACTTATTTTCTAGGATGAAGTTCGTTAAATCAATAACAAGGACGCGAATAACGAATTCGCACCGAAAAAACGCGTTGCGTGTTGCTACATCAGTTGTTTCCCCGAACATTGAAAAGTTTGTGAGCAACGTCCCAACCATCCCATTAAAATTAAATAAACATTTTGTTCTTATTTAACAATATTTATGCATTATAAAACATTTTTTATTTTTTTCTTCTGTTTTTTTATGAATGTCATGAACTATATTTTTTTTTGTACATTTTAGAAAATTCAGAATGTTTTATTTTTTTATAAAAAAGACAATTTCAGAGAGGTTATTTAAAACAAAATGATGATTCTAAAAAAAATTATTCTTAAAAAGTTCGGGCCCGCGAATGTATTTCAGATCGCTATCCGGCCCTCGGTCTTTTGGAAGTTGCACGTGCCTGTTCTAAACTATAAACAATCATGTAGAAGAAAATATTGGCGTATTATTTGAACATTTCTACACAAAACTATATAAATATAAGTTATTCGAAACCCACAAATATACTTAAAAAATTACTGAAGAGTGTTGTCTGATATATATTATTAAGTTATTGAGCAATAACTTGTTCACAAACATATTTTCTACATTTAAAATTATGCTATTAAATACATAAAAATTCGGTGCAAAATTTGATGTATAGATTGTTACTAATTTTATTTCAGATTATTAGTTTTGTACAAGAAACTTTCAAGCTTTGGGGGTTATACGTTGCGTTAACATCACTAATCAATACCTATAATTTTCCAAATTCTTTAATACAGTAGAACCTCGATTATCCGAATTTTTGATTATCCGGTTTCTTTTAAACGAGGAAATTATTTTACGAATTCCCTGTGTTACGTCGCTGTGTATTGGTTTTCACGTCATGACGTGCGTGGACTTGCGATTTAAATATTTTCTTTTAATATTACCGATATGTCATCGAAAAAAAAACGTGTTCTACTATCTTTAAAAGACAAATTAGATATCATCAGTGCATTGAAATAAGGTGACTCAGGGCGTTATTGGTCTGATAAATATGGCGTCGGTACTTCCACAATATCGGATATAACAAAACAAAGTGAAAAAATTACACAGTTTACTGAACGTACAGTCA
Source organism: Liopterus haemorrhoidalis (assembly GCA_963971575.1). NCBI lineage: Eukaryota > Metazoa > Arthropoda > Insecta > Coleoptera > Dytiscidae > Liopterus > Liopterus haemorrhoidalis. The sequence continues at coordinate 20,730,788 of OZ020611.1, forward strand.
ATGCAAATGGTAAAATTGTATTTATTTATAAGTTATTTACCTGGTTGCATTACATCGATAGTATATATAATATGTCTATAATATATTTAAAGTTGTAAGTAAGTTGCCCCTTAAACAAACCAAAAACATAATTTTCCTAGTGTTCGTAAAAATAGCAGTGTCCATAAGTTTTCTCATGTTTTATAAACCTAGCTAACCAAACATTTTTATTCTTTAATACATTTTTAAGTATATTGAAAAGTAGGTTGATTTTATATTTAAAACCACGGAAAAGAAAATTAAATATCTTTCTTATTTTTTAGTAAAAATGGGTAGGGCTAAATATTGCACACAGGAGAAACGTCAGTTAATTTTACAAATGTTGATTTCTGGTAAAACTTCTAAATTTATTCAGAATGTGCTAGGATGCTCTGATAAAATGGTATCTAATGCCAAAAAATGCCCTAGAACCTGTAAGTCGGGGCGGATATCAAAAATTTCGCCAAGAACAGATAGAAAAATTGTAAGGTATACAAAGTTAAACCCTTTTATTACTTCTACATAAATAATAAACGAATTAGACCTACCATCAACTGTAAGAAAACACCTTACAAAAGCAAATCTGAATGCCAGAAAACCAAGAAAGACTCCGCTGTTAAACAAGAGACAACGGTAAAATAGAATTCAATTTGCCAAAGAACACCAACTATGGCCGGGTCCAAAAGATGAATAATTCTTTGGTCTGATGAAACAAAAATTGTTTTATTGAATCCTGGTATCTGCCAAAAACTAGTACGCAGTCCTCCATGCACGAGGTACAATCCTAAGTACACTACAAAGATAATAAAACATGGCAACTTTAGTGTTATGGCATGGGGATATTTTTCTTTGAATGGAGTGGGCCATATTTTCTGGATTAAAGATATAATGGACTCGAATGTTTATGTCAGTATCTTGCACAAAATTCCCTTTGCAGAGAAGAAAATGTCTTTAATATGGATATTTATGCAAAAAAATGACCTAAAGCGCACCTCGCTCAAAGCAAAAAATAGGTTTAATGAAAATAGGGTTACTATTATGGGTTGGCCAGCTCAACCTCTGGACTGTAATCCAATAGTGAACTTGTGGGCTGAATTAAAAATTAAAATATCTTCTTCAAAACTTGCTTACAAATAAGAATTATGGAGAGAAATTGAAATAGCTTGGAAATCTGTTCCCTTGGAGAAATGCTGGTAGCTATTTTGGTTTTATGCCGAAAAGATGCGTAGAAGAAAAAAATGCCATGGAACCAAATATTACAGAAATAATAAAGAATATTTAATATTAAAATGAGTTTTATTTATTTTATGAAGTGTACTGCTATATTTATGAACAGCGTAATGAGCATATTTTTACAAATACTATATATATTTTTTGAATGAATCGACAAAAATACTTTATTTTTATTAAAATAATAAAGTTGGTCTTAAAATATAATATATCAAAAAAAAAAATTGCCTTTGTTATTACTTAAAACAACTTTTTTTTGTATTTATTCTAATATTTTTCTGATACTGCTATTTTTATGCACAGGACTATATGTATATATGTATATATTTCAATAAAAAAAGTTTAATGTACGTAATTTTTCTTTCCTATTTCTTGATTACTTTTTTTTTCGATTATCTGGATTTTTCGTTATCCGGATTACTTTCATCCCCGACCTAGTCCGGATAATCGAGGATCTACTGTATTTCTATTTTTCTGCTTCCCTTCTCTAAAATTCCAATAGAGATAAAATTTAAAAAATATTCACACTATCCCAATAAATATTTATAACTTGTAAAACAAAAATTCCAAATATTCCATCTCAAATTACATTTAATATTCTATCAGATCATTATTATTATTAAGTTTCAAGATTCAGCATTGAGGTCTTGCGTGTTGTCTGTGACTCCTACATTAGCAGCTACCTACTGAATTATTTCACGGTAGTCGATTAAAATGTAATATGATCGCATCAAAACGCCGCGTGGGATAAATTAGTAAATACAACAAAATTAAAATGTCTAATCTTTGAAAATAACTCATCTATTTCTATGTTTAGACATGCAATTTATACTGTAAAAATAATCTCATTAATCAAATTTGTGCTTGCAAAAAATTTGGTTTTTGTTTCAGGTTTTTTTGGTTGCAGTTTTTACAGTAACTGTAAATTTTATCATTTTTGCAAATCTTGAAAATTGGAGATAATAATTGGGCTTAATGTTATGTAAATATTGGGAATTTTTTATGCAAGATTAAGTTATTAGAGGTGGTCGATTGCAACGTGACTGGTTCAGCAGTAGTTCCGCATAAAAAAGATTGTAAGTTCGATTCCAGTTTGGCAGTTGATTTGATTTATAATACTAAAAAATATTTATATTATCGAAAAATTACATAGTAAATAATATACAGTAATATTTCTTTATTTATACAGGGTGTTTTTAAGAACTAATTAAGCATTTCTAACATCTCTAAAATAGGAGATTTAAAAAAAATGATGTAAAGTGTGAAATTTCACACATTTCAGGGTATTGTAGGTATTCAATAGGTGTAAGAAGCCAACTAAATACTGAATTTCTAGGAATGTTTTTTTGATATATATATATATATATTTTTTTTTTTTGATAATCAGTTTTATTCATTATTTGAGTACTAAGAAAGCTCTCATTTCATTATTTAAACTAAATTTAAATATTGAGAAAAATTTCATCACAATCAAATTTAAACAAAACAAAAACACAAAAACTGCAATTTGATCGAAAATTTCTCTCGTAGGTTTCCTACTCAGATCTATCTATATACGAGGGATGTTTCCAAATTTCTGGGAATTAAGCTATAATTTTTATTATTTTGTTAATTTTCGTCAATATTACAATGTAGTTTTTCAAAATAATCTCCATTTAACTAAATACATTTATCCCAACAATAAACTAATTTTTTTAAGCCGTCCTCAAAGAACTTTTTCGGTGTCTCCTATTGAGTTTCTGTTCTGGTCCCAACAGCCTTGGCACCCAACGCGGCGAAACCTTGCTAACGCCCAGACAATCATGCAAGATGTCATGAACTTGTCGTGTACCTATCCCTAGGCGCACACTAATTTGACGAATTGTCATTCGCCTGTCCTCTTTCAGTAGGTGTTCGACGGCAGTAATGTTTCTTTCATTTACCGACGTGCTTGGGCGCCCACTGCATGGATCGTCTTCTAGTGATGTTCTACCGGTTTTAAAACGATCGATCCACCGATAAACAGTACTTTTGGATTCTGCAGTCTCACCAAATACTCCTTGCAGACGCTGAATAATTTCTTATGTTTTCACACCTTCTTTCCACAAAAAGAGAATTATTGCTCTTTGAGATTTTGCTGCGTCTTCCATGGTTACAAAAACAATGCTATGAAAACGCGTCTATATCAGTCGAACACCTAAATCAGACTGAACAATATTGCACTAGAAAGTTGCATAAATATGTCAAGACTTGTCTGGCACCAATAACATTGCCTATAAGTTCTGCGTAATTTAATTATAGCACAATTCCCAGAATTTAGGAACATCCCTCGTACATAACCTATAATTTTTTTATATTTTTAGTTTAACTCCTTTCGGTACAGGGCGCGGACAAGATTTTTTTAAAACACATTTTAGGTTAAAATCGTATTTAAAGAAACGAAATTTAAAAAACTACTTTGTTTCTATATCTAGTTGTTAAGAACTTTCTTTTGATTTTTTTGACCACACAAAAAAATAAATATTTTTCGAAAAACTAATCTGATCAAAAATTCATGTGAGGGACAAAAGTTTTTTGACAAAAAATGAATAAATGTTTTTAGACTCTCAAAAATCTAATGGGTAGCAAATTTTTCTCGCGATCTTGCAAAATTAGTATCTGCAAAACAATTATTAAGACCTGTGGTAACATATGCCAGTGAAACTTCGACAATGACCGTAATTGACACAAATTCTTCGTGAAGATTTGAACGCAAGATCAGGTGGGCTCGGGTGACGGAACAGTCCTGGAGCGGAGCCACGTGTTCGCGGAACACTCTGTTTACTAAATTCTAACCCGAACGCTTTAGTACTTCATTGAACGCCGCCAAAGATGAATCGTACAATTTCCTTTTTCTTTTCTTTTTTTTAAACCAATTTTACCAATAATGCAGTTTGTAAAAAAAAATATTTTGAAGTTTCGCCTTCTATCTAGTCTAACTTCTTTGCGCCGAAAAGGTGCAAAATTTGGTTGAATTGATAGTACTGACTATGAATGACCAAAAATTTAAGCGTCATTTTAGGATGAAAATGTGTATTTTAAGTTGGGGCAAGAGGATATTAAAGGAAAGGGGCCGCTTAAAATAGCCCCTACAAGGAAATGATAACTATTTAATACGTGGAAAATTTGGAAAGTTTTAGATTAATATTATACCTACAAATAAATGTAAACAATTTTATCGAGGAAAAAAAAATAAATAATAAGAAATATTATTTTATTTTAGATCAGCCTCCAATAGATTTGGCATTAGTATATCAACATGTTGGAATGTTTCATATCGAGCATGGGGCTTACTACAGAAAGTTACTTACTTTCTTACTTAATCCTGAAGTCTTTCTACCTTTCGGTGTGAGGCTATAGTCGAGTTAGTTATTTTCTGGTCTTGTTCTCCATACTTCTTTCCATCGTGTTCTGTCCTTACGTATCGTGTATATTTACTTATCTCCTCCCACTTTACGCCTCTGTTCCTTGCAGCTTCTTTTGTTTCTTGGTGCCAAGTTATTCTCGGCATTCCTCATCTAACTTCTTTAATAGAAAATAATAAAATTTAATTCTATCAAAAGTTTTATGTGACCAAGAAGCAATTTTTAAGTATTGCAGGCTGTATTAATGGCAGCCATATACTAATCCCAGCACTTAAGGAAAACCACATATCCTGTATTAATAGAAAAAAATTCCATTCATGATTACGTTTTACTTAAAATATTCGATGTGTAGAGAGATAACAGCAACAAAGATCTTCAAGTCATAGGAGTTGACGATTGGGAAATATCCATGACAGACCGATCTGAGTGGAAGAAAATTGTGCAGGCAACCAAAACCCACAAAGGGTTGTAGCACTAGGGAGTTAGTTCGTTTGGGAACAGTCGATTATTCTTATTGTTGACTTATTATGATCACGGTTTATTATTATCACGCTTTTATTTAGGAGCTTGACCTGGTAATCTACTGCCACGCGTTTTCCATTTCTTGTAATATTAGTCATTTTTTGTTATGCAGTATTCTCATTTCAATTCATTTTGAAACATCGTATGGTAAAAATATGGTAACTATTCCACACTCATACTTTATGTACGAGTTTCTGTTTATTTATATCAATATATGTCCAGATCATTCTTAGGATCTTTATTTCTTCAATTTTTTTGTACTCTTTTCGTTAGAGCTATGTCCGTTCGTGTCCAGGCAAAAAATTACATCATTTCATTCTAGGAATTTTCAATAAAAATGCAAAATACTTTTGTATGTTAAACTACATTTTTAACCAAATAATAATTTTTACATTTTAAAAGCATAGCTATGAAAACAATTGCTAAATTATCAAGGAAATTTGCATGAAACTGTTGTTAATAAAAAAGAATCAATATGGTTATAGTCTTTCAGGTAAGTCTCCGTTAACAACAAAAAAATTAGATAAGCAATCTTAAATCGACACAGTTTTATATTCAAATTTACAATTAAATACTATGTATTCACTGCTTTCAGTTAACACGCTAACTGCCGGCCAAAATGCCTTAATTCAGTAATTTTTGCAAATATTAAATAGTAATGTCCCTGAGTTCAAATTTTCGATGCGTGAACCATATTGTTATAGAGAAAATTATAAGGAATACAAGCATTTGTGCCAAATTTATTAATATAGCACCGGGTTCGAGGTCTTATCACACAAAACGGAGAATATTCTAGCAGCAAAATTTTATTTGCACTGAATTAAAATTACAATAAGAGAGATGTTTGATAACTCAGTAACATCGAAATGAAAGATTTTTTTACTAAAATGCGACTGTTTTCTTTTTTTAGTTCGATACATTTTACCCAACGATATTCCAACTTCTTTAAGAGCCGGTTTCTGAAAGCTTCGCTGAGTTTAATATTTTGGTTAAACTTGGTTATAATATAACAAACCAATAAGTAACCATAGCAACAATTTTCTAACTATTTGGTTATAGTTAACTAGGCTTTCAGAAAACGGCCATTGAATTAAAGTCTGCATTTTACTTAATCTACGTTTAATGTTTAGTTAGAATCGAAGGTTCTTAATTACATTAGAACTTGCAATTTAATGCTGGCTGTAAAATCCCATGAGATACACTCAAACACAAAACCTCACAATCACCGTATTCACCTCACAAGCCGCTAAATACCTCACAACACTCACGGTTTTTAACCCATTAACGAGGTTCGTTTATTTCATTTAAACTGTCCTCAACACTTCCAGATTACTTCTGGTTTACCCACTACAAACTACCGGGTTTCTCTACCAAAAATGATTGGGAGGTTCGTCCGTACACAGAGACGGTTTACTCGTGACTCCTTTGTCTCTCACAAGATTTTTCCAACTCTTTTCTTAAACTAATAATCTGATCTCTGACCCCATTTTTTGTCGTTGTAAAAATAATCAGCTCACCACATTAACAACAAACCCTTTTATAAATTTATCTTTCTATGACCAATAAATAAACCCAAGTAATTAATTTTGGCTCTAATTACTACGAGGTCCATATCACTGAAAATATATTGTCGCCTATCACCTTCTATATAGACATTTGACCATTGCTATTTGATCTAAACAATAACGTTCTTTCAAAATAATCATATAATATACGATCGTAATTCACTCCGTATCTATTTAACACTTAACTAGAAAAATATGTGATAGCTCAACTAATCTTTGAGAATGCTTATCTTAAAATAGATTAGTTTTTATATTTGAATAATTTGAATACTTTTTAACTAATTGAATAATTTTATATTAAATAATAATGAAATTTGTTTTCTGAAACTACCACTCCCACACCATAAGTCGTCCAAAAATTATGATTTCTCGAACTCTGGAAAATAGGCGCGTGTTTCAGCAATGATCTCCTCGTTCCATGCAAATATTTTTCTAGCGATCCACTCCTTCTTGTTTGGAAAGAGAAAGAAGTCGCAAGGAGACAAATCTGGAGATTAGGATGGATGAGTAGTGCTGATCGATCAATTTGGCCGATACAATTGCGGATGAGTGAGCTGATGCATTGTCATAGTGAAACAAAACTTTTTTCTATGCCAAATGAGGCCGGGTTTTCATCAATTCAGTGCTTTCATCAATCGATCCTATAAATCAGCATAATATTGTCCTTTAATCCGTTTCCTCTTTTCCAGATAGTCGATGAAAGATATCAAGACCATGATTATTTCGGTAGAAGGCTTCTTCGGAGCACGTTCGTCAGGAGAAAACCACTGTTTTCACTGTTCTGTCCTTTCTAGTGTATAGTGATGGACCCATGTTTCATCACCGGTTACGAAACGCCGCAAAAACTCACTTGGATTGCGCTAGTACATGTCCAAATGTTGCTTCGAAATCGTTAGTCGATTCCGTTTTTGATCCACTGTGAGTGGACGCGACAACCATCTTGCCAATAGCTTTCTCATGCTCAAATGTTCGTGCACGATATGAAACATACTTTCGTCTGAGGCATTTACCATCTTGTCTATCTGGAACAGCTTTACTCGACGGCAACACGATATCATGAATTTCAGTTGTGTTTTCTTTTGAACGTCCCGAACGCGTGGTATAATTTTTGCTCTTACGAACTCAATGAATTTCAGGGAACCGTTTGAGAACGATTCCATACGATGGAGCAGAATTCCCGGATTTTTTTTTTTTACTCTGATTAATTTTTCTTAATGATTTATCCATGCGAAAAGCAGTGCTTTATTAACACAAGGCATTCACTTTTTTCCATAATAGAAAATAAACACAATATATCCGGACTTCACTTCCGAAGGTTGTTAAAAATGTACTATTTCAAATATTTACTTGAAACTGTGTCAAGTTTGAAATAATATCAATCTTGTGATCTGAGCGCCATCTCTTCCCAAAGTCGCAAACTTATTAAACACTCCTTTTATATATGTCACAGGATATTGAATTCAAACTATACTTTGCCCTGAGACTCAAACTATCAGACCTCTTGCTAGAAGACAATCCGAAAACAAAATGAAATGAGTTAACATTTATGGCTACTAAGAAAACTTGCTTTCATTGTTGTCCATCACTTTTCGAGCGTATTCTAGATTCTTCTACGTTTTCCATGGATGAAACTAACAACTAGAAAACTGACTAATAAAAATCAGAAGTAATGTCCATAGCAACTTCTAAATCATATTCCTCTCATTACGAAAACCAAATTATATTCGACACAATATCATTTTTGAATATAACTACTGAACATAGAAAATATCTACTATTGAACTGATTGTATATTTATGTCTAAAATATTAACTAGCAATTATTTGCTGCCAGTACCTTATTTTCTAGCAACACAAATAACCCCCGAAAAACCCACTTGCACTTTAATTTCGCGAGTGGTTTAGATCTAACCAATAAGCTGATGTCGTCTTCTGTTTTTCCGCCAAGTACATTACCGGTTTATAGTGTGTTAAATAAAATTTGTGTTAATTAATACGCATATTATTTAAACCAAACAACACATTTGGCAAATACACAAATGCTGTTTATAGGAATTTATAATTATTAATTTTAGTGGAACGCACCTGTTGTATTATTTAGTTAGCATTTTAAAGAAAAAATATATTTAATTTAAAGAGATACTTAAGTAGCTCAATAAAATTTGTAATTATTTTTTTGTGTGACCTTGTGGCACGTGTTTGATGTAGGGTTACCAACTGTAGCTGTCAATCTTGCTGTTTACGATACGTTAAAAAAAAAACATTTCTCGGAAACTGATTGTATTAAAAATGTGCGGTTTGATATTTCAATTTAATTATAATGTCTCAAATATTGTTATAATTTTACAGCATTCTACGCCATTCGATTGCCAGTTACTCTTGCCCACATTCTTCTTTCTTGGATTCAGATTTCCTTCCGACCTAGCCTTCTGAATTCCTTTTATCTATGCACTTTTTGGTGGTTCCTTTTTAGGGTTTGTAAGTATGACCAAAAAATTACCGTTACTCATAAGGGTGGATGGGGCTGTCTGTACGGTAGAAATTGTGGTGGAAGGGATAGACTTAGAGAGTTGAAATGTGATATGCATATACAGTTCTATGACCCGTATATAGTAAATATACTGAGACTTCAAAAAAACACATCACCCGAAAAATATAAACACATTTGTATTTAACGAAAAAATAAATATTTGCAGAGTGTATCAAGCTGGAAGTAGCAAGATTTTTCTCAAAAACGAGCTGTGTGAGCAAGGAAAAAAAATTGATTACCAAAATTTAACCAAAGAATCGAATGGTATTGGAACTTTTCATTTTATATTTTAAGGGGGAACATATATCGTGTTGGGTATCTTTGAATAGAGCTTTTGAAAAGAAACAACTTTTATTTAAACTCTTTTCTAACATCTTTTACGGTTTTCGAAAAACTTTATTCTCTATAACTACTTGAAAGTAAAGTATTTTTATTTACAAGTGTTCAAAGTGCCTTCTATTTTGATTTAAACACTCTCAAATTCTTAGTTTTGAGTTATCTGTAGCTAGGAGGATAATACAAATTAAAATACTTCACTTTTAAATCGTACCTACTTGAAAGTACAACTTGAAAGTTTTTTAAAGTGAAATATTTTTATTTTTATCATACGTTGAACCACATATAGCTCAAGAATTTTAGATACGAAAGTGTTTAAACTAAGGTAAAAGGCACTTAAACACTTTTGAATAAAAATACTTTACTTTCAAGTCATTATAGAAAATGCAATTTTTCTTAAACCGTAAAAGATATTTAAAAAAAGTTTAAGTAAAAATTGTTTCTTTTCAAAAGCTATATCCAAACATACCCAATACAATTTTCGTTACACTTAAAATATCAAATTTGTCATTGATATCCTGTATTCCTTATAACGTCCTTATCCTGTACTACCTTCTTCTTCTTATTTTTCTTTAAGCACTGTTAGTCGCGTTGACTTTTGGCCTCTCTTACATAAGTCCTCCATCTTGATCTATTAGTTGTACTTCCGCTTTGCTCAAGAAAATTTCAATTCTACCATCGATTCTTTGGAAAAACTTTGGTAATCAATAATTTTTCCCATCTTGCTCATACATCGTATTTTTGATAAAAATTTCCTCTATTTCGATACACCCTGTATACATATATGCAGGGTTCTGGACTCTTCATATGATTACTATTGTATGCTGTTTATTGTCGAAAAAACTTGTTTTCAATAAATTCATTAATTGAGGCCAATTTTATGGTTTAAAATATTAAAAGTCTTGATCCGTCAACACGTTATTGATGTGTTATGTATGAAAATGAAATAGACACTTTCGCCCTCAGGACTAACACTAAAAGGTATCATCCCTTGTAATTTCAACCCCTTTACCAGATTTATGACAATCACTTATCATAAATCTCGGTGAGCTCCGGGCGTACCTAGCAACCATAGACCACACAAATTGGCAGATGTAACCAGGAATTTTTAACTAGATATTTTAACTAGAAAATAACCGTGCATATTTAATACTATAGAAAATATTATAATATTTTACTAGACTGCATAATATTTCGATATATCTTAAATAATTTTAGGTATCTAGATTATTAATTTGTTATACTTTACATATTATTTATAAGTAATTATTATTTTTGTTAAATCTACTAAAATATTTTGTATGACCTTTTCTAGGGTTTCGTGGTTGTAATCAAGAAAACTTTATACAGTCACTCATTTGTCTTTCTGTCTGTCTATTCAGAATATATCCATTTTCTGGACTACACAAATACTCAGATCAATTCTGTAAAAAGTTACCGTGTAGTAACGTTACTACAAGATAAAATATTAAAAAAAGTATAATGACTTTCATTCATGATAGTAACTGATCTTGCTCATAGTGACAAATTTAGTTACTATGATCATAGTAACTGAGTTACAGAATTGGTCTGAAAGTCTATTTTGTTAAATTGTTTTATAATATTAATACCATAGTAACTAAGGTAACATTTTACGGCACTAGTTCAGTAAATAATTACTTTGCAGTACTACTATAATACAATTATCATTTAATTTTTATTAGAATAAAAATAAAAATTACAATTCGAGCAATTATTTAAACTAATTTTAGGTGGTACAGAAACTTTATCATGACTATTTTAGTAATATAAAATGCTTTTCTCATAAATACTTCCGAATTTTTACTTCTGGATGCTATTTCAATAATGGGGTCATAATCTCCCTAATAATTAAAATAATGAAACTTACTTTAGACGCGGCAGTAAAAAACCTTGTCCGCTTAAGCCGCATTCAGAACTCTTTAAAGTAACACGTTGTAGACTGTTGTTTGTTACGCTGTAAGTTATGTTTCTATGCATTGTTTTAACGTTGTACGTACCGTTTGCAGCAAGTTAGAAATTAATGTGTTACGAATAGTTCGACATCTGTGTGTCTTTAAACCAACTACATGGCTTCGTAAAATGTTTTCTATGTATTATCGTTTTTATAATTCTGTTGTCTTAGATTTTAACTAACTAAACCTAACCTAATTACCTAAATTGGTCATATTAAAACATCTCACTAGCCATAAGTTTAGAAAATTATCCACAATTCACAACGAACAACGTACTCTCATAATACGAAAATAATATTTCATATTATATATTGTTCGCATATATTATATATTGGAACAATGTAATGTAAGCTAATGAACAATGACTATACCTCCAGTATTTATGTACACTAATAGGTTCAATAAAATTATTATTATTATTATTTATAGTTGAAGGTAATGGGATTCGGACCAGTCAGAAAATAAAACAAATTTATTAACTTCGCTTACGTTTCGATTTAAATTAAATCTTCATCAGAGCTTAGTTAATAGTCACGATATAAAATAACAATTTAAAATTAATAATAAACACATCATATTGTCCGGTCATTGAACTCAGAGATAAGCTAATCATTAGCTTATCTATTTCGTATACATTCAAACATAGAATTAAATTATAATTTCAACACTTCCCACTGGTTATTAAATTTACGCATTTAAAAATTAAATGCAACATTTGCCAAAACATAACTAGAATTTCGAAAAAATAATTTAAACAAAATAAAAATGCAAAAAAAAAACAGAAAAAATAAAAATTAACGGGAATCGAACAGTGGTTTGCAACTTACGAAACGAGAACGTTACCACTGGACTACAGACGTTCACTCGTTTACTGTGTTAAATAACGGATTAAATATTTTACATATTTTAGTCAAAAACACAAAAAATGCGTTATTTTCCGAAAACATAATCTGATCAAAAATTCCTGTTGTACTATTCCGGTTCACACCAATGTACATTACTTTTTCAGATTTTTTCAGAATTTTTTCAGATTTTTAGTTTAATCTGGGCAAATCTGGGCTACAGGGTGTGGGACAATTTTTTTTGCACAATTTTGGCAAAAATCACAACTAAATAATTTATTTTGCAAAAATAATTTTTTTATCGTTAATCCACGTACCAAAGGCTTTCATTTGATACCCTACACAGAATTGTAAAAAAAATATTTTTTTTTTTCGATGAGCATATATTTTTTTATATTTTTTGGGGATATGTTTTTTAGATGTTTTTATATTTTTCCTATGTGTGGGTCAAAGAGTTGTATAAGCATGCCAAATTTCAACTCTCTAGGTTTAGCCGTTTGGCTACAATTTTTACCGAACAGACAGACAGACAGACAGACAGACAGACAGACAGACAGACAGATAGACAGACATACAGACAGATAGACAGATAGACAGACAGACGACAAAATGACGGTATAAGTGTTTTTTGGTCATACCTACAAAACCCTAAAAAGAAGAAATTATACAACAAAATTACAAATAATAAAACTGGATAGTGATTTGTAGGACAAAGAATTCAGTCCCGAGCCTTGCCTTCTGCCCGGGCCCAGGAAATTTATGAAATTTGTACAGACTTGTACCACTGTGCACTGATGGTATTCTGTGCACTATATCTTTGATATCAACCCTCAAAAAAAATAAATAAAAATAAAATAAAGGGGCTAGGTCCTTCTATCTGATTTAGTAGCCTCTGTATAGGACCCCTATTCCTACTCTAGAATATGGAAATCCTTTGTTTAAATATTCCGTCATTTTAGCACTGTTGTGTTCCGGAGCACCATCCTGTTGGAAAATTAATTCCTGCCAAGTGGCTAACGACATGTCGTCCAAATATTCGGTAATAAATAAATGGTCTGATTAAATAATACATGGCTTCTATCAAATTATTCCATTTAATTCTATTTTAAACTATGCGGATCCCAGGGAGCCTAGCAGTTCCTTTTACAACTTCAGAGAACTGTATGTCATGCCATATTTCCATTGTCTGGGTCCAGCAATTTGAACACTATTTCTATCGTAAAGATAGACTGACAGACAGACTAACAGACACATTAGTAACGATGTATAGATCATTTGGCCAATCCTAGGAAAAACTAAAAGTAAAAAGTATTAAGGCTGCAGAAATTTTGCATTGCTTAAAAAAGCAAAAATTATGCACAACAAGAAAAAAACACAATCCTTCTCTTCGAATAAAACAACAGACTTGAAACATTTATCATTGACGTATTGAAAGAATATAAATCAAGTAATTAATCCATCATAAGGGTGGTCTTCATAATCATATCCAATTAAAATAAATAAATCAATCAGAAATTAAAATTAATAAGTCTACTTAAACTAAGCATACTTAATTCAGAACTCGAGAAATGACATGTCAAAATTTGACGGGATCAAAAAAATACAAGGCGGTCCAACAAATCATACAAACGAAATCAAAACACAACCTAAATGTATAACAGTTATGTTTGAATCGAAGAAATTAACTTATCAGAATGATGTTGACAAGTCGGCTACGATGACAGTTAAATAAACTGGAGGTCTTTCAAATCAACTCACTTTGTAATCTAATGCTTTACGGTGGATTTGTATATGGACATGCTTTATTATAATATAACTGGAATTACATTTCGAGGATTAGATTATTTGGGACGGAAATCGAGTAGATCGTGTTAGAAGTGGACCGTGATGACATATTTTTTTGGAAGAGAAAGTAGTAGCACCCTTGTGAGGAAGAATTTGACTAAAATTTTACGCACTATGATGTTTTGGGCTTGTTAATTTGGACACATTGAGATTAGATTCTCGGCCTAAATGGTGGCTCCAAATTAGCAAAATTTACCCAACTCAGCTGAAAAACAAGCTGTTTTGTGCCATCAATCCAAGTGTGGCGTATAAAGTTTAGACTATTTTAGGGCATAAAACGTACTTCCAATATCAGAATTGAGAGGCAGACGTTACAGAGAAGAGGACACGTGATGATAGTAAAATATATGATAGATCTGGGAAAGAAAGTTCAACATTCATTTGCCGGTCGGAATACCTCATAAAGATGATATGTGCAATTCCAGTTTTAACCTTACCGATGTTTACATGCCGATACAGCAATCAACCATATTTGGTGATTGTGTTGATTGATTTAGGATATTCTTTATTCTTAAATCTTTGGATTTTATTTATTTTTTAATCAGACTACTGAAAACAGTGTGTGAAAATTAAATACATTCAGCCTTGGACAAATGTATGTAGCACCCTACGTTTTATTGAATTTTAGGATTATTACAGGAAAAATGGCAAATAAAATAATACAAACAGCTTTTAATGACATCTTTAATCAAAATTATTAATATTTTGTGGTATCTCCTCGTGCTTTAATTACCGCACGTATTGCACCTTTTAGGCATACTGTCCATAAGTTTTTTTTACGTACATCGGATTGTAAACTGAACCATTCGTCCAAAATAATTTTCTTCAATTCTTCTTTTGATTTGCATTTGTAAAGAGACACCCTGTTTATCAGAATCGACCATAAATTTTCAATTTGCGATAAATCTAGTAACTTGGGTCCATGCAAAAAGTAGCATATTGTGTTTGGAAAACCAGTTGTTGCTTTGGCTTTGTGACAGAGGGCATTATTTTGTTGAAAACATATTCTGGATTGTCTACATCAAATAATTTTAATATTGATGGCTCCAAAACTACTTTAAGCATGATAATATAACGAGCAGAATAATGCGTCCCTCGCACAAAAAGATTTCACCTAAGCCACTGATGGACATGCACCCCCAGATCATGATGCTACCACCATCAAATTTGACCGTAGGGATGATGCTGTCAAGATGAAAAGCTACCGGCCTACGTCTTACAAAGATGACTCTAGGATGTCCAAAAAGCTGATCCAAAAAAGAAAAAACAAACCTTAATTTTGGAAATTTATAGTAAATTAAATTTTATACTGTTAGTACAATAATTGATTAGAAATTAATTTTTCTGTTAAATTCGTAAGTACATTAAACCATTACAATGCTTACTTTTATATTGGATTCATAAGATTAAATGATTTTCTCTCATTCATTAGGTGTCTAATTTAAATGTCTTTTAGCCCACTCTAGACGAAGTTTTTTGTGTCGCTCGGTCAACAGTTGTTTTCGGCGAGCTCTTCTTCCATGCAAATTAGATTCCACTAGACGTCTTCTAATTGTTCTAGAAGAAACTTTAATTTCTCTATTCTCCCACAGATCACCAGCCAGCTCTTTTGACGATATTGAGCGTTTACGAAGAGCACTTCTCTTTATAAAACGATCATCTCTGGAAGTGGTTGCACGTTTTCCTCCGGTTTTCATAAATATCAGTCTCTTGGAACCTTTTGATGGTAATTTGCACGGCTTTTCTTGAACACTCAATTGTTTCTGCAATTTTCACTTGCGACTGTCCTTTTGAATGGAGCAATACAATTTGACTCCTTTCTGCCACAGTGAGTTCACATTTTTTAGCCATAATATAATTAAAAATATTCACTTGAACTCAATAAAACATGAAAAAGACAGTGTTTACTTCAAACGCATATGTAATAATGATCCAAGCCCTAGTTGTTTATTTTTATGTAAACAAAACGTAACAGATCGGAGCCTATATTTATTTGTATTTCAAGATTTATCATAACTCTGTTTATATTTTGGGTTATCTGATTAGACGTACATCTTTTAGAATGTGTTTAAATTTTTTTTGTCAAATATATACAAGTTACAATGTACATACATTCAGATGTTATAAATGAATGGGTGCTCCATACATTTGTCCAAGGCTGTATTTGAAATTGTAGTAATATTAAATAGATGGCAGTATGCTGTATTTACAAAAAAAAAACTTTCGCATGTAAACTTACTTGAAAGTGACGTCATTGTTTTAGTAATTTTTGAAGTGAATCCTCTGATATTGTAGATCGTCTATATTATGTTATTTTAGTGTTGCTCCTAAATTAAATTAGCTTATAAAATAATATCAAAAGTACCTAATATAAATTTTATTATATTTGTATAGATGTTGATGTTGTTTTTAATTGTGAGTTCGTTCGAAACAAGATAATCCGTAGCCCTATTTAACTTTTAAATTGAAGAAACGAAAGCTTAAATAATTAAGTACCTGAATATAAAGCAACACCGCGTAACATATTCCGTTCCATTTTTATATATTTCTCTTTAATGACAGTATTAAATAAACTATTTAAATTTTTAAATTAATTTATGAAACTTATTATGTACTTAACATCAACCCATATTCCATTTTAGGGAAAAGCAAAATTTTACTGCCTGTAATTAAACGATAATTATAATTTGCCACGCTCGATTTTAAATTATATCTTCTTCTTAGCATATGAAACGTGGGCTGATGTTATGAACTGCTCTTAGGCTCTTAGGTACACTCTCCAAAAACGTTAATTATGTCACGCAGAACATTATTGTGCTAACGGGTTACGGGACACAGAAAAATGGTAATTACATTTTTATTTAGTTGATTTTTTGAATTAAATATGGCCAAGGACGCGACTATATTCCGGAAATTAAATATGGAACTCGATATTTAAGGGCATCATCTCTGATAAAATTTAAGACATATTCAAACGTATATTCAATATGTACGTTCCATACTTACGGTGGCTCCGTAATATAGACCTTTTTTTTTCTTTTTTTTTAAAGGTATTAATGAAAGGATTACAATGTTTTAAAAATTACATTTAGAATTTGAAATTTTCTGCTTTAATATAGTTATAAATAATTTCATAAATATCTAGAGATTTAGTAGCAAGAAGCGTCTGAATATTGGTAGGTAAGGATATTTTTTGGACAACTAAGTTTTGTATGAATAAGATACGATTGCGAAAATGAATTGGGCATTCAAGCAATAAATGGTTCGAATCGCTGACATACAAATTATCACACGGACAGAAAGGAGACGAAACCATATTCATTCTATGCAGATGATATGGAGAGAAGGTGTGATTAAATCTAAGACGGATAAAAGTGCAAATAAAAGATCTGCTTTGGCGAGAAGAAAACCAAAGCTTTCTAGGAAGAAGAGGTTGAATTTGACCATAGTATGATCCTTTGAACTGTAGAGAATCTATGTATTCTTGTTGCCATTGGTTGTATATGGAAGATTTGAAGATTGACATAATCTCATTACTGTTTAGAGGAATATTTAAGAGGGAGCCATTTACAGCTGCTTCTTTGGCTAGAAGATCGACTTCGATGTTGAACTCAAAATCTGAGTGGCCTTTAATCCAGCATATTTTTATAATTTTACCACTGATCGTTAAGGCATTTAATAACATCATAAATTAGTGAATAGTTCTTTTTCTCAAATCCAGGGCAACTCAATTTTTGGACGGCGCTTTTACAATCAGAAAAAGTTACAGATTCATTAAGAAAGTGATTCTTTAAGTATTCCAAACTCAACTTTAATGCCACCATTTCCGCATTGTAGATAAACATATTATCTGGTAGTTTAAATTTTAGGCTAAAATTGCGCTGGGGATCTAAAACGGCGCAACCTACGCCATTGGTTGATTTTGATCCGTCAGTATATATATGGTGTGCATTTAGCCATTTTAATTTTACCTTATCCAAAACTGATAGGTCGTTTTGCCGATAATTTTAGGCAGATATCTGGATAATATTATGATCAGCAATGAAATAATTAATATAGACCTTAACAAAACCAGACCAGCAATACGTCATAGTTTTCGAAAATAAAATATTACACCGAATCTTTAGGCCAATTAAAATTAATGGTGAGTGGAGAATCAGCAAGAATAAAGATATCCAAGAACTGTACTCAAGGACGAGTATCACACAACTGAGAGATAGACAATTGCAGTGTATAGGACACGTGATGAGGATGAAGGAGGACAGAATGGTAAGTAGGATATAGAAGACAAGAATAACCTTCGATCACTAGGAAAACTTCACAAAAGGTAGAGATATAAGCTAACCGAATATCTAAGTATTGGTGTTTAGAACATATGGATAGACCTGAAAATTAGCACATCAAGATGGAACACTTATGTGAATGAGATCAAAAGTCAACCTGACTGACAGTGCCCAAATAAGAAGAAGACTAATTATTCAATATGTCCTGTAATATCAAAAGCAATCCAAATGCAAAAGTTGGAGATGGACTGGCCATTTTTTAAGAAAACCAAACTCTCAGGTCGTTAAAAATGTACTTGTGGAATAACCAATGCAAGAGAAGGTTGGCAGACCACCAGTTTCGTGGAGTCAGTACTGAAGAAGTAGAGCCGTGCCGAGAGTGGGTCGAATGAGGCACCTTCGTCACCTTTATTGGCAAAAAAGGGCGACAGAACTGAAAAAGCGGGCGCCATGGTTTTGCTAATCATTTGAATTTTGAATATTTTATTATTTGACATTGATAGTTGTCCAACATTGACAGTTTCCAATTTATTTATTAGAGTATCAGAAAAGACCTCTTTTTATTGCCTCTTGTAAATTATTTCATTGATAAGCAAAAAATAGCCTCATAAACAATAGCAAATGTATGTTATTAATAAAATACTTTGTCAATGGGCGCATTTAACGAACGCAACTGTTGAGTATCAACATAAACTTGTTAACTTGGTGATTACAGTCAATTGTTGTAAGGTCGTCGAACGAATTGCAAACGAAATACTGCTGACTGTTATAACTTGACACTCAAATTGAGTCAACAAAATATCGCTTAGATTGATACGCTGCTTACAGTAAGCATAAAGTCAGCGGACTCATTCAGCGAATCACTGAATTCAACATACTTAACAGCTACGTTCGATAAACGGACCTATTGATCCAATTATTTAGCTTTGTAAGTTTTCCCAAGTTTTCTTGTTGGTACCTACAGAGCGGTCATAATTTCTTGTCAGTTATGCAATAGTTGACAGAAATATTTTGTTATCAAATTTATTTCCAAGGACATGCACACATAGACGTAGATTCGATTTTTATATTGCATTATGTATGTTCAATATTTCACTTACCTCTAAGAGCTAACAT
The DNA here is from genome assembly GCA_963971575.1 of Liopterus haemorrhoidalis. Lineage (NCBI taxonomy): Eukaryota > Metazoa > Arthropoda > Insecta > Coleoptera > Dytiscidae > Liopterus > Liopterus haemorrhoidalis. The sequence continues at coordinate 20,750,430 of OZ020611.1, forward strand.
CGATCAACAATCGTCTTCCAATTACAATCTTAATAACAATAATATCAACAACAACAATAATAACAAAAAAAAACAATAATATATCTTAACAAAAACCAATTAATTATGAAATGAACACTATTTTTTCTCTACACGCCAATGAGTTAACGAACAACATGAAGTTATCAATACAATATCGTTACTGATTGGTTCTTTGTTAAATTGGAATTTTTAGATATGAGATTGAATACAGTTTTGATATTTTTAAGCTCATTGTTTACTGTTATGTAACTGACAAGAAATTATGATCACACGGTACAAATGGGTAAGTACCAATCTATAAGAATAATCTAATGAGAGGGAAAATCAAACGCCTATCAATCATTTATGAACTCTAATAAAAATATATTTAAAATCAAGTTGATGTGGATCCCAGGCCACGTTTGAATACAAGAAGTTTACAAGTTTTATGTACTTATTGGTGATGCGAGATTATTTAAAAAACAAATTAACTATAAATTTTCCCACGTTTGGTAGTAAAAAACTGAAAATATCGAAATCGATTGCAAAAGTTTTCGGTATCATTAGTAGCGAGAAAATTTCTCTTCCGATTGATACCATTACGGAGCTTGTAAGTTAATATGGAAAGCAGCAATCGCAACAAATGTAGATTTCAATTTTATTCTCCTATGTTCCGGGGTAAAAATTGTCACCCGGTACATTGTCCTAGATATCCCGCATTTGAGTACTCTTTGGACCTCTTTCTCTAGCTATATATCTATGAAACACATTTTTTTCTGATCCCATTAGTAGAACCAGAGACAAGCGTGTCGACGCCAACCGCATTGTTAAAAAAAATAACAATTTTATAAATTCTATGAAAGTAATCCAGCAGAAAATTATCTAAAAACTAAAATTTTCTAAATGAAAACAAGGCGTAAAATTTCAAATTCTTACACAAAAATGTCCACAAAACATTTTTTCAAGCATTATATTTTCCACCTCATAATCATCAATGATAATTAACATCCGTAAAACACGCGTATCATTGTTTAACAATAGATGTTAAATAGGTAAAAAAATTAGAACTCAAATATTTTTCACATCATGCAAGTAAAAAAATTAATAGTGAAAGTGTGTTTCGGTAAAAAGGTTCAATAAAAAAATCAATAAAAACTTGTTTGTTAATAGAGATGATATAAAAATGATATGAGAAGAATACTTAATTATCATAAACGGCTATAACTGGAGTAAGGTCAGATCTAGATCAACCTTTAGATTTATTTTCAGGACTGGATTAGCCCATCGGCTTTTTTTCCGTTGGGCCATACAATATGATCGAAAACAAAACGTCTAATAGGCAATTAATTTTTCATTAGCTAAAATACAAATACAAAAATAAAAAAAGTGCATATTTGAAAAATAGGCACATATTATTTATGTTACAAAACAAACAAAAAAACAATAAAAGTTCTCTAAAAAGTTTTTTTTTCAATAATTTTTTCCAAATGTAACAATGCAAAATCTATTTTAGCCTCTTTTAAATCTGATTAAACGTGAAAAAATGCTGCATTGTTTCAACTGCTGAAAATGAAGTTTTTATAGTAGTTGTTTCGAACTGGGTCGTTTCTTCCATTTCCACTTCGTCATTGTTTATTTCTGACTCCAAATTCGGATCTGACCCAGCATAAATTTCATCTTCTATCATATCCTCCGTTTCGAGTTTTTCATAAATATTTGAAAAATTTACATTAATGATTTTCGTTTCGCCATTTCGACATGACGTACTATGACGTACCTTCAACTCGCAGTTAACCACTGAATGAATATGTTTATCTGTCGCTTTGCTTTTTCAAAACTCGGTAATTCTTCTAGCCAATTTGGTACGTCCCCGGCGTTTTTACTTGCCCGACCTTAACATATAAAGGGCAAGTATTGTAATCGCGAAAATTTACGATGTCGAGATTTTGATTGATGACCACGTTTCATGGTCCAGGGAAGTAAAAAACCCTATTTTCGAAGTGCCGTCCGTATGTGTGTGTGGCAGTGTGTGTCTGTGTGTGTGTGTGTGTCTGTGTGTGTGTGTGTGTCTGTGTGTGTGTGTGTCTGTGTGTGTGTGTGTCTGTGTGTGTGTGTCTGTGTGTGTGTGTATACACGATAACTCAAAAACGGTTTAATTTAAAGAGTTCATTCTGGTACTAAAAGATTCTCCTAATAATTGGGAAGAACCCTATTGTTTTTTATTAAAATCCAAAACCGGAAACGGAAGTTATTAAACGTTAAAATTTAAAAAAATTCGTAACTCGAAAACCAAGCCTTAGACAAAAATTTGTATAGGACATAATTTGTTGTATTTTTGAAGATTTACCTTTATTTATTTTTTAAATTAAAAAAAAAAAATTATGTACTTTTTTTTATTATTATTATTTTTTTTTATGGGAGGGCAAGTCTAGCGGAGGTCTCCCTTCGCCACTGGTTTCGTTAGGCAAATTTCAAGCCTTTTTTCGTCGTTTTATTAATATCGTCATAATATCCGATGTCGTTATAAGTCCCACGTATAAAAAGAGTTGTTTTTAGCTTGGACTTTGAAATTTCGTCGCAAAAACCGATGTATTGTTATAGGAGATATCGTTATAAACGATATCCATAAGTTTTTTACAGATGTGTAGAACGTCAAATGTCAGTTAAATACGTGGAGAATAATATTGCCAGCATTACTTAAAAATAAATAAATTCCATGGCTACCTACCAGATTTTTATCTCGATCATATTATGATATTAATTTTTCGTTCTATGATCTTCGCTAATTAAACGTAGTGTTAAATTTTTGAGTATCAAAAGATAAAATGACTTAGCCCCGGCGCCGGCAACATATGCTTCGCCAGTCAGATCTAACACTTTGGTTAGCCAAATATCTTTTACTACTTGCAGGAATAATTAAATTTGGAAATTTTCCGCCACCACAAAAATGAATATACTGTATATTTTTAAGCACAAAACCATTAGTTTAAGCGCAAAACCAATCTGCGCATGACTGTATTTGAAGTTTGTGTTTTTGTTTTAATACATTTCTGTGGTTCTTCTAAAAGTAAATAAAGTGGATATTACGACTTTCTGGCTCTTCTTAAATCCTATTTTGCTGATTCCTGGAATAATATAAGGGTTACCTCTTTACGGAAAGATATTTGCTAAGGTGTTAATGCAGAGATTTTAAAAAATTCTCTTGTTTTTGCACATTACTGAAATTGTCTCTATATAAATAAAACTGGAGCTGTTTTTAGGGCACTATTCTACTTTAGCAAACCCACCTTATTGCGCATGCGTGCAGTGTTGTCAATAATAAAATGTTATATATGAATTTTAAAAATTTAAATTTAATATCAATCTATTAAATGAGTTTATTTAAAAGAAATATAGAAATAAGTAATATTCATTTAATTTCTAGTATGATTATAGTTTTAATATATAAATGTAGTTTAAATTTAATATAATGTTATTTATTTCCACTTTTTTCTGTTGTAGTTATCATCCATTGTATGGATATTTTAAAAAATTTTAATTCAAGTGGACAATGAAGAGTTTTTACCCTACACCACCATGTTATAAACGCATGCAAAATGATACACAATTCTAATTGGGCTAATGTAAGGGAAAATAAATTACTGTGCACCTAAAAACAAGGTAATTAGGTTGGGTTTAGTTAGTAAAAATCTAGGACAGCAGAAGCCGAAAGGCTCAAAGTAAAGCTTAAAAGAGTTTGTGTGAAAAAAAGTGTATACACTTTACAAAATAAAACAACAAAGAAATAAAGGTAAAACTACAGAATTACATCCTACACCACCATTTTCACAAACTTCTTTAAGCTTACTTCGAGCTTTTGCTTCTGATTTTCGGCTTCTGCTGTCCTAGATTTTACTAACTAAATCTAACCTAACTACCCAGTTTTTAGGTGCACAGTACTTTATTTTCCCCCATATTAGTCCAATTAAAATTGTGTGTCATTGTTCATGCATTTATAATAAAGAAGTGGTGTAGGATGCTAAATTATGGTCCCCCATTTTTACTCTTTAATCAGCTGTGAAAGTAATATAATTATTAAATACCGGCATATTTATTTAATTGGATTTATTTAACTGAAACTTAAACATTATTATATAAATAATTTTAATTCTATTGTGATTTTTGTTTAAATTTACTTGTTTTAATTTTACTATAGTTGGCAACACTGCCTGGTGAGTTTGCTAAAGTAGAATAGTACCGTTTTTAGTAGTGTTGTTAGAAATCGATCATGCCAAAAGTGGAAGCGGTTCCAAAAAAAAGAACCTGTTCCGGATTTACCCGGTTTCGAAAAAGCGAGCCTAGTACCAGTATTCGGAACCGGCTATCCGAGATTGGGTATTCGGAACCGGGTATTCAAAATCGCGTATGCGGCACCGGGTATCCGAAAATGAGTATCCAGAACCGGTGTAAGTGTAAGTCACGCATAACTATAGAAATTGTTCACAATTTATTTCTGCAGATCATTGTAGACGTTGTTTATGCACCTGATGCGGAGTCTTGCTTTTTTTCCTGTTCGTCAAGTCTTTTGAATTACTTTATTTCTTGTATTCATCTACGGTCTCAATTCCTGTATTGGATCGTATATTCATATAAGAAGATTTAAGTTTCGCACCGTGATAAATTAAGATAATTTATCACAGTGCGACTCTTTTCTAACTGAGCTCCCAGTTTCTAAAATTTTCGTGAATTTTTAAACCAAATTTCTGTTTTCAGAGCTTTCCATATTTTGGAATTCCGTATATTGGATATTCAGCATATTCAGAGCTATTATAGTTTGGTTGTAGCAGAATGTAATCCATCAGTTGAAGTTAAAATACGCTCGTTCAAATATCAAGTCGTTCCAAATCCAAAGTCGCAGGTTTGGAACCTGAGTCCTGAAATGGAGAAGACTTGTAAATGTTAGTATTGTGTATTATTAACATGTAAATATTGAATAAGTGTACTTCTTCTTTTGGAACTGTAAGTCGGGTTCGCTTTTGGTCTCAATAACATGTCTCTCAGCTTGCTTTATTAAATTTCAGGTTTATTCATGTATCCCGAATTCCTATACTTATTAGATCTCCGATTAGCTGATCCATCCATGGATTATTAGTTGGATTAATTTATGTGTTTGCCTTTCTAAATTCATTCTTAGTCCAGTACTGTCTGACTCAACCTTTTATGTGAGTTAGTTTTTGAGATGTATTCTCTTTGATGCGTGAATCAACGTGGAAAGAAGTGTGAAAGTATTGTATAGACAAATGTTGTCTTCTAATTAAGATTAGTTTCAGTGGCATGGAAAAATATTTGTTATAAAATTTAAACGATTTGATTTAACTTAAAAGTTGATCAAGGAATTTTTTTAATGATCGATGTAATCTCTACTAATTAACTATTGCGTAAGTTACTTGTTTGGTGGTTGTTGTTTTCCTGTTAGAAAATTGTTTTTTTTTCATTTATTGAATTTAGGCACACGAACAATTAAAATTAATAGAAAGAAAAATTCCGAAATACTGATAAATGACCTAAATAAGTTGAACTCAACATTAGCAAAATATACATATATATATTGAAATATATATATTGTCAAAAGACACAGTCAATAAAATAAAACCAGTTAGTAGGTAAATGTTGCGAGGTAGACGCCAAAACTTTTCAGCCCAACTACGTTCCAGAGGTGATGGAAATTAAAGAACGGTATCATTTTACAATATGGTCTTCGCATTTCTTATATATCTGAATTAATATTTTAGTACTCTTAGATAAATAGTTCCCAGTTCTGTCTGCAAAATGCTCAAAAATAGTTTTTTTTTTTTTTTTTAATATATAAATGTTATAGTACGAGACCATCGTTTCATCCCCTATGACGATGGATTCCAGTACTTCCTTTTGGTTGTAATGGCAAATGTCTAAAAACATTTCACAACAGTGCACGCGTTTTTGTTTTTGAACTGCGGACAGAAAATGTTTGAGTCCAAACGACTGACGAAAAATGGCGGAAGAAACTTTTATATTCGTTGACACATAGATGGCGCTACCTAACACTACCGTCGATTCCGTGAAACATAGTTCGGTCGGAAACTTTTGTAAGTTATCTCGCAGATATTGAACAAATCAGCTCAGGTACATGCCTTGCTAGCATAAGTGAGAAATAAATATATAAATAATTGTTTATTGGTTCATTTGTCATTGAATAAACTTTAAAAAATTAAGCTTTAGATATTATCAATAACATTCATGCCTGAAAATTTTACCCAGTTGTTTTCATTTTTTCTTCTACTTTTTTAAGGCATATTTCAGATGTATTTTATACAATACCTAAATACATAACAAGTAAACTGAAGCAAAATTATTATCCAAAATATTCAACTTTCTCTAATCTAGAGGTGTTTTAAATATTTCTTTCTTCTTTAAAACAATTATATCATTAATCTTTATCTAAAATCTCCTGCCTTACAATTTTAATTACAATCAAAATATTCAAGATATGAATACAGAAGTCTTCCCGTTAAATATTTCCGATATATAGAACATATAAATTACAATAGTAATCTCAAAACAACGAAATGATGTAACTTTTAATTAGATCTGTGATAAGATCGATCATTGACACAATTCTTTGATTCGCCCTTTGTAGATAACATCAAAATGTTGAGATTCTTATTGTTTATAAAACTCGTAAATTTTAATAATAATCAAACAAGGAAGTTGAGAAATCTAATCTATTTAGATTATATTTTTATCGAATAGCAATTGAGTTAAAAATAACTTCAGTCACGAAAGGGAATATAAGGACTTTGTTTACATTTGAGAAAAATAAATAACATCTTTTAAGTTATCAATATTATTATTCGTAATTTTATTGAATAGATTATATTTGAATGCTTATTTAATAGAAAAAGGGACATTTACATTTCCTTTTATAATTAACGTTTATAACGTTCCATTAGAATATAGCATGATACTAAGGGCCTCAGCCCGGCTACGCCGGTCTTCTCCCCTACGTTGTTAAAACTCGTCGCTTCGCTACTCGTTTTAATTAATGTCACTGTACCTATTATACAAAGTAGCGCAATCCTTTGAAGAAGCCGACAGACCCCAGGGTTTGATTGGCAACACTGGTTCCCCTATTAAGCAAACTAAAGCAGCAATTTTTACGTTCTTAAGTTTGCATCTGCGCTGTCACATCTCTCTTTTTCGCTCTAATTTAATAACCTCCTTTGTCAGCGGTTTGAATATTAAAGGTTAAGTTTCATTTAAATTTATATATTATATCCATTTTATTTAATAAAAATTAAAAAAATAATTGAAATTGTACCACAATTTTGTTATAGTGCATCTTTTATTAAAAAAATCGTGATTACAATGTTATTAAATTATTGATATAAAATTATTGTTAGTACTAGTTTCTTATTTTTGTATTGTTGGAATCACTGAACATCATTTGTGTTGGCGATATTTTTAGCTCCAGCATGGCCGCCGTTGCGTTACTTTGTATATAATAGTTTTAATATATTAAGGCATTTTGTCGCACTTGTCGATTATAAAACTCGTCGCTCATCTTTTTTTAACACTATTTTATGGAAATGCCCCCTGCAAATGTCTTAAGTTTTATCGTTAATTCTCCTTAAATACTTAATTAGTTTTCTTCTGTCAAGAAATACGTTCAAAATGTGAAATCTCGTCACATTTTAAATTGCAAAAAATTTGACAGCTGTCACCTTTTGAAATGTTGTAAGCATATTTTTGCCTCAAAATGACCCAATAATGGCCCAGATTCTTTGAAAAATGTTTTCTGATGCCTCTAAATATTATCTCGCATGTTAAAAAAGATATTTTGAACCATTATCACCACTTAACACTTTGATTAATCCTGAAATTTTTAATATATATAAATCTTTTTTTAACACTGTTTTATGGAAATTCGCCCTGCAAATATCTTAAACTTTATCGTTAATTCACCTTAAATCCTTAATTAGTATTCTACTGTCAAGAAACACGTTCAAAATGTGAAATCTCGTCCCATTTTAAAATGCAAAAAATTTGACAGCTGTCTCCTTTTGAAACCTTGTAAGCATATTTTTGCCTCAAAATGCTCAAATAATGGCCCAGATTCTTTGAAAAATGTTTTCTGATGCCTCAAAATATTATCTCGCACGTTCAAAAAGCTATCCTGAACCATTATTACCATTTAACACATTGATTCTCGCCGTAAATATTCTGGACCGGCCGTCTTGTATTAAGAATATTTTTGAATTATCGTCTGATAAAACCTGTTCGTGCCGATCAATGGTGACTTTGATTCGACACGGATTCGAGGAAAAAATGCATGATTTTATCAATAAAAATTAGTCAGTACCCCCTGTCGAAATAAAATTAAGCCTAAGCACTAAAAAAATATCACCCGGATAAGACGGCGGTTCATTTTCCTCTCTCCGTATTACCGAAAATTGAAGATACCAGAAGTTGAATAGAACATACATACCACACTTGTACAATAAAATAGTAGTAATAGGTATTTTTGAATATCAATATTTACAGCAGGACCTCCATTTATTGACCTTCTGTAAATCAAAATTCTCTTTATATCAAAGTTCTAGTTAGTCCACTGATCATTGTCGGAATATTCAACAGACGAAAACTTACCGTACAGCCAAAGTATTTCCATATCCTAGGGATTAACTTGTACTTCGGGCATGCTATTGGTAATATAAATTACTTAAATCAACACCCACTGCTTGGCTGCTAGTGTTATCTAATATAGCGCCCTCGGCACTTAGACGAACAACCGCGAGTAAACGTGAGTGAGATAAAGCCACCTATTGAATTATATGCCGATTAAAGTTTATTTGGACTCTCTTAAGACTGAAATCAAGAGGCCCTATTTGGATTGACCATAAACATAAAGAACCTATGGATACCGAAGCAGCTTGGAATGGTTTACGGAACGAGGCAAGAATGAAGAATGGTGCTATAGGTACTAATGCATTTAAAAAACTACCCGGTTTCATGTCCCTATACACTTGTGGAAACGCAATCGCACAAGAACTGGGTCACTGTAGATACAAGGTTTTATTATACCATGAGTTCAAAAAGAAATTACATAAGGATTGGCTACGAAAAAATTAAATAATGTCTACTGCAAGCTTCATATAACAATTTACTAACGTTTAGGCAAAGCCGTTGATTTAACAGGTACAGAAAAATAAACATAAAAACTAAAGAAGCTGTTCAAAATGACCACCGTTTTCCTGTTGACACAAATTTACTCGTCTTTTCATACTATTAAAAGCATTTATAAGAATTTGAGGAGATATATTGGCATACTGTTCGGTAATTCTGTTTTGCAGTTCCTCGATGTTGTTAATAGCCTTGTATTCATTATTTTTCATATAAGGGAATATAAAGTAATCTAAAATAGTCAATTCTGGTGATCTAGGTGTAACTTCTGGATTTGAACGTAAACTAATTATTCAATCGTTAAAAAATTCACGAAGGTAATTGACGTTCTCTTGCGAGGTGTGGGCAGTCGCGCGATCCTGTTGGAAGTAGCCTTGCTGGATCTCCATTCGTCTGATTAATAAAATTACATAAAATATTCCAGTATCTCTGAGTAATAACAATTCCATGGAAAAATATGGGTCCGATAATACGTCTTCGAGACACAGAAATCCAAACACCAACTTTTAACGGGTGAAGGGGAGTTTCGCGAAAAGTATGAGGATTTTGAGCACTCCATAACCTCATATTTTGTGAATTTATATACCCCAAAAGGGTAAACCAGTCCAAGTAAAAAAATAAAAACTTTAAATTTAACAGATCATAATTATTAATTAAATTTGGTTTAAACCAGTGGCAATACACAATTCTCCTATTGTGATCTGCTGGCAGGAACTCATGTAAAGCAAGAATTTTGTATGGGAAAAGCTTTAAATCTTTTTTGACAATAGTATGGCAAGTCCCTAATGATAAACCAGTCTCTTGCGAAAGTGTACGTAGTGATGTAGTGGGTTGCTCGTCCATACGTTGACGAACATCATCAACTGTATTTTGAGTACGAACTATTGGCCTTTCAGTTCTATCTATATGAATGCTTCCTGTACCTCGGAATAAATCAACACATCTTCTAAGTGTGCTGTAAAAACCTCCTTTAAAGAAAGCAATAACTGAAAATTGTAGCCGAAATTCCTCTAAATATGATACCGTACTGTAAATACATTCGCCGTTCTTTCGAACACCATTTGGAAAATATGATTCAATCATAAATTTTTTACGTTCTATTATAAAAACCATTATAACTATAGCTTAATTGAATTTTCAATATAAACTTATAATAACAACAACAGTAATTGCAGATAATTCTAAAGCTTGTTGTTGACATTACATTTATTTTCCATAGCCAACCCTTATGTAATTTCTTTTTTAACTCGTGGTATAAGTGGAGTATATCATCTGCACCAAATTGGGACTACGGGCCGCCTTCTCAAACTGCTGAACATATCTTGAATGATTGTCTTCTACGTAGATTCTTCAGAGGCATTGTAAAGTTGAATGGGATCTTCCCAGCCTCCATGGTTGGACAACGTGGATGTTCTTATTTAATATTTATAAGCATATTTCATACTCTTTAGTACTATTTAATTATTTTTAATGTTTTGTTTTATGTAATATATATATATATATATATATATATATATATATATATATATATATATATATATATATATATATATATATATGTATGTATGTTTCGTATGAAAAGACGAAATATATATATTTAATTAAATCGATAGATTTAGTTGTAGGCTCTCATTGAAACATATTGAATAACAGGAAAATAATTAACAGTAAGAAACTACCGAGTGTTTTATTCCTTTCCTGTCATATATATTTAAATAAATTCTCCTAGAAATTTAAATAAACAATAAACACGTTTGTGTACAGTTGGTTACATAAAATCAGGCTAAAATTTCATACAACTTTAATTATTAAATTTCTATTTATATTCAGCGACAATTCTTCGAAAACTTAATGAGTTTTTATTGTGAACTATTGAACAGGGGTGACAACCGTGAAAACCATGAAAAAGGATTAAACACAATCTCTACCAACATTGAAATAGCAAAGAAAAGAATAACACCCGGTGTGACAACGTTTCACTTTCAGATTTCTTTTATTGGAACCCTTTGGTAAGTTTATGTTAGATTAAAACTAAGTTGACAACTCTGAAGAAGCGCTAGTGCAAAATAATACGTAAAATTGTGTCCCTAAAGTCCGTTTTTGTAAAGCGATGGTGCAAAATAAGATGTAAATAAGATATTTAGATCTGTGACTGAATTTTTGTGACAGAAATTATGTTTTTGACAGTTTCTTTACAATATGTGTAGCAAAGCATAAGAAGTCAGTGCGGAATATTTTAAAGTTGAATGAAGATGTATGCTTTTCATAATTTTCGGCCTTTTTGTGCTGTAATCTTTGAAATAAATTTAAAATTTCTCGGTTCAATTTTTATCCATTTGTACATAAAATTGAAAATATTTCAAAATATTTGTAAAATATTTATTATTTTTCTAAAGATGAGCACTAGTGCGAAAATAATAATTTTGCAAACTGATTTCTATACAATATTTGATATTTTCTGCGAATTATAATAATTTGTTAAAATTTTGTCTTGTATACCAATATAAAAAATTGATGTGAAGTGTGTTTTTCACACATTGCAGGGTTTCGCAGGTATATAATAAGTGAAGGCGGCATGCTGAGTGTGTAGGACAAATTTTGCTTTGTAGTAACCACGGCAAAATGAACGATATTTTTAAAATAATTTATCGTCTGTTAATCTCAGAGCTTTAAAAACAAATTTTATGTTAAAATATTTTTTTGTTAATTTTAATTCGAATACCTAATATCATTATTTAGGTTTCTAAATAAGTGCAGTATTTTTTTTATATAACAAGGTTCATTAAGATTTTGAAAATTGGGCCTATGGCTTTCTTTGGTTGTCTTAAATCATACGCTCCGCCCCTCTGGCTTCGTATAAATGACACAGAATGAAAATATAATTGGAAATTGGTTATTAAATTTACGCTCTTGAAAATTAAATTCAAAATGTGCTAAAATATAACTAGAATTTTAACAAATTAATTTAAACATAATAAATATGAAAAAAAAAAAACAAAAAATAAAATTGACTCCACAAGCCAGGAACGAACCTGTGTAGTGAATAACGATCCTGTGTGGTTGTTGAGCAACTGAGCCACTAGACCACCAAACGCTTATCAACTTAGTGTGTTATAAGAGTATAACATGTATGCATCGTCAACCAAAAAACACAAAAAATGCGTTATTTTCCGAAAACATAATCTGATCAAAAATTCCTGTTGTACTATTCCGGTTCACACCATTATACATTACTTAGAATTTTTTCACATTTTTAGTTTAAACCATCTAGGCTACAGGGTGTGGGACAAAAAATTTTTTGCACAATTTTGGCCAAAATCGCCTCAAAATAATTTATTTTGCAAAAATTAAATTTTGATCGTTAATCCACGTACTAAGGGCTTTCATTTGATACCCTACTCAGAATTTTAAAAAAATATATTTTTTTTCGATGAGCACATATTTGTTTATATTTTTAGGGGGATATGTTTTTTAGATGTTTTAGTATTTTTCCTATGTGCGGGTCAAACAGTTGTACAAGCATGCCAATTTTCAACTCTCTAGGTTTAGCCGTTTGGCTACAATTTTTACCGAACAGACAGACAGACAGACAGACAGACAGACAGACAGACAGACAGACAGACGACAAAATGACGGTATAAGGGTTTTTTGGTCATACCTACAAAACCCTAAAAATGGAAAATACGAAATGTGGGTTTTACGAGATGTATCAATTAAGCAACTGGACTGGCAACATAGCGTTGGATCTGGCAACATTTGGGACGCGGGACTTGGAGGAGCGGAAACATGTGATACGCCTTTAGTACGAGTTTGAACTCCCGAGTAATTTTCATGTCCGTAGCGATTTTTTTCATGAAACAGTTTTTTCTAGTGCGTTTTAAAAATGAGTGACATTCATTTCGAGCAACGGTGTATTATTAGGTTTTGTTTCAGACTTGGGCACAGTGCAACGGATACTTTTGCAAAATTTCAGCAGGACTAGGGAGACAGTGTTTTGTAAAGGACCCAGGTTTTTTAGTGCTTTATAGTATTTTCAGAAGGAAGAGAAGTGATTGAAGATGAATCACGCAGCGGAAGGCCTTCATCTTCAAGAACCGATGAAAATGTCGACAGAATCCGGGATTTTGTGCATTCAGATCGTCGGTTGACAGTCAAAATGATCGGGGAAGAGTTAAATTTGACTCACACTACCATTCATCAGATTTTGACCAATGAATTGGAGATGAGAAAAATCTGCGCAAAAATGGTTCCAAAAACCTGTCACAGGACCATCAGCAATTTTAATAAACGAGTTTTTGGCCAAAACATTCCTGTGGTTCCTCAATCTCCTTATTCGCCTGATTTCAGTCCTTATGACTTTTTCCTTTTCCCAAGATTGAAAAATCACCTCAAGACACGTTATTTTGGGACACTCGAAAACATTCAAACGTCCGTAACTGACCAGTTGAAAGCTATTCCAGTATCCGAGTTCCAGCACTGCTATGAGGATTGGAAGAATCAGCGCTGTGGGCTTCCCAAGGAAGTTATTTTGAGGAAGGCAATATTGAATTGTAATTCTATTCGATTTTTTTTTTTTTAAATCAATCCGGTTTCTTAATTTGCACACCGCGTATACACCTACGCTTAGTGTTTCTGATTTCTCGACATTAGACTTATTTTCTCGAGAATCATCGAGAAATCTCGAGAAAAATAATTATATAATTATTAGAATATACATCTTTTTTTAATGTTGAAAATATTGTAGAGGATAAAAACATGTTAAAATTATTATCACCTTTAAAGTACCAAAGTAAAAACGTCGAGCAAATTTTATATTTGTCGAGAAATGAAAAATGAGAATTAAAACTTTTTCTCGAGAAATTCTCGAGAAAAACCTCTACCTACGCTGTCGACAGACTGACCAATACCATAATCATAAATTATAATACTATAAAACAAATAATTTATTTGATTTTTATAATTTTTATTAGTGTATAAAAGAATTATATCTTACAAGAATAATAATAAATGGTATACTAGGGAATTGTCTGATATGAAAAATCTCATTCACATATTGTCAGTTGCCTCAAATAATAACAATGATTTAAAAAAATTATAATAGACATTAAAAAAATACAGAATTAAGTTAAAAATAGCCAAAAAACGATCATATGACAATTATATAAAATATTCTAATAATAAATCTAAAGCTACATGGGACGTAATTAGAAGTGAAACTGGTAGAGACAAAAAATGTACTGCAGTAAGCAAGATAAGCAGAAGCGAATTTAATAAATACTTTGCTAACATTGCAAAGGATACAATTTCAAACCTTCCACAGACTAAGAATAATATTGATGATTTAATTAAAAAAACTAATGTCAATAATTCTAATTCACTTTTTCTTTCTCCGGTTACAGAAGAAGAGTTGATTGGCATTATAAATAATTTAAAGCCCAACAACAGTACTGATATCTACCAACGTACAGTCTATAGAGTATTAATTTAAGAAGCTCTGAATGCGGCTTTACGGGTGCAGTGTAAGATGCTCTTAAAAGATTACAGGTGGACAATTTGCATAAGTGAAGACAAAAGTTAACTCGATTTAGACCTCGTTGCATAAAGCATTTAATTAGTTTTAGCTTATAGTTTTAAGTCCTTTATGCAACTGGGTATTAGAGTACTAAAAAAAAGGGAGAGAAACAGAGGGAGAGAGAGAAAGAGAGAGGATTGGATTTATAATACAAGGCTACCAACCTGAACTATGTTTAATTGTTTTAGCATTCCTTTTTTAGAATGTAGGTGGTCGAAACCCTTCATTTAGCATCAGCTCAAATCTGGTAGTCGAAAAATACACGGCTTATACAGAAAAAATAACTAATAAATAATTCGATATAAATAAAGTTGTCCATTAAGAGTATTGTAAAACAAAATAAAAGCCAATGTAACAATTCAATTACATAGTAAATAACGTATTAACAATAGTTATAATTTCATTCTCAATAAACACATTTACAAGAAAGGCAATTTAATGTGTTGTCCGGTTGCTTTTGTACAACCGGTTTCTGTTGTATGCACCTAATTTACAGTGTCGGGTTCTTTGGAACGATGGACTACACCTCACAACTCACCAAAACATTGCTACAGAAAAACTTGCAATCAGACAACCGGAAATAGCTATAACTGTATGTTAGTTGTTACTCGCGAGACCGAAAACACGCTCAACTTCAATTTATTGAATGAGCATTGCCATTTTACGCAAAAACCAGCCGAGACTTAAATACCTAATTGATTCTCTTTTTCTACTTTACAGTATTGGTGATAATGTTGATCAAAAAGTTGAATTACTATGTGTACGATGTTTCAATAAAAAATATCAGGACTTGCATAAAAATTGATGTGCAATGTAATTTTTTACATATTTCAAGATTTTGTAGGTATAGTAGTATAAGAATATTATATTTTATTACTTTTAACAAGTACGTAATTCATGCGTAATATATGGACACAGTCATCTACAAATTTCTTGTCTTTTCCAATTGTTCATAAAGCAAAATATTTTCTGTTCCAGATCATCTATGATGTCTATCGGAAGCGAAGATATTTAAGGTATTTGGTATGTGATAAAAAGTTGTGACCGAAGACTTCAAGAACCGCATAACAAACCAAATCCAAAACACCTGGCAAAATGAATAGACCCAAACGACGAGCAATAAACTTAGACAAATAAAAGAACAAACGAAGACCTGGGAGACATTAGACAAAAGATAAGACCAAATAATCATCACCGGACATTTTTCCAAAAAGAAGACAGACCACAGTGTACAACTTGCCAGACACCACTGACAGTAAAATTCATTATTACAGACTTTGTAAAATACACTACCGAACGACAGACATAGCAAATACCCTTTTCACACTAGAACTATAAGATCGGATGTTAAAGTGAATGTATCTTTAAACGCTAATGTGAAACCGTATGGCCTCGTCTAAATACAAGCGATGTTTAAGACAGAGATCTGCGTCTTAAACATCGTTCGGATTCCCAACTTAATTTCTAATATAAAAAAATACTCCTTGAATTTGTGCTGTCAACATTTTGAATTATTATAAACAAGAATACTGTATTATATCGACGTTATAAGAAGTTTATACTTATTGTTATAATAAAATTATTTATTTTAATTATGTGTTTAATAAAATACAGAGTTCCAATAATTGAGATAAAATGTATCGACTTACATGTTAATACCGGTGTAATATAGTCTTTATTGTAGTGTCTTTATTGTAGAATGAAATGAAATGTCCATATTTGTTTATAATAATTCAAAATGTGTGTCTGCGCAGACAGTTCAAAACTGGTAATTTCATGTTGGTAACTTAAGGACAAAATTACTGTAGCTGATGACAGCACCAGAGATTTAAACATCAAGTGTGAAAGCATACCGATGTTAAACATCGGTGAACTTTAAGTTCACTCGTCTTAAAGTTCTAGTGTGAAAAGGGTATAATACCATCAGACATAATAGAAGCCCTCAGCAATAAAATAAAACTCTAATAACGAAACATAACGGATAACCTCAAAAAGATAAACTTATACGACAAAATATAAATATATATATATATAACTTAATTAAATCTGTGGTATACTATCATGCTTATAAAATATTTATTATATTATACACAGTTTTACAAATTAATTTAACATATATGTTATGCTAATGGCCTAGAAGATGAAGCATCTTACGTAAATAAAATAAAAAAAAAAAAAAAAATGTGAGTACATATTATAAATCATAAATTTTAATAAATTTTGAAAAAATAATCCACGTGCTTGATATGCCGTACTAGATATGCACGCACATGAAGCCCCAGCTATAGCTATCCTGTTCTTCAGTTAGTCAGATAAACATTGTAATTTTATCGGATCAAAAATATTATGTGGTACTATTCTGGTTCACATCAATGTGTATTAGTCAGAATTTTATTTAATTTGTAGATTAACCCCCCACATCGGTTATAAGGTACAGGACATTATTTTTTTTGCACATTTTTGGTTAAATTCGTGTTGAAATAAAAACAAGTTAGAAAACTACTTTTCGTTCCTTAATATGCGTGTTTCGATACGACACATTAATTTAAGAGATCAAAAAAAAAAAAATTTCGATGACAAATACGATCATTTTTTTCGAAATAACAATATACTGCTGCGTTATAGCTAGGGTGACCATTCGTCCCGCATTTTAACATTTTGTCCCGCATTAAGATGCGTCCCACAAAAGTCCCGCATTGTCCCGCATTTGGATTTGGGAGGTGACCTTTTTTTTGCTCTTCACTTAGATTTGGGAGGTGAAGACATTTTTTGTTTGCTCTTCACTTGGATTTTGGGAGTTGAGGACCTTCTTTTTTTTGCTCTTCACTTGGATTTGGGAGGTGAAGACCTTTTTTGTTTGCTCTTCAATTGGATTTTTGGAGATGAGGACCTTCTTTTTTTTGCTCTTCACTTGGATTTGGGAGGTGATGACCTTTTTTTTGCTCTAAACTTGGATTTGAGAGTTGAAGACCTTTTTTTCCCCCGTTTTTGGTTGTTTGCTTTTAAAGTAAATTTTACTTTTCTTCTTATTATTATTATTATTTTATTTAGTTTTTATTTTTTCATAAATAAACTAAATATCTATAAATGCCAACAAAAACAAAACATCGAGGTTAGTTTTTAAATTTAAATAGTTCTTCGTTGAAAATCTTAATTTTCAATTCAGTTTTATCATCGTTAAGAATAAGGAAAATAAGAATAAATAAATAGGAATAAAACAATTATTTTTAACAATATGTCTTCAAAATAATATTGAACACAGATATTATAAATAGTATTTTAATTAAATAGTTTGACGTTATAAAAAAATAAATATAAATATTTGTTTTACATTGGTGTTATTTTTTAAATATATAGTATTTAATAAGTATGTGAAAATAAATCAATTGTTTATTTCATTTAAATTACATCCAATTAGTTTATTTATTGATTTTGTTTATAGTAAATTGAACTTTCTCGAACGTACATGATATAATAAAAAAGAAACATAAGATAAGCATAATATAAGAACACATTTTTTGAGGTTTTTACAAGATATACTTTCAAAATTATTAGAAAAACACATCTGAGCAATTTTATTGGCTATGTGCGGATTTATAAAAGTGGGTAATTTTCCGTGTGAGCATTTTTCAGTGTGAGTAATTTTCGTGTCAGCATTTATCACTGTGCGCTATTTTTGGTGTGGGGAATTTTCCATGTGAGGAGTTTTCGTGTGAGCATTTATCACTGTGCGCTATTTTTGGTGTGGGGAATTTTCCATGTGAGGAGTTTTCGTGTGAGCATTTATGTCTATGCGCATTTTTCTGTGGGCATTTTTCGGGTGAGCATTCTTCTTGGGCGGATATGTCACCAAAGCACTTTAAATATGTGTGATTTCATTTCCTGATAGATACGCTATTCTCTACTGAAATGTCATAGGAACCGTCTGTCAATAAACTTATCAAATCAATAAATAATAAAAAATAATTTATTTACATAAAACTTAAAGTACCGGAAATATAGGAACTGTAACCAACTTGTTTAATCCATAAACACTTATTTTACGGTACCGAAATCTGAGTGAACCGTTGTTCATCTTATCAGTGGCGCCGATAACAGTTTCTATCTCCAAAATAACACCCACGCACTTGAACAAACACACGTGCCAACGAACAATCAAAAAGTGTCTTTTCAAATCGGAAATGATAACAAAAAAAGGTAAAAATGTCTGTTCAAGTAGAGGGTTTCGTTGTAGGTGTTTAGATAAATGGGAATTTAGGTGAAAAAATGCACAGGTGAGAAATGTTTTGAAATAAAATATTGAGGATTTTTAAAATAGTTCTTTAAAATATATCTGCTTGAGAAGTAAGAAAATTTTAAATGAAATATATTTGGATTATTATTTTAGGATAACAACATTTTTAAAATGATACTTTCAAGTTTTTATATGTATGAACAAAAAACCCTTAAACTGTTGCTTCGTGCGTCTTTTTACGGCCAAAAGTTTTCATCTTTTGTCGACGAAATATTTGTGTCAACTGTGTCATCTCTTAGTGAATTTCAATGTACTTATTTTGCGCCTTGGCATTTATGTGTTTTTACCGAGCTAGATGTGCCCGCATAGCCCTCAAAACCGAAAGCATACTTTTGCGCGCCTCTAGGAGCGTGAAAATTGAATTTTCGCTTATTGTAGGATTTACACAGCGTATTAATGATTGTTAAGTGTTTGAATTTCCCGCTCATTATATTAATTTTACATGTTGGTACCTACGAGGAGCCCTACATGAGGAGACTTACAAAGACAAATTAACGATAAATATTTCCAAATTCTTTATTTATTACGTATCTCCGATTAAAAATATACTTCAATTATAAAATTGTCTAGATTTGTCAAAGCCATCATGAATCTAAAATCACAGAGCATTCATTTACTATTGTTTATTTATCTATTTTTTTACTAACTAATGAAATATATACAATAGCCCAATAAAAGAAGCCCAAGATAAATACACTGGAAAATGCTAAAAACGCAAAACTAATTATGCTAGTCAGTGTTAAAAATATTCGATCTACGTCTATGGTTAAATGCGTCATGTGCAGCTAGGGATCCAACATTGAGAGATGCAAATTACTAATACGAAAGAGCGCTATAAATTCAAATGCCTATAAATCATTATCGAATGTTCTGTGTATTTTTTTAATTTTCTAGTGGACAATCACTTTCTACTAAATACAACTAGTGATAAAAATAAAATATTATTTTAATTTATTTATCCTGCATTAGGGTGAAATTTTCTCCGATATATGGAGCAAAAGGTATAACATGGTCTTGAAGAATATCTCTGATGTACCTAACTGCAGTTAACGCTCCGCCATCAATCACCACTAACTCTGTGCGAGCTCCCAAATATATTCCACTCCACACCATAATTGAACCTCCACCAAAAGATAAAGTAGTAGCAAAATTAAATGGTGCATTTTGTTCTCCTTGGCGTCGATACAATCTTCGTTCATTGTTTAGTAGAGCATTCAAAGCTATCTAGATATAGGCTAAAAAATAATAAAATAGAAAAAAAAAAACATAATTTTCAATCTGTTCTTTTAAATTTGCCGGTATTTATACCTATATACGCTTTTTTTTGCGGAAAATGTGCCAACAAAACTTTGTCGTCTATTCTATCCTGCTAAAAGAGGGGGTTTAAAAATCTGGAAATAGTCAGAGATGCACATTGAAGTAAATCGGAACACTATGCTCGGAATTTTATTTTATTATTATTATTTTTTTAAATTTAATGTGATACATTAAAAGAAAGGTCTTCAAGTATATAATTTAGTACAGTTATGCCCAGTTCCATAAAAGTCTTAAAACTAGATGTAAGTTAAAGCTCGATGTACATAAAACACAAAATTGGCTATCAACGCAATGCGTTTTAATGAGTTTTCTAGTTTTAGACTTTTACGCAACCAGACATTAGTGTCGAAAAGCAAACTTTTGAATTTTCTTTTCTTTTTATTTTAGTTGGGGAAAAAAATATTTATACAAAAGTTTTTTACAAATGATTGTGAGGCATCAAAGGACAACTCTCGAAACGCCAACAAAGAAAAGTAATATTTAATAAGCTTTTCATTTTGATGCATACTTTGTCAAAAACATTTCCAAAAAAATATTTAAAAGAAATCAGAGCAATAGGTACATTGACGTGAATATGGAAAGATTTGGAATTTTATGAATTTCATGTGAGACATTAAATTAAAGCTTTTAATACTTGAATTAACAGACGTTAATTGATATTAAAAATATTGATTTTGACCCTATTACAGTCAAGAATATTCTCAAGAAATATTTTCACTTGAAATCTTGTAATGTGTAAAAATTACAATTCACATCAATTTTTATTTATTTAATTATGTTTTTATATAATTCTGAATTTGATAAATTTTCAAAAGGTGTTGGATTCAATCAAATTACATTCATGCTTAAATCAGGATTTGAACCCAGTATCAAACCTTATCCATGAAGTTAGTTTGCGTTACTTCCAAATTAATCCTTTTATACAATTATTTAATCATCATTTTTGTATATAGCAAAAAATGTGTAATGACCAACTGACATACAGACATAAAAAGAAGCGCAATTTCTTAGCAGGCAAGTTGGCATTTCCGTTCCAGCAGTGATTATTAAAATAGATAATAACAAATATCCTATTTCCTTTCTCGTGCTAAACTGAAAAACCTTCAAATAGGAAAAGCCCGCATTTCCTTCCACTTCATTTAAAAAATCAAATTTTAATTGATGTGGATGCGCTAATCTTTGTTTTACGTATCCTTAGTTATTAAAACAGAGTTTTATTAAAACAGCTTGTTGTCTTTTCAATAATGCAACCATTTTTATCTCCGATTTCCTTTATATATTCAACTGGTCAGGTTTGGCTAAAGAGCCATTATTTTGGGACTGTTTTTCTTTTCTCTACTCTGTCTTTAAAAGTGCTAAAATACTTTTGTCCCACACCCTATAACCCTATAACCCAGAGGGGTTAATCTTAAAATATGAAAAAATTCTGAATACTGTAAATTATTGTGCCGCAGTAGTACAAGATTATTTTATAAGATTTTGACAAAAATATTTTTTTTTTTATTTTTTTTTTTTGTATTTTTGGCAAAAATAGTGTATGTCTTCTTTTGAAATTTAAAGTTATTATTTTATTTATTTTACATCGGCCTATTTCTGCAACGAGGCTATTTAATTCATTATTGTTCCTTGTTAAAAGTGAAAAATACGTTTCTGAAATTAAAAAAAAAAAAAATGAAACATTTTATCAATATATTTCTTATTAATTTAAAGGACTTGGTACAAAGAACAGGATAAATCGCTGAAAAAATTGTTGGATTTTTTTTTTTTATTTAAATTTTTTTATGACGAAGTTTTTGAACATTATTTAAATTTATCTTGGTTGAATGGCGAAGGCCTAAACCAGTAAGTGAAGAAGAAGAAGCAAATTAACGAAAAACGTTAATTTGAGTTAAAAATGGTTATCAAAAAGCTAATGATTTTGAAGCGATTATAGAAAATATATTGTATAACATGTTTCATTTTGTAATACGAAACTATACTCTATGTCACTTTAGAAAAATGTGTGCAAGAAGATAGGAGCTGTTTGTCCTTGCTTCAGATTGGTTTACAACGTCATCTCTATTACACTGTTAAAATATTGTTTTTAGTCCAAGTTGACAGATGTTCAGTGTCGTACATTGGAAATATATATTATTTATATTATTTTATTTTTTGTCGTATATTTTGTTATTATTTACATATTTAGACTTTTATTTATATTCTTGGCGTAGACTTTATGGAGAAAATTTTCCATGTAATTTGTTTTTACGCAGTTATATATTTTTTAGGTTATCTGACATATTAATATTCTTTGACACTTGACAATTAACAGATCAAGATAGAGGACTAATGTGAGGCCAAAAGACAGCCCAGCTGATAGTGCCCAAAAAAGAATTATTGATATAATTTTTAGACTTTCATATATACATATGTTTTTAATTTCTATTTACAATAAATATTTAAGTAAGAAACTTTAGCTCTGAAGATATATTGTTTGTTTTATTGCTTTATTTAAACTCTTTTAGCCAAATCTCTTTTTATATGTAATATTTAATTTTTTTAACTTTTCCAAATTTCCCATTAAGCTTAATTTATGTCGTATAAATAACGTAAGTGTATTATCTGCCTTGTTTATTTCAATATCTTATAAAACTTTTATACATTAAAAAAAAAAATCACTTGCTACCCCAGTTCTACGCCCATGCCTTAGTTGTAACTTATTTTAAATTTCCCGCTATACTGTATTTGTCCAGTGTAAATCGTACTCGGTCCGCAGCACTATCTACTTTTTTCTAATTTGAAATAGATCATATATGTCATGATTTTGGTAACTTTTGTGGTGTAAACGGACTTTGAGGTATCCATGTAAGCCAATACTGTGATAATATTATAAATGTATTGTAAATATACAACATAAAAAATAAACTTTCCCTGTTAGTTACTTATTACCAACATGAAACATATAATACATCCAGTATGATGGCTGAACGAATATCTGTTTATAATGAACAGAATAACGAAAGCAATTCATTACTTTATGGAGCGGTTATGTAGTGCATCTATTATAAACCAGGCTTTACACTTAATAAATACCTACAAAACCCTGATGTGTATAAAAATTCACATTTTTTTT
Organism: Liopterus haemorrhoidalis; assembly: GCA_963971575.1. Classification (NCBI taxonomy): domain Eukaryota; kingdom Metazoa; phylum Arthropoda; class Insecta; order Coleoptera; family Dytiscidae; genus Liopterus; species Liopterus haemorrhoidalis. Next base: position 20,773,923 of record OZ020611.1, read on the forward strand.
TTCTTATAATCGCTCAAATTACTTTTTTCCTTGTACTGTTTTTCGAAAATGTTTTAATTAGTGTCATTTAGTCCTAACTGTTTCAAATATATTTTAATTATCAGTTTCATTTACTGGAATGTTCAATAAAATATTTTCTTGTGTTATTTTTTCTAATTCCTTATCCAAACACTTTTAAACATAAATCATAAAATAGAACCCTGTTGGTTCATATATTTTTTTAACACTTTTAATCAAATAGGAAAGGTGTAAATGAGTGTTGGAGCGATGGTGTTCTATTATCAGATTGGGGTGAAATTCTCTAAAACCAGGTGGCCCTTACAAGTAAACTCAACTGTCATGTATCATTTCAGGGTGACAGTTTAGGTGTGATATCACAGCACAGACACTGGAAAACACATATAATAGACACATTGTTCAAAATCAACTTGCTGGATTAATGCCGGACGATATTTATTAATTTCAGGAAATTAGGTGTGGGAATTTGTGGTCAAAATGATATTTTAATTTAGGGTTGTTACTGATACTTTTAGAAATGATATGCAATAATGTCAAATGGTAATTGAATTGTTGGATATGGGTTAATGATTTACATTAATTTCCCATGATTTTGTAAAGCACTGTAGTATACAAACAGTCAAAAAGAAAATTAGATTTATTCCTTCGGATTTTTACCTTCGGATATTCAGCAGTCAGCTCTGTAGTCGTCTCAGCCTCAAGTATTTAATACTAAAAATGAGTACCTGTTTATACAGGGATAATAGAACTGGTCGAAACGTTACATAGACCACGTGGCTTTCATATCTATGGCCGGCGGTCTAGAAATGGAGAACTGGTCGTCTCTGCCCCTTATACGCTTATCTAGGTGTTGGGAACCTATTATTTATTATTATTATTACTTATAATATTTATTAGGTTCCATGAAGGCTGGATATAATTGTCAATCTTGACTATCAAAAGTTGCTCAAAAATTAACATTCACTTTAAATAAATTGATGTGAAGTGTGAATTTTCACACAATTCAGGGTCTTGTAGGTGTTTGATAAGTGCAAGAAGATAACACAATGCTGGATGCCTAGGACAAGATTTCTTCTATAATCCCAACAAAATCAACAGTTTTTTTTTAGAGCTTCCATTTTATTTTTTTAAACTAAATATAAGTAATTTGCGAAAATTTCGTCACACTAAAATTTAAATCACTGTTTGATATCTTAAAAACAAAAAAATAAAATAATTTCAACAATAGGATGACTAATAATAGTAGTAGGAGTTGATGAAGCTTTTTACTATATTATATTTTTAATTTCTAATATATATTTAATTCTTTAATATTTAAAATTTTGTATAATGTATATTTATGTATATTTATATATGTACTATCTATGAAATGTATAATTAGCTACTGCTAAATAAATGCACTATTATTATTATTATTATTATACACTACCTTAGCCATAAAAAACAAAAAATCAAAACATTATTAGCAATAATTTAACCATTATTTAAAAAAATAATTAATTTTGTCAAAACACAAAAAATGCAATATTTTCCAAAAACGCAAGCGGATCAAAAATGTTTTAAGTACTTTTTCAGTTCAATGTACATAACTTATATTTTTTCAGATTTTTAGTTTGAAGGTTGGGTTAAAGGAAGACATTTTTTAGTACATTTTGCGAAAAAAAAAAAAATAAATAAATAAATAAATATAAAATAAATAAATAAATAAATAAATAAATAAATAAATAAATAAATAAAGGAATTTAAAAAAACTACTTTCCATTCCTTAATCTGCGTCTCAAGAGTTTTTTGTCGACACAGCACAATAAATTTTTTTTTAAATATTATTTTTTCAACGACAAAAACGAGACATTTTTCGAAAAACTATTCTGATCAAACATTTCTGTTGAACTATTCCGGGCCTCATCAAAGTACATTAATGAGATTTTTTTCAGATTTTTAGATTAACTCCTCTGAGAAATAGTGGGGGAGACAAAAGTTGTTTGAAATATTTTTCGCGAAAAACCCATAACAAAAAAAATATTTTTTAAAATATTAATTTGCTTGTTTATCCGCGTATTAAGAAGATTCATTTAATACCCCACTCAAGTTTTAAAAAAAAATGTATTTATTTTTTCATTAAATACATATTTGTTTATATTTATCCCCCAATGTGTCTTTTTTAATTTATTTTTCCTATAAGTAAAACAAAGAGTTGTACAAGCATACCAAATTTCAACGTTTTATGTTCAGCCATTTGGCTGCAATTTCTACCGTACAGACAGACAGCTCGACAGACAGACAGACAGACAGACACATGAGTAACGTTATATTTTGGTGGTCATGACCACAAAACTCTAAAAATGGAAAATTGAACTGAACAAAAACAAAACAAAAACAATTGCTTACAAAAAATGGCCATGTAATGTTCCAAAAATAATAATAAACAATAAGGAAATAGAATAGGTTGATTCACCAAGATACTTGGGAGCTAAAATGGACAAAAAAATTAATTTTAATTAACATGCCAAGGAAGTAGGTAAAGAGGCGCTCCGAGCAATGTATCAGCTGGATACATTACTCTAGTCTAATTACAAAAACAAAATAAATAAATCATTAAAGGCCCATCATAACATTCGCCGCGCTTGTATAGAGCAACACCAGTACATTCAGCATTCAATATCCTCAAATTATACAAAATGAATGTGTAAGAATAATTAGTAAATGTTCGAGATAGACTCTATACCTAATATACGCATAGACTAATGGCCATTAAAACAGTATATTTAAAAAAATTTATGTGAAGTGTGAATTTTCACACATTTTAGGATTTCGCAGGTATTTAGTAAGTGAATGATGATTATTTGGGATGCCAAAACAAGTTTTATGTTAAAATATTTTTTTATTAATTTTAATTCGAACGTCTAATACCATTATTTGGGTTTCTAAATATTTGCAGTATTTTTTTTTTTTTTATATAGAAAGGTTCATTAATATTTTAAAAATTGCGCCTATGGCTTCCATTGGTTGTTATAAGTTCCGCCCCTCTGATTTCGTGTACATTGAAACAGAATTAAATTTTAATTTAAATAATTTCCCCTGGTTATTAAATTTACGCTTTTAAAAATTAAATGCAACATTTGCCAAAATATAACTAGAATTTTGACAAAATAATTTAAACAAAATAAAAATGCAAAAAAAAAAACAGAAAAAAGAAATATTGACGGGATTCGAACCGTAGTTCGAACGTTATCGTTTCGTAAGTTGCAAAACTAGGCGATAACGTTACCACTGGACTAAAGATGTTCACCGTCTTAAACAGCGGATTAAATATTTACAAATTGTAGTTAAAAACACAAAAAATGCGTTATTTTCCGAAAACATAATCTGATCAAAAATTCCTGTTGTACTATTCCAGTTCACACCAATATACATTACTTAGATTTTTTTCAAATTTTTAGTTTAAACCATCTGGGCTACAGGGTGTGGGACAAAATTTTGTTTGTACAATTTTGGCAAAAATCGCGTCAAAATAATTTATTTTGCAAAAATAAAATCTTGATCGTTAATCCACGTACCAAGGGCTTTCATTTGATACCCTACACAGAATTGTAAAAAAAAATTTTTTTTTTCGATGTGGATATATTTGTTTATATTTTTAGGGGGATATGTTTTTTAGATGTTTTAATATTTTTCCTCTGTGCGGGTCAAAGAGTTGTATAAGCATGCCAAATTTCAACTCTCTAAGTTTAGCCGTTTGGCTACAATTTTTACCGAACAGACAGACAGACAGACAGACAGACAGACGACAAAAAGACGGTATAAGAGTTTTTTGGTCATACCTTCAAAACCCTTAAAAAGGCATGTCTAACAGATATGTATGATGTGCTGGATACTGACTTTATTATTTAGACTCAAAGCCAAATTTATTATCCTAATCTAGGTTGCAACTTAAGAAGGATCAGAAATACTGATTTAGTCAGAGATTGCGATTTTTACAAAAATGCGACTTATTTTTCAACACAGGCTTCTTTTAGCTTGATACATTTTACTCAACGATATTTTAACTTCTTAACGGCTTATGTGTAAGTGATGATCTCCTCGTTCCATGCGAATCTTTTTCCAGCAAGCCATTTCTTCATGTCAGGAAAGAGAAAGAAGACGAAAGGGACCAAATCTGGAGAATTTGCGAGTGGGAGCAGTTTGGCCGTTGGTTATGGTGGAACAGAACATTTTTCTTCGTCAAACGGGGTCGCTTTTTCAGCAATTCAACGTGCAATCAACCCAACAAAGAGGCAAAATATTGTCTTGTGATAATTTTTTCCTTTTCCAGATAGCCGATGAAACCTTGATATACCTTGCGAATTCCATAAAATCGTGGCCATGACCTTTCCGGCCTAGGGTACCCTTTTTGCTTTCTTCTGAGGATATTCGCCAGAAGAAATACACTGTTTTGATAAGTATTTTCATTTCTGGTATGTATTGATGGATCTATGTTTCGTCAACGGTCATGAAACTCCGCAAGAAATCCCTTGAATTGCATTTGTACATATCCGAACATTACTTCGAATGGTCATGCGATTCGGGGTTTTCATCCACTGTAAACAACCGCGGCAACTATGTTGCCAATAGCTCAAATGTTGGTGCAGGAAATGCAATATACGTTCGTCTGAGATTTGTACCATCTTGGCTATCTCGCGTAACTTTACTCGACTGTCGCCCAACTCGATATCAAAAATATTATTAAATCAGACCAATTCTGTAACCCAATTACTATGATCATTGTAACAAAATTTGTCCCTATGAGCAAGGTAAGTTACTATCATGAATGAAAGTCATTATACTTTTTATAATATTTTATCTTGTAGTAACGTTACTACACAGTAAATTTTTACAGAATTGATCTGACTATCTGCTCAGCTGTGACCTAATTCGGACGTCCCGGTCACTTAGCAATATTCGTGGCCATACATACGAAATTCAGTGAACCATTTGTGAAGCATTCCATGCAACGGCGCAGAATTCCCATCAGTCCGGCGCACCCAGAGATGGGGGTGGGGACAGAAATAGGGAAATACCACATTTTTATCAATGGTTTTAGATAAATATAGCGATGATTACCTTTTGTTTTAGGTCATCACTTGTATTTCAAGAAGCGAGGAGCTTTTTTTTAGGTCATCACTTATATTTCAGAAGTGATGCCCTTTTTTTTTAGGATCATCACTTTTTTAGAAATGAGAATAATTTAAATAATTTGGCTTCCCCCCCCCCCGCAATTCCTGGGTGCGCCACTGATTTTCATAATATTTTTTTAGCTTTTGTTCAGTTTCTTTAATGATTTTTTCAAGCAAAAACTAGTTAGTACTTTATTAACATACGGAAATCATTTTTCTGTATGTAGCAAAAAACACAATCTTATCCACTTTCGAAGGTTGTGAAAAATGTACTATTTCACAGATCTACTTGAAACTTAGTGTGTATGTCTATAGAGAATGGCAAATGTCAGAAATAATATCAAACTTGCGATCTGAGTGCCATCTCTTATCAAAGTCACTGACTTATCAAACACCCATTGTAGAAAAGTCAATTTACCACAGCAGTTTTTTTTAAATTTCCTTAGATACTAACAACCTAATCGACGCGGGTGGTAAATCTATGCGATTAGTTTTCCAATCAAGATTTTTATCTCTCAACACTTTGTTCTGTAGATAAAATCTGCAAATTGTTTAACAACTTGTCCAAAATATTCTGCTTTTGTGAAAATCAAACAAGCGGAATGATATCGGGTATCGATGCTAACCTTTTCACTGATTTGCCTCAATCGGCACTTTTGTTTCAGGTTCAAATTACGGTCGAATGACTGCTCAAAACACTGTGAAATTTTTCACTAAAATTTTAATTGGTTTTTCAATTGAGGCGTGAATTGAAACGCCTTTTGGGTTAAATTAATTTGTACAACATTTTATAATTTCTATGAATTTTGTTACGCCACGTACTTAAAGTAACGTTATAAAAATTTTTTTGGTGGTCATGGTTTGACTTCATAAAGAGATATCGACAACACAGTCTATGAAAACGAAGACCTAAGTCAATCTTGTTGTATGTGTATAAAGTTTACCTGAAAATTAAAAGTAATTTAAATTCAGAATTGGGATCGCATAGATTTGTATTTTAAAAAAATTAATGTGAAGTGTGAATTTTCACACATTTCGGTGTTTTGTAGGTATTTAATAAGTAAAAGAAGCCAACGGAATACTACAAGGTGTCTCAAAAGAAATTTTATATTTATTTAGCTTACTGCGTGAACGCAACGTATCCGAGGGGCGCGGGGGTTATGTCAATCGGTAGCCTGGGTCTTGGGAATTTTGTCGCTATGGAGCGTTTCTTGGGAGCAGACCGCGCGTTATGCGTGCGAGAGTTTTACAAAAACGGTGATTCGGCGACTGTAGCGCGTAGAAAATTCTGCAGTATTTGAGGTTTTCGCCACTTCAATGATGCGCCAAGCATTCCTCTCATTCGACATTGGGTTAAAAAGTTTGAAGAGACTGGTACAACGCTGGATAAATCAAAATCCGGGCGACCTAGGTCATCAAGAACAGTAGAAAACGTGGAGAATGTTAATCAGTCTGTTCGTGACGACCCGAACCTTTCAATTCGGAAGCGCGCAAGTGCTTTAAATGTGCATAGATCATCATTACATCGCATTATGCACAAAGACCTAAAGCTGCACCCCTACAAAATTCAACTGGTGCAAGAATTAAAGCCCCAAGATGCCAGTCAGAGGCTTAATTTCGTAAATCAGGTGATTGAGCGATTTTCAACGTTTACCAACATTTTGTTTTCGGATGAAGCTCATTTTCATCTTAATGGCCACGTAAATAAGCAGAACTGCCGCTACTGGAGTGCAACGAATCCGAAACGCAAACATCAGAAACCCCTACATTCGCCTAAAGTGACCGTATGGGCTGCGATGTCGGCGCGAGGAATTATCGGCCCTTACTTTTTGAAGACGAAAGGGGGCGTGCAGTTACAGTGAATTCAGAGCGTTATGTGGAGATGTTAGACAACTTCTTGGTACCTGAACTGCAAAACTTTCCTGGCTATAACCAAAGAACATGGTTCCAACAGGACGGAGCAACTTCACACACGTCCAATATGTCTCTGCCACGTGTTCGTGAAATTTTCTCAGGCAAATTGATCTTCCGGAGAGGTGACATAAATTGGCCTCCACGCAGTCCAGATTTAACCCCTATGGACTTTTTCCTATGGGGTTATCTTAAATCTAAAGTTTACGCCAATAAACCGACTTCACTGGCGCATTTGAAAGAAAATATCCGTCACGAAATGGCAGCCATCCCTGAGTCCACCTGCCGAGACGTCATAAGTAATTTTACTGTTCGATTAAATGAGTGCCGAGAACGCGAGGGTCTACATTTCGACGATATTATTTTTAAGAAATAAATCCCCAAAAAGTGTATTTTAATAATTAATAAACATTTTTCTATATACGGCTTACTTTTTTTTTAATCGATACACTAAATATAAAATTTCTTTTGAGACACTTTGTAGATGTCTAGGACAGTATTTGTTCTATAATCATTGATGTGATTATAGAACAAATACATTAGGCACATTTTACTGCTTCCAGCCGACCTGGGAAGTTCCATCTTTTCTGTTGATCCGTCTTTTAAGTCGGTCATCTGTGTACTCCCATAAAAACCTGTGGTACGTATTCCGACCGAGTAAAATGTCGATCGCCGACAGTCTGTCGTGTGCGGTAAAGCTACACAGGAAAAAGGTGTGCAAAAAAAATTATGTGATGTGCGAATTGTCACACATTTCAGGGTTTTGTAGATATTTAATAAGTGTAAGAAGCCAATAGAATACTAGATGTCAAGGACAGTATTTGTTCTATAACATCAATATCAAAAGCTCATGGATCAACGCAATTTAGGTACTTATAATGCCTGTATAAAACAAACAAGATGAAACATAATGGAATGCATGCGATATTGCGATTGCAACATGTGATAGAAACGTTCTCAACTTTGTCCCAATTTCTAAGGCCTTATATACCAGGGATGAAAAACCAATCCTACTTTTTTAGGGTGTTGAAAACATGCTCTTTCTAATGCAAATAATTTAAAACAATTTCCAGAAGGCATATTTTTGTAAAAGTGGTCTAAATATACCCTGTTTTTAACATTTTCACAAAAATCATCAACTTTACACTCAATTCCTGAACTAATGAAAAATATTAGGAGTGTGAAATTTTATATTCGTTAACCTTGTATTGATAAGTTATTATGTGCAAAATTTCACGTTTATCGTATCTTTACTTTCAGAGGTATAAAAAGCCAAACTTTAAAATTTTTTCGAGTTGCAAATTTTTAGGCCAAGTTTGATCCAAATTTTCTTCCCGGAAATCGCTCATGAAGATTTGTTTATTATTTTGTTTAATAGAGCGCAAAAAGTTGTATAAGTTGGCAAAGTTTTGTTTCTCTCAACAAAATATTGCCAGAGATAGTGTGTCTCAAAGTTGCCGAAATCTCGAAGTCATACCATAGAAGGTTGCGGTATGGGGTCAAACAAATTACTAAATCTCAGCAAGTATTGCATGGATGAACGTAAAACTTTACCAATGTTCATTGAGGACATGTGTGAATGTCTATACAAAATTTCATCGAAATCCGTGATGGTCGAGCAGGGACCACCAGACCACTTGATATGGAATGACCCACCTGACTCAAAATTATGAAATAGAAACTTTTTATAATTTTGTAGGTATAATCATAAAACCTTTATGTCTGTGTCGTTGTACGGTAGAAATTGTGGCCAAACCGCTGGACCTAGAAAGTTGAAATTTAGCATACTTTGGAAAAAACACTTCGCGGGAAAATATTAACAAATATGTATTCAATGAAAACTTAAATATATATACATATATTTTTTTTTAATTTTCAGAGATTATAATCTCTTAATGCGGGGATAAACAAACAAATTTATATTTTTGAAAAAAAAAGTATGGTGTTTCAATCAAAAATGTGTAAAATAATTTTTTCCCCCAACCTGTTTCCCAGAGGGGTTGATCTAAAAAGCAAATCTCAATAATTATCATAGATAGGAATCGGAATAGTTAAACAGCAATTTTTTATCAGATTAGTTTTTTGAATAATATCGATTTCTTGTGTAGTTTAAAAATTTATTGTCTGGTATTAAAAGAAAGCTATTAAAACGTAGATTAAGAAACGGACACTAGTTTGTTAAATTTATTTATTTTAATTCTTTTTTTTTTTTTTAATTTACGATAAAAAATTACTGTCTCGCACCCTTTGACCCAAAAGGCTTAGACTTGAGGCTTAGACTTGAGGCTTAGACTTGAGGCTTAGACTTGAAGCTTAGAATTAATCGGAACCGGAAGCATATGAAAGAAATTTTTAATAAGATTGCGTTTTTGGAAAATATTGCAATTTTTGTGTATTCGACAAAATGAATTATTTTTTTAATTCGTGGCTAAATTATGATAGGAAGCAAAGGCAGAAAAATCTCTGGGACCTTTAAATTTAAATTTTATTGGAACGAAATTTGCGAAAATTATTTAATTTAGTTAAAAAATTAAGTAAAAGCTCGTAGTACTCAAATAACGAGTAAAAATGATTATCAAGAAGCTTGATAATCATTTGATTTTCTACCATTGATTTTGATGTGATCCCTTTCCTTCTTCACTCAACAGCTCCTTTATCTCTTCCTCCCATTTTATCATCTTTCCATACCTTTTTGTTAGATGTCCAAGGATTTTTCCTCCTCCCTACACATTCTGCATAGCCTATCCTCGGGTTTTGCCAAATACCTGTTGCTCCATTCTTCATTTCCACATCTTAATCTGGCAATCCTCCTAACTGTGCCCCCTGCCTTTCCTCTCCTCCCTTTCAAATATTTAGGTATTTCTACCATCCTTATCTCTCTATACCTTTTCACATTCCTTGAATTGTCTATTCTTACTGTTCTTTCCTGCTCCTGTACCTCCTTGTCTCTCCTCCTCAATTCTTCTACTAGGTTTCTTCCTCCGTTTCTCTTTCGCTCAGCTTCCCTTGTCTCCATCCCACATCTCCAATAGTACTCTTTCCTTGTTTCTCCCCATTCCGACAGTTTATCTTTTTGTTCTTCATTCATTCTTTCTTCCCAGCATTCTCTTAATATCTTCCTTCTTTTGTCCCTTCTGATTTTCTACTCATACTTCGCCGCCCTCGCCCCGGCTCCCACTCTCAGCTTTTCCCTCTTCATTTCCTCCCTCACTATATATCCTGGTGTCGTTCTGTCTAATCCCATAATCTATCTCATGTATCTTTCTTGTACCCTTTCTACTATCTCCCATTCCTTCCATCTCAGATCTCTACTCCGTACATGAGAATACCCTTCACTATCACGTTAAATAATTTCATCCTCCACCTAATACCGTCGTTAAACCTCCTCTCTCCTATTGTCCATAGCTTCCCCATAGTCATTCTTCACTCTTTCACTCTTTTCCTAACGTGCTACTCTGCCCTGTTGTTCCTCGTTAGAACGTATCCGAGGTGCTTCATAATTTTCACTTCTTCAATTTCTGTCCCTGACCATTCCCATATTATTTTATTTCTCTTTCCGCCCCCCCTTTCCAAATACCATCACCTTTGTCTTATCTCTGTTTACCTCCAGTTTGTTCCTTTTAAAATACTTGTCCGCTCTGGCCATCATCCTCTTTATTACCTCATTCTCCGCCATCAGAGTCAGATCATCATCGTACCCCACTGTCTAATACTTCTTCCTTCCCACCACCACTGCTCCGTTTTGCCTCTTCCTTATTGATTTCTCCAGGTCAGCTATGTATATGTTGAATAGTGTTGGGCTCAGTAGCAGCCCTGCCTCACCCCCTTATTTACCCAAAAGCTTTCTGACTCTTCTTCTCCTTTTTTGGCAATATATTTTGTTTAATTATTCTTTCTATTTGCATAGCAATGAAGAGTATATACATACCAAATATCAACTTTAGTTCCAACAATTTGGACAATTTCATCGAGATGGACAAACAGAAAAGTGACAATAATGATTACGAAACCCTAAAAATTTTGAAATAATAAAAATATCTTATTATCCAAAAAAATCCTTTCACTTTTAATAAATGGGTTATTAAATTAAAAAACAAATAAATAAAAAATCCCCTTAAACTGACATGAAAATAATCACGCAACCAAATAAAACTAACAATTAAAATACCACCCCCGAGACATTTCAGTGGGTGGCTGACCATATAATTTTTCACAACTACAAATACAACATGTCTTAATTTAAAACGTTGGTCACCCCCAAGTTTTTGTGAACTATGTTTCTCTTCAATACCCTGCAACCCTTAGCCTAATTTCACACTGAGTTTCATGGTCTCGACCTACAGGGTGGTCCACAAAATACTCCCAAAATACCTACCTATAGGCACGATTTAACATATTTTTTATACCTAGCAAACGTACTATTAGAAGTAAAAAAAAATAGAGAACTTAATTACTTAGAATTTACTATTCATTTATTCAGAATACATCTTGTTTATATATTTACTGATGGAAAATGACAGTTATTCTATATCTTTGATAAATTATTACTTATTTTCTGTCTTATTGTGGGTATTTAATCATTGTTTTTTTGAGTGAAGGCGTTCTATTTTAGTTCTAACTTGTTTGTTAGTGCCATCTATGATTTATATTCTGAACGCATTATTGCTAATTAATGTGCATTTTATGAGCTAAATTAATGTCTAATGTTTGATTTCAACAATAATAAATTATTCATTTGTTAATTATTGAACTGAATTTTGATTGATTTCAGAAACCTGATTATTATAAATTATAGATTTTGTTATATTAAAAATTCAGTATGTGTAAAAAACAGTTTTTATTGCGCCGATGAGGACAGAATCATAAAGAGGATGAGAAGAGGACGCTTTGAGGGTGTGTGTCGGTAAAGTTCATAAAAGTAGAGAAAGCAGATAACAGAAGACTTAGCGAATATTTGTACACTAAGATTGAGCTCTAATGCCTGTAGTACACGATGCGATTTCTCGCTTTGAATCTCGTACGATTTATAGTACACAAATTATTGTATCGTGTACTACAGGATTTTCGTACGAGATCTTGTATGATATTGAAAACCAACCAATATTTATTGTCTCGACCTAAAATATTGGACAGAATGTACCAATAATGGCGCAGTATACTGTATAAGAAGCGCATATTTATGTGACCCTAGCGAACAACTATTCATCAGTCAAACATATTTCGAGGTTATTTAATATCAACTTTAGCAATATTTTTTCTTATTTTATTTAAAATAAATTTGATTTCGCTGTTCACATTCTTAGGACATTTATTTATAAGTTTGGATTTATTCAACATCTTATTATCCAACATACTTAATTAGTGACTTTTCGGTGACCATTAAACATTCCAATCCGGGAAAAAAGTACCGGGGGAATTATTTAATTTGTTTTTTGATTATGTTTGTATATTTTTTTTTAAAACATTTCTTGTCCACAAACTACTTTTTATTACAATTTCTATACTTCTCATTTATTTATGCATGTTGGGTGTTGTGCATAAAACAAATCCAACGAAATCATTATAATATAATACTACTATGTTTTTATTTTCTTTAAACTCTTTTATAACGATAATAATGACAACAATAATATTTTTTGATAAAGAAAAATCTTAGTTTTATAGACAAAAATAATAATAACAAAAAATAAATAAAATAATAATTCCCTTCAAATTCAAATGTAATAAATTAGAAAACAGAAAACATACGGCTTTGCGAATCCAGGAGATTTACTGATTTGGGATAAAGATTAATATTAACTGTTTTCGAAAATTGGTAAACTCTCTGTCCATTCTAGGTTAAGTACAATTATTTGAATTCTGTCAACTTACAAAAATAGACGTAATGCACATCAATTGGTACAGATTCAAAGTGATAAATATTGGATGGTATACTACAATAATTTTACATCCAATAATTCTGAACAAAATTCTCAATGCAATAATTATCGTACGACAAATCGTACGAGATTCATATCGAGAAATTGCATCGTGTACTACAGGCTTAAAGCCGATTCATTTTAAAGATGGTAATTCTCAAGATATTTATTTAACCTTCAACTGGTACGGTGATTTTTAGTCACATAAATGGTATTACAGACCCAATTAAAGGAGGGGTCAAAGGGGACGATGCACCAGGGCCCGGGAGCCTAAGGAGCCCATACCAATCAATTAATTCTTGTTTTTCTATAAATAAAAAGTTACAATAAATAAAATTTTGATAAAGTATGAAAGTAGGAAAATAACATCAGTTTACGATAGTTAAATTGCTCTTCTTGGAAATTATTTTATATTTATTATTTGATGAAACTGTCCCAGCAGCGGTGAAAGACAGAAGCGAGAATGGCAAAGGGCCAGAGCGCCCCGCTGTAAAGGGCGCCAAAACAAGCGCTCAAATATATACATTCTCACTGGCGTACCCAGAAATTTATGGAATGGGTGCAATAATATGAATTCACTATTTTTAATTCGAACAAAAATTATTATTCCAATATCCAATAAACATATCTAAAATTAAAGACACACATTTATTGATTGTATGTATATTTTGCTGTAACGGAAATGATTAGTGAGATATTTCAAAAAACAAAAAAAAAAAAAAAACGGATGTAGCTTTCAATTTTATTAATATAGATAATAGATAAGAAGTAAGTATTAGTTTATTAAGATAGTTTAAAAAATGGAGCAGGCTCATATTTCATCGGCTCTGAGCCTTTTTGTGAACTGCCATTTTTTACTTTTTTTACCGCAAATGTCATAATTTTAGACCGCAACTCAAAAGTGACCATATATTTGCGATTTAAGACAAAAAATGTATAAGTAACCCAATTTTCAAAAAAAAAAGTTTTTACCAAAATTTAATTTTAAGCTAATTTTGGGGTGAGGATTATAAAAAATATATTTTAAAAAATCGTGCTTGCCTAATTTTTGAGTTAGAATCGATTTGGGTCAGTTTTTTTTCCTATAATTCCAAAACTTTTGCCCAAACTTCAAAATGGACCAAATTTTGTTGATTTTTGACCAAAAATACATATTTTTACCAATTTTCAATAAAATCGGAGACAAACATTTTTTGCTTGAAAATCACGCTTGAAATTTTTTTTAAGGTCTATCCCTTACGATTTTTCGATTTTTGGATTTCAGGAAAATACAAAAAAAAAAAACCAAGGACATATATTTTAAATATATTATTTAATGCATTTCTTACAATAAAACCAACATCTACTGCAACAAAGCGCGTTTTTTTAATTGCAGAAACTTTCAATGCAATTATTTTTTTTAAGACGCATTTTAAAAATGAAATAAATTTAATTATATAATTTTTTTTTATTATTTTGTAGATTATTAGTGTATGTAATTAAAATACTTAAATTAAATTAAATAAATGAGTTATAAAACACCATGAATATTGGATTCAATCTATTATCTTTAATTTCTTATTTGTTCTCCGGATATCCGGATATATCCAAATATTTTGAATTTTCTGTATTCGATATCCGGATATTCATTAATGTCGGATAATTGGAAACCCTAGTCGTGCGTTATTTTAATGAGACAGATACATAAATACATATTAGCTATCTCACTTTAAATAACCTAAAAAATACTGTCGCACAAATTTCAACAAATCAGCTGTGGCCACTACAGGACCGACCGCCATCACAAAGTACTTGTATAAAATACATGCTAGCAGTAGAGTAGAAATAACTCGGTTCAATATTTTCTAACAGATATATTATTAATAAAAGTTGTTAGTTATTGCTTTTATAGCAACTTTTGTTAAATAATTTTTTCGAAATATTTTTCTGTTATGAATTATTCGCAAAATTCTTAAAATCTACACGAGTAAACTCCCATTTCTAGGCAACCGATTTAAGTTGATCAACACGTGCCATTGATGTCAAAAGCTTAAATATGAAGTTTCATAAAAATCCTTTTAGCCGAATTTGCTCTGCACGTGTACACAGACAGACGGACGGACAGACAAACGGACAGACGGACAGACAGACCAACAGTCAACATAGTTAACTAATTTTAGAGCTGTAAACGCAGCTTAAGAATGCGTTCATTATTTTACGTGGCGAATAATTACAAATTTTTCGAGAACGTCGATTAATAAAATATGTACCTTAAAGTTATTTATGGTTTATTTAACCGGAAGTTATCTTCTTTAACGGAAGTACTATCTTCATTATATCTCAGGAAAAAACCAAAATAAATAATATATCAAAGAAATTCGATACGATTGGACTCCTGTTGTTTAAAACTATCAGCATTCGATGCATCTGCTGTATTCCTGTGAGAAAAGTCAACAGACTCCAATCATTCTTATTGTTCTATTTTTCTTATTCAAACATTAGTAACGACCTACCTAAACACATAGTTTTTATCCCCTCAAATGAAAAATATTAATTTATATAATGAGCAAAAAATATATTAATTTTGATGAATGTCACTAATTTTGTTTGTTTTTCAATTTTTAATTGAATTGTGAGAAGGTAAGTATGGGAACTATACTTTGTTTTCTTAATAATTAATGATGGTTATAATTAAATATATTGTTAAATTATTTTTTGTTAACTAAAGAAGTTTTTTCGGTACTTTGATTTGGTATTAATTAAATTTTACTCATGAAAAAGTAAAAGTGAAACCAGAAGAAAAAATTGATGTGTGGTATAAATTTTCACACATTTCAGGTATTCGTAGGTATAAGGAGGCCCTCATAGGAGCCGAATGTTGGAAGTCTACTATATATATATATATATACAGTATTGGCCATAAAAATAGCAACTTTTGATAATCCTCTTTTATTTTTATTCTATTCAATATTTTTAAAATTAAAAAATGTTATTCTTACCTTTAACAATCCTCTACATATATTATAGTAAAAAATTAAATTTTAATAGTTAATTCTATTTTTTTTTATAGTATTTATTATTTTTACCTGGACATAAAGATAGCAACTACTCTTAAAAAAATTATTTTCTGATTAATTAAGAAAATGAATTATTATTAACAGATCATTTTTAATATTTTGTATAGTAACCACCAGTATTTATAACTTCCCGACATCTTTTCGGCATTGATTCTAATAATTTCGTGATCATTTCATTATCAATATTAGACCAGGCACCCTGCAAAGCTTTAAACAAATCTTCAATATTTTTAAATCGGGTGACTGTGACGGCCAAGTCATTACGTTAATTTTTGAATCCTCGAAACATTTTTTGACCAACTTCGAAGAATGTTTTGGGTCATTACCATGCTGAAAAATATGTTTTAAATGCATGAACTCATCAGAATAAGGTTCCATAACATTCTGAATGCTGTCTTTATATTTAAATCGATCCATTAATCCTTCAATGTGGTATAGAGGACCCATACCATATCCCGAGAAACAGCCCCATACCACCACACCGCCTCCGCCATGTTTAACTGTTGGCAAGGTGTATTTTAGAACTAATATTTTATTAGCAGGCCTCCTAACGTAACTTACACCATCACTTTTAAACAAATTGAACTTAGATTCATCACTAAAAATAACTTTTTTCCATTGATCCACAGTCCAGTCAATATGATTTTTAGCAAATTATAATCGGGCCTTCACATTCTTTTTGGATAGAAGTAGTTTTTTAGCAGGACGGCGACTAAAAAGACCCTCACTAACTAATCTTCTGCGAATAGTTCTTGTTGAGATGTTTTCTTGATCCATGTGTGGCAAAAGGCCCAAAATTTTCTCCGATGACAGAAAGGAGTTATTGGTAGATAAATAAATATTTTTTTTATCAGTTCGTTTTGTAGTTTTTCGTGGCCGTCCTGGGATTATTGAAACTTCAAACGTACCTTCTTCTCGAAATCGTTTTATAATTCGCGACACAGTAGATTTATGAACATTTAAATTTTGTGAAATCACATTTTGCAGCAGCCCGTCTTTAAAACCAGAAATTATTAAGTTTCTAATTTCATTTGAAACAGTTTTACTACGACCCATGATTGACAAATATAAACTGAAATACTACTTGTGCACAACATATTATTTATGGATAAAATCTGCATATAACAAGAAAATTCAAGTAGTTGCAATATTTTTGTCCAAGCAAAAATGAAAAAATAATTTATTATTAATCTGTAAGTCAGATTATTTGACTATTAATTGATGTAGCAGACAAAATATGATTAAATTATAGAACTAAGAGTATTTATTTTCCAATATTATTATTAAAATTTGAAAAATTGAGATATGTTAAAAGTTGCAATCTTTATGGCCAATACTGTATATATATATTTTATTTTAATTTTTCTGTAATCGCATTAATTTTTATAATTTCTTGTCAACCATTTTGTCTCTGTTAAGCTAACTATTAATAATTTTTATTTAATTTTGTATATTTTTAAAAAATAATTTTTGAAATATATAGTTATTAGTTGTCTTTTGAAAAATGTAACGTATCAAAAATTTGGAGGGTACTATCCCGGTTAACATAAATGTACATTACTCCAATTGGTGCATTAAGGGTATTAAGTTGGGGGATAAATGTTTTGTAAGCCTGTGACCGCAAGCGCTAAAGCGTTTGTTCTTTCCGTTGACTGCTAAGAAGGGTATAGATGTAGGATATACTTTTGACTATGTCAAATAATTTGTCTAAAAAATATTTATTCAAATTACGGATTCTGGTTAGCCAACGCAACCGTCTTTAAACTGTAAGTGCCTTTCTGTGTGAGTTAAAAGAAAGGACATAATACACAGATTGGAAATTTGGGCACGAACCTGGAAATAGGACACGACTCACCTCGGATTGTCACGCCAATGATGATGATGACAAATTTGGTTGGAAATATCATCAAGGACTACTGTTTATCGATGGTTTCAATCGTGGCTGTAGTTCGCTTAAGGACGAATTTCGTAAAGGTCGTCCAAAATCGGTTGTTTTCCGGAGAACATTCATACTGTGCGTGAATTGATACTGCAAGATCGCCATGTGACTTATCGTGAGATTGAGGTATCCTTGGGCATGATTGGGACCAGCATATATTCACTATTGCATGAACATTTGGCCGTCAAAAAGATTTGTTCGATCCCACATAATTTGACAATCGGAGTGGAAAATGCCTCAATCGGTGTGGAAAAAGTACTTCGAAATTTGGTTCAAACGCATGCAAAAGTGAATTGATCTTCATGGAGAATATTTTGAAAAACAATAAAGCCACTTTTGTTAATAAATAATTGTTTTTGATCTCAGATCCCGAAATATAAAACGCAACCCTCGTATTAGTACATCACTATCATTTTTTGACTGAGCATTATGTATTTGTTAATACAATGTGGTCGATAAATAGTAATAGTAATAACCTATTCTATCCACTCCAATCGTCTATCTTTCAGTTCTTATGTGATGCTCAGCCATGAGTACAGTCAAGGCCGGATCATGGCATAGACAAATGAGACAAATGTCTAGGGCCCGGTTTTTTGAGGGGCCCGGTCAAACCGTCCAATTTGAAAAAAAAAAAAAAATGTAAAAAAAATAAAAGTTTCCTTTTATTTCACAAAATGCGGAAAATAATAAACATTTTACAGTAAAAAAATTATGTACTACTAGATGGTCTTGTAGAGCTGATGCAGTTAAAGCAATTCGCTCTGGGTTCAACCAAATAAAAAATGCTATACTTGATATATCTCTAGATGAATCTCATAAATGTTCTGTAAAAGTGGAATCACGAGAAATAGCAAACAAAATTAATAATTAACAGTTCATTTTATTAACAGTTATTTGGGATAAAATTCTTTCCAGAATAAATGCAAGCAGTAAATCCTTACAAGATTCTACTATGCCAATCTCGTTTGCGGCAAATATTTTTGACAATTTATTTAATTACGTTAATAGTTTAAGAAGTTTATTTCCCGAAATAGAAGCGAGGCATTAAACGCGTCAGAAATAAAAACTTACTCCGATTCAAAAAAAAAGTCCCGAAAAAGGAAATATTTTTTTAATGAAGTTCATCATGATGAGGAAGACGTAAGTTCTTGTAGTCAGGCTCAAGATGCCTTTAAACGAATTTTTTTTTATGTGCTTTGTGACAAAATATCTTTTGAACGAAAACTACGTAGCAAAAGTTACAAAGACATCTCGAAAATATTTCATACAGACTTAGATGACGATGTATCAATTAGATCTGAACATACCGCATTGCTAAAAAAATGGTACAATGAAGACATTGATACTGAAGAATTGGACGAGGAACTGTTGCAATTTATGTTAATTTGTAAAAGCCAAAATTTAAAGTTGCCATCTGATATGCTACAATTTATAAAGACCACAAAAGACCACATTTCCAAATATAGAAATCTTATTGCGCATATATTTAACTTTGACTGTATCAAATGCGTATCATCTAGTAGAAAGGCCGTTTTCAGTATTAAAACGTGTAAAAAATTATTTACGAAACTCATTGAGCCAATCAAAATTAACTTCTTTAGCTCTACTATATATCGAACAAAATGCGTTGGACAATATCAATTATGATGGAATAATTGATAATTTTGTATAATTAAAAGGGAGAAAAAATGAATTTTGAATTGTCGTTTTTCACTATTGATTCTATTGGAATAAAAACTAAAATTTATTTATTTTGTTTTGTATTGAAAATTATTTTTTTAATAAAAAATTAACATATGCATTCGTTTTTTAACTACCCCAGGAACATTATTTATTTATTTATTTATTTATTTATATTTTTTTCATTTGTTTTTTAATTTTATGAAGAGATTTTTTTTTTGGTCCATTTCTTTTGGGGCCTGGCAGGGAAAATATGTCTAGGGCCCCAAAATAGGTTAATCCGGCCCTGAATACAGTTCTCGCATATCTATGTTCTTACGAATTTTCACCATTAATTTGATTAGGACCAAAGATTCGGCTAATATTTAATTTTCGAAAACTATGAGGTTTGTTGATCTCATTTTGTTAAGGTCCATGTTTGGGAACCATACATTAGTACGGGACGTAGCCTGATATAACCTGATTTTGGTGTCCATTTGACTGGAGTTGCGTTTTGAAGAGTGTACCTAGTGCAAAATACGATTAAAAAGTAGCCCAATTGTCTAAAAATAATTTAAAGAACTGACCTTAATTAAAATTTGATGATTAAAGTGTAGCTTGTTATTCAGTATATTAATTTAGAATCCTTTGTCTCCGTTAGTCAGAAGTGGTTAGAGTGTAATTGTGGTGATTGCTGGCAGTTCGGGCGCGACAATAAAGAGAGGTATTTCAGGTCTATCACATACATGCAGGTACAATTACAGAGTAGCTGCAACAAATTGCGCAATTGTTGTTTAATTCGACATTAACTTCGGCTCAATGTCATCACTCACATTATTGTCAATGTTATTGCCCATAAAACAAAGTAATCCCTATTTAAGTAAAGCATTAGTTTTCTTCAGAACCAACTTATATTACATATTTTTCATAAAAATTTAATACAGCAGTTGCCAAACTAAGGCATACTATCGAATAGCTATGGAACACTAGTCTTTTGTAAAAAATTGCTTTTCTAATAAATTAAAATATGGATATAAATCATGTTAACTGCTCTTCCTAACAATTGGCAAGAAATATTTGGTAGATAAAACTGCTCATTTTATGGAGGGTTTAGTCAACATTTAATTTTAGTTTTAGTTTTAAACTTATGTTTTAGTTTTAACCTTAAATGATCTACTACCATATTGCTACGGGCAAGTTCATACAACACACTGAATTAGTTTTATGGCCCAGTTACACGATGCCAGTAACTGGCACAAGTAAGAACTTGCACCAGTCACTGGCATCGCGTAGACGTGCATGCCAGTACTGGTGCAAGTACTGACATCAGTATCTCATGTCAGTCTGGCACAAGAACTAGGGATGGGAAAAAAACATCGATGTATCGAACACATCGATGTTTGTTTTTAAAACATCGATGTTTTTACCATCGATGGTCAGCTGGCTATAGTATCGATAAAACATCGATGTCTACTACCGATGTCTATGTTTAAACTTTGAAATTCAGAAGCTACCGCTAAAATTAGTACACAAAATATAAGCGCCATCTATTGTGATATAACAATACTAATAGTGTTAGTTTTTATTCTTCTTAGCAGTTAGCAGAATACGAAAAAATAAGAACAAACTTCTAATTTTTGCAAACAATGCGAACGACCAACGACGCCTACACACTTTTTCTTTTTGAGTCTTGTCGACACTTTCCCAGTTGTTATTCCTCTAATCCCTGGATTTTTGTAAGTTGTCATTAGCTATTTTTTTATATATTGAAGTTGGCTTTTCCTGATCAAAATGATGAAAAGCTTCAATTAATCTGTAAAAGTAACTAGAATTGAAAATCTAGTTCCGCCTAAACCAAAGGAACAGACTCTATTTCAACTTAAAAAAGTATAAAAATAATTGTGTATGACAGTGTTATTTTTATGTTAAATAATATAAAATTAACATTAAGATTACTATATTAGTATTCTAATAAATTTCAATATTTCATTTTAGAAATGTAAAAATAGTAAAGTCTGTTCCTTTGGTTTAGGCGGAACTAGATTTTCAATTCTAGTTACTTTTACCGATTGATTGAAGCTTTTGATCATTTTGTTCAGGAAAAGTCAACTTCAATATATAAAAAAATATCTAATGACAAATTACAAAAATGAAAATTGCGGTTAGCTCCGCCTAATCGTTTGGAATAGACTGTAGGTACAAATTAGTATTATTATATTGGGTATAATATTAATGTGAAATTAATTACTATTAAAAAGGAATATTTCTATTTCAAAATCTAATAAATGCTTTTTGTGTATTATGTGTTACTTTCTTCGCATTTTATCTTTACATTATTAAATAAAATATAATATAAATAAATAGCTTTTTTAATATTAATAAAACATGTTTCCGATACATCGATGTTTTTCCTTCGATGTTTTTTCAACATCGATAGTAAGCGCCGATGTTAACATCGATGTTAGACATCGATGTTTTGCCTTCGATGTACAACCCTAACAAGAACTTATGCCAGTACCTTATTAAGTATTACCTTGCAAAGAATCCGAAACACACTGCAACATGTAGATGCTTCCAATTATTTTTTATGAGTAAAACCATCTTTTTTACGGGCCAATTTTCGATGTTTAACCTAATTTTATGTTGCGTACGTCTTTCACCACTGTAAACAAAAATTAATCTCCGCCAAAAACTACATTTATTAAAAAAAATCTTTTTTCAAAATGATTTTAGAAGAATAATTTGATAACTCAGATGATATTGTGGCACATCTACCAAAACAAAAGGATTACCTGACACTCCCATACCCGAGTGAACTGATTTATTTTTTTATTTTCGCCACTTCTTGGTGATAGGTTGTGCGGAGGGAATTCATTTCATTTTTAGGGTTTTGTAGGTATGACCAAAAAACCCTTATACCGTCAGTCGTCTGTCTGTCTGTCTGTCTGTCTGTCTGTCTGTCTGTCTGTCTGTCTGTCTGTCTGTCTGTCTGTCTGTCTGTTCGGTAAAAATTGTAGCCAAACGGCTAAACCTAGAGAGTTGAAATTTGGCATGATTGTACAACTTTTTGACCCGCACATAGGAAAAATACTAAAACATCTAAAAAACATATCCCCCTAAAAATATAAACAAATATGTGCTCATCGAAAAAAAAAATATTTTTTTTAAATTCTGAGTAGGGTATCAAATGAAAGCCCTTAGTACGTGGATTAACGATCAAAATTTTATTTTTGCAAAATAAATTATTTTGACGAGATTTTTGCCAAAATTGTGCAAAAAAATTTTTGTCCCACACCCTGTAGCCCAGATGGTTTAAACTAAAAATGTGAAAAAATTCTAAGTAATGTATATTGGTGTGAACCGGAATAGTACAACAGGAATTTTTGATCAGATTATGTTTTCGGAAAATAATGCATTTTTTGTGTTTTTAACCAAAATATGTTAAATATTTAATTCGCTATGTAACCAAGTTCAGACGTCAGCGCTGATAGCGATGTGTGTTTAGTCATTGGTTTTCTAATTTGCTAAACACAGTTAACATGCAAACTAGAGTTCGAATCCTGTCAATTTAAATTTTTTTTTTTTTTTTTTGCAGATTTCTTTGGTTTAAATTATTTAATATTAAAAATTAAAAAATTTAACAGTAAAAATTCTAGCTATATTTTGGCAAATGTTGCATATAATTTTTAAAAGCGTAAATTTAATAACCAGTGGGAAGTGTTGAAATTATAATTTAATTCTGTTTGATGTATACGAAATCAGAGGGCGTGGCTAATGATTTAAGCAACCAATAGAAGCCATAGGCGCAATTTTCAAAATCATAATGAACCTTGCTATGTAAAAAAAATACTGCACATATTTAGAAACTTAAATAATGGTATTAGGCATTCGAATTAAAATTCATAAAAAAATATTTTGACATAAAATTTGTTTTGGAATCCCAAATAATCATCATTCAGTTATTAAATACCTGCAAAACCCTGCAATGTGTGAAAATTCACACTTCACATCAATTTTTTACTTCCACGGCATCAAAACCCTCGATGTTGATGTCACTTGCTAACTTGATTACTGCAGCATCCCAAACATACTTATTTCTATAAATTTTTAATGTTGAGTCCCACAAACACCGATGCTCCCTATATAAAATCATATATTTACTTATAGTGCCCTCAGATCACTTTATGGACATTTTAAGTATATTTAACGTTTGTTTTATTTACTTGACTGGCATGAGAAACTGGTGCCAGTACTTGCACCAGTACTGTAACCGGGTGTAGTACATTCATGTACTGTTTAACATTCTTAAAACCGACCTTGAAAGATAACTAACTTTTAACTTTGTTTATGACTAATACTAAAACCAAAATGTGCAAGTTATATATTACGAACTATTAACAATTTTATTATTGTCTTTATTCCGGAACATCTTTATTCACTATGTTTATTTTTTTTATCATTATCTATAACCAAAGATAAAAATTTGATTTGACTTTTGACGTTTAAAATATCAGTTAACAAGCTTTGTTCGTCAACACTGAACGAGTACACTATACGCGTGCGTTAAACACGGCGTTTTATTGGTTAAATTGTTAAGACTAAATCATTGTGTAAACTGGAACTCATTTATTACGGTTATGACAAAATCTAATGTTAAACACTAAACTCACTTTTAGTGTTGGTCACAAAGATACCAGTGATACCACGGCTAGAGCGCCGCAAAATTTTTTGAATACATGAAAAATGTATTTTTCGCAACCAAATTAATGCAAACGTATTATTATAACTTCAATTCTGCTAATTTCCCAAAATAGACGATAATTTTTAACTCTATTTTTTGGTTTCTCAAACTTACAGAGAAACATGCGCAGTCATTGAAAAAAATACCATCGGCGTTTCCAGTTTCAGTTCTCTTTTTTTCCCTCTATATTTGATGGATTCCAATAAGATTTGTTACACAAACGCATTCCTGATAAATATATTCATTTCCACACCTCGCCTGAGGTAGGGTATGCGTCATTTTTTATACCGTGGTGTCCTCGATAGGCCTATTCCACGTCATTTTATTTGTTAGTTTATGTTTCGCATATATTTTTTTTTTTTTTGCTAATGATCCTTCCTCCTCAAGTTTTCAACCCATAGGTTGGTTTGCAGCATTTCTCCATGTTTCCCTGTTCTCAGTCAGTATTTTTAGTTACACGTGTTGTAATTCATATCTTCCATTATCTGTTTCATGTAGTCTAGCTTTGGTATACCCCTACTGTTCTTTCCCTCAACTGTTCCTTCCAGTATCGTTTTCACCAGACCTTTGAGTCTTATAATATGCCAATTCAAACATAGCTTCCCTTGTGCAACATTCTCCACTGATTTTCTAAAGATAGATCCGTAAAATTCGACACAATATCCATTTCTTTGCCATCTCGCACACTGATTCCGTTTCTGTCTCCATTTCTTTTTCAGGATGTTCTTTATTTTACAAACTTTAATATACATCCTTAAAATTTATGCAAATAATTGAGCAGTTGAGGACAATTTTTCGGCATCCACATGCCCCCAATATTCCTTCTTGCATTTGCAAGAAATTAAGTTAAGCAAACAATCGGGAGCTGGGTGTTGGAGGGTGGGAATATAAACTAACACATCTTTGCTTTTTTACCGTCCCCATTCTTGTGGATTTTCGAGACTCCATACCAGCTCTGAACCTGTTGATACCAGTCTGTAGTATTGACCAATTTTGCAACGCTCTAGCAGGAAAAGCATTCATCTCACAAAAAAAAGTATGAAACATAATTATTGAGAATTTATCCCTCTTTAATGCAGTACAGATATGTGATTTTTGAGTTTTGCAATAGATATATCTGCATTTTTTTTTTTTTTTTTTTGTCATGCTTTTTGAACTTTTTACTATCGGGAAAAATGTGTAAAAAACTATTGCCCCCACCTAATTTCGAAGAGGTTGATCTAAAAATCTGAAAAAAATCTCAATAATATACATTAATGGGATCCGGAATAATTTAATCGGAATTTTAGATCGGATTAGTTTTTCACAAAGATTTGTTTCTTCAGGATTTCTGAAACGCAAAGCGATGATACATATTAATGTAGAAATTAAATATCAAAATAATGCCTCACTGGGAATCGAACCCGTCCACCCCAGAACAAATTCTAATTCTTAGGTTGACGGGTTCGATGCCCGGTGTAGCAGTATTTTGATATTTAATTTCTACGTTAAAAAAAGTATCCCTGCTTGCAAAAAAAAAAAAAAAATGTATGCACGTTTTTCGATTTATTTATTTTTTTTTTTTCTTTCGAAATTCCAGATTAATGTTTTAGGCGCAGAACATGATCTCAAAACCGCATCTCAAGACCTGTTAATTTCACCAATTTCCAAAACTCTCGCAAAACTTTTCATTGAAAACTACATATTTCCAGAACTAGTGATAACGAATACAAAAATGATTGCATTGGTTATTTTAAACCTGGATCTTTTGGTACACGAAGAAAACTCACTTTAAGCTACCAAGGGCAACAATAGCATTCCTAAAGAAAGTTCTCCCTCCTTTGCTTCTCAACAGAAATGAATGAAACTGAATAACATGACTACCAGAGATGTCATGGGAAATAAAATTATGCAAAAATCTCAATTGAAATGTGGAGTAGTGGGTAAATAATGTTTGCATATTTTAGCAAAGAACACAAACCAGCAGTACTTACAACATCGTAGGTGGCCCAGAGTCTTACGCAAAATTTTCAAAATCTTGATAATAATTTCTCACAATAGTACTTTCTAAATGAATATTCATTATAAAGGAACCACTGTAAAATTTTTAATGTAATGCTAAATTAAGAAAAGGTTGTTTACCACTGACCTATAGAAATTCTTGATGTTCATTCAGTGGCGTAACAAAAGTGTTTAGAGCTAACGGGCTAAAAAAAATCTGTATATATATACAGGGTGTTTGTTTGAAAGGGGGCACCCCGAAAATCTCCTTTATTTGTAAAGATACAAAAAATCTTCAAACCAAAATTTAAAACTAGACAAAAAGGCCCATCTAAAGGTTACTATAAGAGTTCTGAGGCACTTCCGGTTTCACCGGAAATGATGTCAACTTTTGATCTAGCATGGGGAATCGATAATTTTAAATTTTTTTTCTTTAGCTTTTTTTTTATATTTTTTAAATTAGCTTTACAATGACACCAAAAAAAATCATATTTTTATGTTAACCATTTCAAAATGGCGACTATTTATTTACAAAGTAATAATCAACATAAGTTTTACAAAGTTGAACGTAGCAAGTTTTGAAAACAATAAAAAAAGAAACAAAATATGACAACTAGCTTATGACAATTTGCAAAAATGAAAATTCCAGGTAGTTCCGCGTAAAGGTATGGAAGAGCCCATACCTACTCACCAAAGTCGGCCCTATTATATATGGCTTCCCCAGGCAAAAGTGAAAATGTCAATTATAAAACGTAATAAGAAATTGTTTATTATTACAAATACCTAATACTAGTACAATGCATAAACATCAAAAATTAAGTCTTGCTATTTGTTCTAAATAATTTTATTTTCAGCAACAACTATGTATTTAATATTAAATAAAATTATTTCGAGGTTAATTATACTAGCATTTAGTTTCTGTAGATGATGCCCACAGAACTTCTTATAGCTGTCATTTAAAATTTGCAATCCAATTTTTCTAATAACTGGCACACAGTATCTTAATTTATCGAAATATGTTCAAAATGTTCATCCATTATTACAAATAATTTTGTCCTTCATACACTTTTTTCGATAAAACCTAAATATATTTCCAAAATATCTTGTTCATCGTCCACAATTAAATCACCATCCATTCTTATAAATAAAAAAGTTAATACTTATATTTTCAATAACTGTCAAAATATGACATTTGAGGTTCACTTAAATAATAAGCCCAACCTAATCTAGGGCTTAATTTAGGTTTCACTTAACAAAAAATAAGTTCCACTTAAACAGCGGTGCAATGGAATAAACGTCACTTAACAGTTTTAAGTTATACTTAAAGTTTAAGTGTTAGCGGTGCAACTGGCCCTTAAAAGTGCATCCTTCTTATATACACAATTAAAAATGTTAGCACTCAACGTCGTCACCAACGAGGCTTTCCCGGTCAGCTCGAACGGTAGTTACGCTACTGCATTCATTCAGAGAGATTGATCTATTGAAAAAGTACTGTTTAACCATGGGACGAGAAAGCTCAGTACGAATATTAAATGTCAATGCTTAACAAACGTATGCAAAGTTTTATTGGTCCTATTTCTTTGTCCAACATCTTGGCAATTCAAATGAGATACACTCCTGATCAAGAAGAATACATGAAAGAACATAAATAACGCTCGTTGATTAAGGAATAAATATCAAATCTTGATGTTGGTGGTCTCTTTTCGAAACATTTCAATTCGATCTCACATCAACATTCCCGTAATAATGTATTCAGGCTAAATAAGGTTATTTAATTTTATAAAATTATGCACGTTCACTCGAGAGGATCTAGTGGGTAACCAGGGGGACCAGGGGAGATATAATGGGGGCAGGAGTTAACCCTTTAAATGAAATGCACACTGACATAATTTACCTGAAACTAGTAAACACAGGTAGGCTTTGGTTTTGAATTTCAATGATTATGCTTTAGTGACTGATATGAAAAATTAGAGAAGATGAAGGTAAAATATAGAGTTACCATGATAATCATCAATTGATGATCAGAAAAAAAAGTGGTTAATATGACAAACAATATTTATTATCGGTGTCTTTGCCCTTGGATACTGTCGGGCCGATTGGCTTTTGGTTTAACACAAAACCTTTTCTTGCTCTGTTAAATATTTTTTTTATAATAATCGTAACAATAAGATAGGATATTCCAAACGTGCAAGTGGAACTAAATGGAATTATAATTTTCTTAAGTTGTCACTAGCTAACTTTCTCTAAAGTAATAGAAAAAGCATTTAAAAATACAAGGTGTCTCAAAAGAAATTTTATATTTATTTAGCTTACTGCGTGAACGCAACGTATCCGAGGGGCGCGGGGGTTATGTCAATCGGTAGCCTGGCTCTTGGGAATTCAGTCGCTATGGAGCGTTTCTCGGGAGCAGACCGCGCGTTATGCGTGCGAGAGTTTTACAAAAACGGTGATTCGGCGACTGTAGCGCGTAGAAAATTCTGCAGTATTCGAGGTTTTCGCTACTTAAATGATGCGCCAAGCATTCCTCTCATTCGACATTGGGTTAAAAAGTTTGAAGAGACTGGTACAACGCTGGATAAATCAAAATCCGGGCGACCTAGGTCATCAAGAACGGTAGAAAACGTGGAGAATGTTAATCAGTCTGTTCGTGGGGGCGTGCAGTTACAGTGAATTCAGAGCGTTATGTGGAGATGTTAGACAACTTCTTGGTACCTGAACTGCAAAACTTTCCTGGCTATAACCAAAGAACATGGTTCCAACAGCACGGAGCAACTTCACACACGTCCAATATGTCTCTGCCACGTGTTCGTGAAATTTTCTCAGGCAAATTGATCTCCCGGAGAGGTGACATAAATTGGCCTCCACGCAGTCCAGATTTAACCCCTATGGACTTTTTCCTATGGGGTTATCTTAAATCTAAAGTTTACGCCAATAAACCGACTTCACTGGCGCATTTGAAAGAAAATATCCGTCACGAAATGGCAGCCATCCCTGAGTCCACCAGCCGAGACGTCATAAGTAATTTTACTGTTCCATTAAATGAGTGCCGAGAACGCGAGGGTCTACATTTAGACGATATTATTTTTAAGAAATAAATCCCCAAAAAGTGCATTTTAATAATTAATAAACATTTTTTCTATATACGGCTTACTTTTTTTTAAATCGATCCACTAAATATAAAATTTCTTTTGAGACACCTTGTAGATTAATAAATTTTCTCAATACTTTTAAAATACTTTCAGAACAACAGTTTGGTTTCAGGGCCAAAAAGTCTACAATAAATGCTGTTATTACTTTAGTAGACGAGATTATAAAACAAATGGAATTGGGTTGTCATGTTGTTACTACTAGTTGCGATCTAACAAAAGCTTTTGACTGTGTTGACCATAAAATTCTTCTTATGAAACTTGAACACTACGGCATTCGAGGTAATGCATTAAATATTATCAAGAGCTTTTTGTTGGATCGTCTACAGGTGGTTCTCTAGGAAAATACTGTGTCAGACACTGAAACTCTGAACGTAGGTATACCTCAAGGCTCCATAATTGGCCCTGTATTGTTTATTATTTATATTACTGACTTACCAATAAATCTGTTAGATTATATAACCATCATGTTCGCAGACGATACTAGTATCTTGCAAAAATGTCTCCCGGATAATGTATCGGCAATCACAGATAAAATGATAAACATGGCGGGTGACTAGTGTGGAGCCAATAAGATTTCTCTAAATAAGAATAAGACGCAAAATAACGTTTTCAGTCACAATAGACTAATACATAATAACGTGCTATACGATACCAAAAGTGTCAAATTCCTAGGATTAAACATAGATAGTCAACTGAATTGGAAAAATCATGTAAATTACGTTGCAAATAAGATGCACAGAATTATATACATGTTACTAATTCTTAGGAAAACAATTAATATCGACACGCTGAAAACAGTATACCATGCGCATCTTCAGAGCGGTATAGCCTACGGTTTAATCCTATGGGATAACTCTACAGACTGGAAGCGTATACCTACAAAAGAGAGCTATTAGAATAATGGTAAGAGTTGATTCACGTAGAACTTGTAGAGACCTCTTCGTAAGCCTGAAAATATTAACGTTGCCATCGTTATATATTTATCAGCAGATATCATACGTGAAAGACAATATGCCTTTATTCAAGCCCAACTCTACTATACATTCACATGACACCAGAAAAAAGGGTAATATACGCCTTCCAAATTTGAAATATAACATTTCCAGAAAAACACACGCAATACATGGGTGCTATATTGTTCAACAAATTACCCATTGAATATCAAAACTTAAAATGTGAACAACTAATAATTAAACTGAAATCTTTTTTGATTAACAAGGCCTATTACACTATAGATGAGTATTTGATGGACAATATTGTTTTCCCTGAGCACAATCGGGCTCTTGCTCATTAGTTTCGTTTGTGTTAAACTAATCTTATTTCTTATCTGCTTATACATATTAAATAGATTATTTTATATTTATTTTATTTTATATTATGACATTCTTCAGTTTCTACTGACGATGCAATGTACATTTTGTGTATAACAGCACTGAATAAATAAATACTAAATACTAAACTTTTTAACTATTCACGTGGGATTTTGCTAAACAAAATTATCAAAAGCTTCATTGAATCGTTAAAAATTACTAGATTTGAAAATTTAGTTCCGCTTAAGCCAAAGAAACCGACTATAATATTGGACGTAAAATTGGAATAATGTAAGTGTAGGGGCTCTAGGCAAACCACTTATTGATATGGAATTTTTAGCACACCATACAGAGCTATAATGTTATATCGTGGACTCAATGGAATTTTGACTACAGTGTCTTATGTGATTATTCAATAAACAAATGTTACTAACCTTGGTTCTCGTGGATAGCTGTCTTCTGGGTACCTAGCTGCTGAGGAAACTTCTGGATGACACCAACAGAACATTTGCAATTGAAGAGCACCCACAGACACTTTTATATGTGATAAAGTCACTAAATATATTTATATATTTAATAATATAATAATATATAATTACTGCGAGAGTTTATATAGAGGTTTAGTACAACCGAACTGACGTGATACGCCCTTAATATTGAATTGAAAGAATACGTATTAATACTATGTAGAACTAATCTCAACTCTGTTATATAAAAAATGCAACGTTTCTAAACAAATCGAAGTAACAAAGTGGGCTACTATACCGCCGTGTTGATAGCTACGAGTCGAGATAGTAAAATACAACGTCTGCAGTTTAACTGAAACGAAAACAATGACTCTAAATAAAGATATTTTTAAATAAACTAACATTAAAAAAAAAAAAATTAAGTTTAAAAATTCAAAACGAGACAGAAGGTGAAGAAAAGAACAACAACACGACAATCACCTTTACACAATCAGTTTATTAACAGTGAAAACTAATACACTATCAAATTCTATATTTAAACAATATTTGCTGTTCAGTGTACTTCGTCGTGCACAGTACTTGTCCGAAACACTACGAGGTCCCAACTGATTAGCTGAGTCTTAATAAAATAATCAACATTTGAATTAGTAAATTCTTAATTCATGTCTCATTCAAAACTTATCTTAATCTTTTTGATTTTGTTAATAATTCTTTGACGTCGACATATATAAGAAAAGTGCTTTAGTATGAAAATGCAATTCTTTTCTGTTGAATGTAATTTTTAAATTGTAGTTTCAAAATTTATTAATAAAATTTCTAGGAGTATTAATAGACACAGGTACGAGTAACCAGCAAATCAACTTCAGAATTAATATAGCACGACAAGTAGCAAGGTCCTTAAATTCTATGCTGAGGGTTAAGAATATCATAATGTTGACAAGAAAAAAAAAAACAACTTTTGCAGTAATAGTGCGATAAGTCCAAAGTGCGGATATGAAGTGTAGGACATCAATAGCAGCAACAGAAATAAATTACTAGCCACAAATTATAAAACAAGGAAGATAGCGGACTCGCACGTTACGGCTTTGGACAGCGATAGTTGCGACATTCGTGGTTGTAATATGAACTAGGATTAGGTAGTATACAACCCGCAGTGCACACAAATATATTTTTATATTTTAAATTGCTATGAATCGCGCGATCATTAATTTTCTACCAAAATTAAAAAATAAAATGTAATTTTGGTAGAAAATTAAAGATTGCCTTGAACCGAAAATTATGATTAATTTGTTTACAACTCTCCTAATTAATTTCCTAAAATTAAAATTAATTACAATTGTTAAAAGTTAATACTTCAGTAAGCATTAAGTTTTATTATTTTATTTGCAAGCCAGCATATGAAATAAATAAACAAGTATTTATTTTTTACTTTAATATTTATTGTACATATTAAATTTTGTCTGTGCCATTTTTTTTTATTACACTATTTATATTTTTTTTTGCATTTACCATTTAAAATATTATTAATTACACTACACCAGTTGAAAATAAAAAATGTGGTGCTAATATTTAAAAAATTCTTATAAAATTCATCGCTGTCACAATCACAATTTATTGTCACCTGTCGTTAGAACGTCAAAAACAATTGCCGCAAATTGCTGATAATGCAGTGTTCTCAAAATGTTGGTAAAAAAAAAACGCTTTTAGCGCTGTCGGTGGATGGAATATAACTTAAAACCGTTTTGAGGCCGTGTATATGAGTTTCATACCCCTGTTACTAGCTACGGAAATGGATTTCTGACGAACAAGCTGTAAAAAATAAAAATTGAATAGAATAAGAAATGAAACAATTAGAAAAACATACTTTATACTTTATTTAAATAGGATGACCCTAATATACAAACATAAGTAATAAAACATGCGTATTACAAACAAATTAAAAACAATTAAAAATCAAAATTTAAAAAACATGTAAGCAATATTAAAAGAATATAAAAGGTGATAAAAACATACATATTTCGCTAAAAACAGCAAAAATACAAAAAGAAAAGTAATAATAATAATTGACACGATCGAAACCAAACCGCTAATCTGGTTTGGTCACGCAAATAGAATGACGGAAGATAGATGGCCAAAAAGGACACTAACCAGGATACCAGAGAGAAGAAGAAAACGTGGAAGACTTAGACGAAGTTGGAGAGCTGGAATAGAGGATGCAATATCGATAAGAGGAATAACAGAAGACTTTTGTCATGACAGAAGTTCCTGGAAATTGAGAACGAAGAAGTGGCGTCAGTTAGTTTCTAATAAAACCGGAAGTATGCCGCTATTTTTGAACATATTAACCCTCTTCAAAAATGATTTACTTGAAAACTTGTTTTAACCAGCATTTGGCGAATGAGCACGTACTAAACCTTGAAAAGGTGCAAATCAACTGAATTAACCCAAAATAAAACTCTTTACAATTCTTATCTTCGACATATTCTTATTTATTACTAACATATGGTACTTTTTGAAAACAGTTTTTCGAAAGTTTGTTTGTCAGATCTCACAGAATAGATAGAAAAATTCTATAGGGTATAGGGTTATATTACTTGCACCATATGTTACCGAGTAAATATCTCCAAAACGGCTCGTGCTATAGGACACAAAGAAATGTGGTTACAGTTTCCTTTGAATGGGATAGAAGGGTTACTGTCATATGTTTTTGACGGAGAGCGCGTTGCGGGTGAGATTTAAAACATAATATGAGTGGAAAGGTGTATTGAATTTTGAATAGTATTATTTAGGGTTATCTCTGTGTGTTTGTGTGTCATCTATGCGTAACACAGTTGTTTATCATATTATTTGGATTAAAGGCTGTCAAGAAGAAAACGTTTTGTCATTTTTTTTGTCAGATTATAAATGTTATTTGGCTATACAACTTCTCTCTCTATTTTGACTATCATAGTGTTGACACACAAATTTTCTAACTTACTCTTAAATGTCTTCTCGTACAAGGTGTGTATTTTAAATGCTAAGAGAGCAAACTTGACGATTTTTCTTCCAAAGTTAGTGAAGGAAACTTCACAGCGAAAAATTTATGTGTAAAAGTTCATTCTCAGTTCGTTTAAAATTTTGTGTTAATATTTTCATTGAAAAAAAGTAAAAAGTTCACTATTTTTAACCAAATCACCGTGTAAATCTTAATTTATTAAGTCTTTATTTTTATGTAATATTACTTTTTCAGTGTTAAATTAACACTACTTTAACACTATTTATTTTCTAACACTATAATTTAACCAGTATAGTTTAAACTTTACACTAAATTTAACCAAAAAAGAAGTATAAATAATTAACACGAAAAGTAAGGGACTTCATGGTACACTAAAAGTTCATTTAAAACTCTTAGAGTGCTTGAGTTAAACCTCTTGGGGTAGTCAAGAATTAACTAAGTTGTTGACTTGTCGCCAGATGGTTAGCGACAGTTATGGACTTGTTGATATGTGTTATAGCGTCAGTTCAATTGGTTCTGATTGATCTTTTTTCAGGGATTTGTAGGTATGACCAACAAAACACCGTCACGCATGTGTCTGTCTGTCTATTAAATATCTAATGTCTTATAAATATATTTTTTTTAATTTGAGTAACATGGCAAATAAAACTTCTTAATACGTAGACCTACAAGCAATTTTTATTTTTGAAAAATCAATTTTTTTAGGGGATTTCCGTCAAAAAACTTTTGTGCCCCACCCTATTTCCCAGAGAGTTTGATCTTAAAATCTGAAAAAATTCCCTATAATGTACATTAATGAGAACCAGAATAGTCCAACAGGAATTTTTGATCAGATAAGTTCTTCGAAAAATATAGATTTTTTGTGTTTATGAAAAAAATAATTATTATTTTTTAAATTTATTGTGTGATATCTAAAGAAAACTCGTAAGACTTAGATTAAGGAATAAGTAGTAGTTTTTAATTTTTTTTTTTTTTCATATACTAAATATCTGACAAAATTCTAAGTAATGTACATTGATCTAAGCCGGAAACGTGGTAATTTTTTATCACATTTCGTGTTTGGAAAATATTGTAGTTTTTGATAAAATTAATAATTTTTTAATTCATGGCTTAATTATGGCTAATATTGTTATGAATTTTTTGTGTTTATGGCTAAGATAGTGAGTGTCTTTTTTGAACTTATATAATAATAAACTTTTAACAGCTGAGAATCAAATTTTTGTGTGTAGAGAGTAGTGTGTCGTGTTCAGTAGGCTCCGCCTACTATAACACATTATGATTCCACCTATTGTACTGCGCTTCGGCCTTCAAATTCAGATGCGGCCGAAGAAGATCTGATTTTTGGACATGGTATACAAATAACTATTTATATAGTAAAATAAACAAAATAATATTCCATAGACATCTATAATGCCATGGTGTCAGGGCCGGATTAACCTATTTTGGGGCCCTAGACATTTTTTCTCTGCCGGGCCCCAAAAGAAATGGACCAAAAAAAAAAAATCTCTTCAAAAAATTAGAAAACAAATGAAAATAATATAAATAAATAAATAATGTTCCTGGGGTAGTTAAAAAACTAATGCATGTGTTAATTTTTTATTAAAAAAATAATTTTCAATACAAAACAAAATAAATAAATTTTAGTTTTTATTCCAATAGAATCAATAGGGAAAAACGACAATTCAAAATTAATTTTTTCTCCCTTTTAATTCTACAAAATTATCAATTATTTCATCATAATTAATATGGTCTAACGCATTTTGTTCGATATATAGTACAGCTAAAGAAGTTAATTTTGATTGGCTCAATGAGTTTCGTAAATAATTT
Source organism: Liopterus haemorrhoidalis (assembly GCA_963971575.1). Classification (NCBI taxonomy): domain Eukaryota; kingdom Metazoa; phylum Arthropoda; class Insecta; order Coleoptera; family Dytiscidae; genus Liopterus; species Liopterus haemorrhoidalis. The sequence goes on from OZ020611.1 coordinate 20,810,046, forward strand.
TTTACACGTTTTAGTACTGAAAACGACCTTTATACCAGATGCATTTGATACAGGCAAAGTTAAATATATGCGCAATAAGATTTCTATATTTGGAAATGTGGATACAATTTTTGTGGTCTTTATAAATTGTAGCATATCAGATGGCAACTTTAAATTTTGGCTTTTACAAATTAACATAAATTGCAACAGTTCCTCGTCCAATTCTTCAGTATCAATGTCTTCATTGTACCATTTTTTTAGCAATGCGGTATGTTCAGATCTAATTGATACATCGTCATCTAAGTCTGTATGAAATATTTTCGAGATGTCTTTGTAACTTTTGCTACGTAGTTTTCGTTCAAAAGATATTTTGTCACAAAGCACATAAAATCAATTTCGTTTAAAGGCTTCTTGACCCTGACTACAAGAACTAACTTCTTCCTCATCATGATGAACTTCATCAAAAAAATCTTTCCTTTTTCTAGACCTTTTTTTTTAATCCGAGTAAGTTTTTATTTTTGACGCGTTTAATGCCTCGATTCTATTTCGGGAAAAATACTTCTTAAACTATTAACGTAATTAAATAAATTGTCAACAATATTTGCCGCAAACGAGATTGGCATAGTAGAATCTTGTAAGGATTTACTGCTTGCATTTATCCTGGAAAGAAGTTTATCCCAAATAACTGTTAATAAAATGAATTGTAAATTATTAATTTTGTTTGCTATTTCTCGTGATTCCACTTTTACAAAACATTTCTGAGATTCATCTAGAGATTAACTGCATCAGCTCTACAAGACCATCTAGTAGTACATATTTTTTTTACTGTAAAATGTTTATTATTTTCCACATTTTGTGAAATAAAAGGAAACTTTTATTTTTTTTACATTTTTTTTTTTTTTCAACTTGGACGGTTTGACCGGTCCCCTCAAAAAACCGGGCCCTAGACATTTGTCTCATTTGTCTATGCCATGATCCGGCCTTGCATGGTGTCGTCGCATATATCCAACAAATGATTTATAGGATCTGCTGCCAAAATAGCCATTTTATACATACGATATTTTAGAAGTAAACCAACGATATGTGAAAGTAAAATCGAAAACTTAAATGCAGAAGCGCTAAGTCAAGTACTAAATTAATATCCCTCAACGATGATTGTTCAAACATCAAAAGCTAATACTCCATCAGCGTTCTAACAGTGAAAGAAGCATGTACAGAAGTCGAATGATTCATGAATCATCAAGTCGAGTATTTACATACGCTGGTACAACTGTGAATGGTCGTATGAACATATAGATAAGCGGTACACGATGCATGTCATGTAATCTAGCCCCAGGCTCTCAGCTTCTCTCTCAACTCTCAGTGAATGGAGTTGGAGCTCGGCTAGACAATCGCTTGTACTTACAATACCATACATATGTTTATGTTGTTATACCTTTCAACGAACCTATTAAAAATGTTTTTTACTTTTTGTTTTCGTTTCATTCAATAGGATTGTTAAATGGTGCGTGTTGTTTTTCTTCCAATTATTAAATGATTTTATATTGGTTTAAGTTTTTTTTTAAAGAAGTTACTTTGTTAGTTTTGGGGTTGAGGGTTATAATAACTTTATTTTTTAAATTAAAAAATAAACACGTTATATTTTTTTAAGAGTTTTATTTTCAACACTCAAAATACTTTTTAGATAGGTTATTTAGACTAGGGATCGGAATATACGACCCTCGGGATATATATGGCCCGTGTATGCAACTAAACTGTTATAAAAATATATAAATATGCGTACACATATATAAAATTATCAATGAAAATAAACTCAAATCAAAATGTACTAAATTGAGTTAAGGCCAAAGTAGTAATATCGTCAAAGCGTCAAAGTAATGGCGCCCAACGTGGGGCGTCACTGTTACCGTTGGGACTTTTTGACACAAGAACAACATTTTATTAAAATAATTGTTGTGAAGTGTAACTTTTCACCCATTTCAGGGTTTGGTAAGTATTTAATAAGTTTAAGAAGTCAACAGAATACTGCATGTCTATGAATGTTTGTTTTATAATCACATCAAAATCAACAGATTTTTGATAATCGCTTTTATTCGTTATTTGAGTACTAAGACCTTCCATTTAAATTTTTGCGTTTTTTTTTTTTTTTTCATTTGCTTCGTATTCAAGTCTTCATTAGATTAATAAGAAATATATTGAAAAATAGCTTTATTTTTCTCAATTTCAGAAACGTATTTCTCACTATTACAATGTGTTATTTGTTTCATAAGTACAGAGCGATCAAGAAATCTTGTCCGTTATGCAATAGTTGACAGAAACATTTTGATATCAAACTTATTTCCAAGGACATGTACACATAAGCGTACATTCTATTTTTATTACCTTATACGAATTGATTATTAAATGAACACTATTTTTCTCTACACGCCAATGAGTTGACAACAGGTTAGGAACAGTTAGGAACAGTTAGGAACACATATTTTCGTTGATTCTCGGGTGAATTCGGGAGAACGAAGTAATCTGATTGGTTCTTTGTTAAATTGGGATATTCAGCTGTGGATTAGAATACAGTTTTGATATTTTTAAACTCATTGTTTACTGTTATGTAACTGACAAGAAATTTTGATCGCACGGTATTTCATTACTATAAATGATTTATTCCTCTTAGATACCCCAAAAACTAAAATCTAAAGTAATACAAACAATAAGTTGAATCACAACGTATAGTAGTATATTAAAATAATTCAACACTACACATTACACATTACACTATACACTGTAGAATGTAGTGTGGTGTTCAAAACACGATCAGCTGTTTTTTAAAGTATTTTTTAAGTATCATCAGCTATTTTTATTTAAGTATATTATTACTGCCATAAATACAAAAAATTCATAGCATAATTAGCCATAATTTAGCCATGAATTTAAAAAATAATTAATTTTGTCAAAAACTACAATATTTTTCAAAAAATCCTCAAAAATTCCTCTCGTAGGTTTTCGGCTCAGATCAATGTACATTACCTACATTTTTTTCATATATTTACGTAAACTTCTTTACGTAAAAGGGGGCGGGACAAAATCCTTTTTAGCACATTTCTGGCAAAAATAATGTTTAAAAAAAAAAACAATTTTAAAAATCTACTTTTCGTTCCTTAATCTGCCATAAGAGCTTTCTTTTGATACCGCACAATAAGTTTTTAACAAAATATTTTTTTATCGATGACACAAAAAAATCGTCATTTTTCGAAAAACTAACCTTTTAATTGTAACCTTAAAATTCCATCAATGTTCATTATGGAGATTTTTTCAGATTTTTAGAACAACCACTTTGAGAGATAGGGCGACAAAAGTTTTTTGACATGTAAGTCCCACTAAACAAATTAATTTTTTTAAATAAAAATTTGCTTGTTGATCCACGCATTAAGAGGTTTCATTAGGTATGCCATCAAAGATTTTTAAAAAAATATGTTTTTATTAAATACATATTTGTTTATATTTATCTCGGGATGGGTTTTTTTTTAACTCTCAGTATTTTTCCTATATGTGGGTCAAAGAGTTGTATAAGCATGCCAAATTTCAACTTTCTATGTTAAGCGGTTTGGCTACAATTTCTACCGTACAGATAGACAGACAGACACATGAGTGACGTTATAAGAGTTTTTTGGTGGTCATACCTACAAAACCCTAAAAATGTTTCAAGCCGTAACAGTTAAACAAAAAATTGATGCAAAGTGTGAATTAACACACATTTCATGGTTTTATAAGTATTTAGTAAGTGTTATTTCTAAATTATAAACAACTATTAAGCTTGTCAAAAAGATCTATATTTTCGAAAATATAATTTAATCAAAAATTTATATATCAATTTCACATTACTTTTTTCACATTTTTTCAGATCCATTGGCAATTAAAGACCAGATCCAAGAAAACTTTATCTGGTATGGCCCAGCAAACGCCCGAAGAAATAATTTCGAAACAGGTAGGTACTGCAATAGATTTCAACGGAGAGACATAAAATTTCTTGTGACCAAATTGGGTAGAGCAATTACATATGTAAGCTATCACTGGTTTTGCGTTTATCATAATTTTACATCCGGGTTACGGTAATTTATTGACACATATTTTTCCAAAATCACCCTACCATACAAGGATATAATGACAATCTGAACAAAATCAAAATTTTTCTGTGTGAAGAAAGTTGATTTATAACTACAAAACTGTATAAATTTACAATAATTTAGTATTAAAAGGTCACAAACTTTTATTCTTCAATTAAGTTATTTAATAAAAATTATATATAATTGACTTATAATAAATTATGCGGTGTTAATATTTATTTTTATATTTTTAACTGAGTAGCAAATATTTTATTTTTTCCTTAAATTTATATCTGTCATGTTTTTGACATATACATTATGTCTCTTTTGTGCTTCGGGTTTTGAGTCCATATGACATTTTTCTTTGAATTTAAAGTCTTTTCTAGAAATATATTTGTCTGGACACTTCTTTTGTGACGCTTTTGATGGATTGGTGTACACAAATTTCAAAAATATATAAAATAAAAAATTTTACATATTATTTACCATGATGAATGTGAAGATTCTGACTAAAAAAAATGATCTAAACTGAGAATTTTCCCACATTTTATAGGTATTTAATAAGTGCAAGAAGCCAATAGATAATATTGTTTTCTATAATCAAATCAAAATTAATAGTTTTTTTTTTTATAATTACTTTTATTCGTTTTTGGAGTACTAAGAGCTTTCATTTAATTTTTAAAACTAAAATTAAATAATTTACGATAATTTCTTCACAATAAAATTTTAATTTAAAAATCTCAGTGATTTTCTTTTGCATTTGCTTCGTTTCTGAGTCTTCATTAAATTAATAAGAAATATATTGATAGATGACTTATTTCAATTATCAATTCAATTTCAATTTCAGAAACGTATTTCTTACTATTTACATGTGTTATTTGTTTTATAAGTATTTCACTACCATAAATGATTTATTCCTCTATGATAACTAAAAACTAAAATAATTAAAAAAGCAAATTAAATCCAGACGTATAATAGCAGGCGAAGCTTATGTACATGAACTCGATTCTCAGCTGATACATTTTTATTGATATATTTTTACCGACCGCCAACATATATAAGGGAGGTATTGTGATCATACCGATTTTAACATTTCGAGATTTCGATGGATCTCCACGAATTGAGGTCCCTACATAACGTTTTGACTATTTTTAGCATGATGTCTGTCTGTCCGTATGTCCATCTGTCCGTCTGTCCGTCTATCCGTCTGTCCGTCTGTCCGTCTGTCCGTCTGTCCGTCTGTCCGTCTGTCCGTCTGTCCGTCTGTCCGTCTGTCCGTCTGTCCGTCTGTCCGTCTGTCCGTCTGTCCGTCTGTCCGTCTGTCCGTCTGTCCGTCTGTCCGTCTGTCCGTCTGTCCGTCTGTCCGTCTGTCCGTCTGTCCGTCTGTCCGTCTGTCCGTCTGTCCGTCTGTCCGTCTGTCCGTCTGTCCGTCTGTCCGTCTGTCCGTCTGTCCGTCTGTCCGTCTGTCCGTCTGTCCGTCTGTCCGTCTGTCCGTCTGTCCGTCTGTCCGTCTGTCCGTCTGTCCGTCTGTCCGTCTGTCCGTCTGTCCGTCCGTCCGTCCGTCCGTCCGTCCGTCCGTCCGTCCGTCCGTCTGTCCGTCTGTCCGTCTGTCCGTCTGTCCGTCTGTCCGTCTGTCCGTCTGTCCGTCGGTCCTTCCGTCCTTCCGTCCTTCCGTCCTTCCGTCCTTCCGTCCTTCCGTCCTTCCGTCCGTCGATCCGTCCGTCCGTCCGTCCGTCTTTCCGTCCGTCAGTCCGTCTGTCCGTCTGTCCGTCTGTCCGTCTTTCCGTCTTTCCGTCTGTCTGTCTGTGTACACGTGCAGAGCAAATTCGGCTAAAAAACTTCATATTATCAACTTTTGGTAAAAATTTTTGCGAATGTATTTAACAACAAAAATATATTGAAAAAAATTATTTAACAAAAGTTGCTATAAAAGCAATAACTCACAACTTTTATTTGAAACATTTTTTGATAAAACGAAAAATTTTGAAAAATTTTGAAATATTTTTTCACTTATATGTAACGTTTCCATGGTTATGATAAATAATATATCTGTTAGAAAATATTAGGCCAAGTTATTTCTAGTCTGCTGCTAGAATGTATTTTATACAAATACTTTGTGATTGGGGTCGGTCCTGTGGTGGCCACAGCTGATTTTTAATTTCATAATAATCGTGCTTTTCCGGTTCAGATAAATGCTCATTACTTAGATTTTTTTTCAGATTTTTAGTTTTATCCCTTTGAGAAAGGGTGCGGAAGAATATCTTTTTAGCATATTTTGAAAAACTATGTGTTAAAAGAAAGGAGTTAAAATAAAAATTCTTTCCATTCCTTAATCGTACGAGCTTTATTTTGATACGACACAATAAATTGTAAAAAACTGATATAAGATTAATAAATAAAATACTCGGTAAGTTTCACAAATATAAGTTTAATGTTACTCTATACATATTTCGACAGTGACGCCATCTACTGGAGTTCAAATTACAAACTAAACATATTTTTTAAACAGATTCATTCAGTGGGTACAAATATTAATGGTAGGGAATACAAGTGTCAACCATATTAGCAGATAAGGGAAAAAAATGTTTTTTTACCGATTTATTAGGGGTGAGTTGTAACGTCAATCTGGTCATTCATTAAGGGAATTCCAGAGTTAATATTTTTGTGAATTTCTCGGTTCTAAAAGGTTCAGTTTAAGGCTTTTATTGTGAATGTGTAGGATTTTAAAGTCATTAACGGAAAGGTTATGATCATTGGTGATCATATGTTCTGCTATGTTGGACTGTTCTACTTTTTTATTTTGGATGGCTTTCAAATGTTCACCAAATCTTGTAGCAAATTTTCTACCAGTTTGGCCAATATATATTGTTGAACAATCTTGGCACGATGCTTGATAAACTCCACTTTTGTGGTGTAAATCGGTTTTATCTAGTTTATTAATATCTAGTTTATTATTATCTGCCGAAATAAGAGTAACATTGAACTTATATTTGTGAAACTTACCGAGTGGTTTATTTATTAATCTTATATTAAATATGTTTCACCGAGAATACACGGACTCCTCAGTCAGTTATAAAAAACTGATAATTTTAAATACACAAAAATTAAAATATATATATATATATATATATATATACATTATTAAAAATACAATATTGTACATTATTGAGGATTTTGTCAGATTTTTAAATCAACCCCTGTAGGAAATAAGGTGGGGGACAACAGTTTTTTGACATATTTTTAAAAAGATACATAAGAAATAGATTAATTACTCTTGATTAATAGCCTTACGAGGTTTCATTTGATAGTCCCTCTCAAAATTTAAAAAAAAATCATAAAAAATATATATTTATTTAATTTTACTTCATTGCCGACCGGCGTAGCGTAGTGGTAACACATGTGCTCTGCGTTGCGAAGGTCTCGGGTTCGAATCCCGTTCAGGCATTGAAATTTTCTCAAATAAAAATTGTCCTGGCTAATTGCAACAGCAGCAAAGGCCATTAAATTAAAAAAATTACTTCATTTTACTTCGCTATGTCTTTTTTGAATTCTCTATGTTTTTCCTATATGTGAGCAAAGAGTTGTACAAGTATGTCAAATTTGGGCAGCTTAACGCACATATAATAAACATTAGTGGAAAATTATAACTGAAATGACAATATTAATTTGTCTGGGGCGCTTTTGTCGGAGGCCTATTTATTGGTTCACCGTTTCTTTTATAGTCCACTAGACTTCAATCAAGAAACCATTCTAACAATAACCATTTTACTGATAAAATATTAACGAACAACAATTAACTACTTAATACATTTAATACTTTTTGTTTCATTTTAACTTTCCCTATCAGTGTGACGCTCTCAAAATCAGCTCATTCATTATTCTAAATCATTACTGAGCCTCCGTCATCGACAATCAATCTCCCTCCTTATTCTTACTCTCCACAGGTATATCTTCACCCTCCCCGCTTGTTACATTAGGTTGACATAATCAAATTTCCGATCTTAATTAATTTTTTGTTAATTGCCCTTTCATTATTGTCTGGCACACATACATAACGCCTTATGGTGTTCACCATGTGTTATGTTGTTGCTTGGGTTAATTAAAAATGTTCATATTTTTCATGTTATCTTGTTATCGGGTGTCTTACAATGATTCTTAAACATTGTCGACCAGGTAAGTTATGCTTCTGTTTGTTTACAATGTTGTAGTGCACAATTTAATATTTTCTTGTTCAATTGGTTTCATTTTTCATACTGTTATGAAAATAATTATCTGTTCTCAATAGGGCCAACTCCACCTAGACCGGGAGCTCATGACATTTTTGGTCTCCGATTTCATACAGCATGCCTTTTGGAGGAGAGAATATTTACCCTGTGACAACAAAAAAGGGATAGTACTAAACCCCTGCACGCTTTCCGGTCATAGGGAAAATTGCATTTCCACTTGCACAAAAATTTTGTGTTTTTCTCTGATTTAATATTGCTTGCCCTTTTGTCAAAAGAAAATTGAAACAAATTTAAAGTCTTTTAATTATAGGCATGCGATTCGCAGGGTCCCAAAAGGCTCAAACGGTCACGTGATCTTGTAATAAAAAAATATGATTTTCCGCGTTTTCATACAGCATGCCGATGAAAAGAATTAAAGTTTGTGTCATAAAACCCCTATAAAAAATTTGGCATGCAGCCCTCGCTGGCCCAAGGGTGGAAAATTTCGGAAAATATTTGTCAATATTTTAATAGGATTTTACGTGATTTCTTTTTGCATGCCATCTTAACTATAGGTTATTGATATAATGCATTGCTGTATAACATAATTGGCATGCAGATAAGGAGGTCCTAAAATAGAGGCATGCTTCGGAAAAGTTGCAAAAAAAATTAGTCATATTATTTTTATTTTTTATAAGTCATATTATTTTGCATGCCTTTTTGCATTTCACTAAATAATGTTGTTTTTAGCTCAAATACAAAATGGCATGCATATTGCTGAAACCCAACATTGAAAAAAACTATAATCATTGAAAAAAATTCGAAAGTTGCAAAAAAAAAAAATTGTTATTTATTTTGTATGCCGTTTTGTTTTTCACAAAAATGTATCATGCTTAGCTGAAAGAAAAAATAGCATGCAGATTGTTAGATCCCAACATTGGAGAAAAATCACCCAAAGTAAACAAGCTAAATAATGGTGTGCTGTATATGATTGTCACTATTAGTAAAAAAAAAAATTACATATTTTTAAAGTATTTATACTAATGTAATACTGTATTATTATAAAATTCTCTATAGATTTGTAAGTATTAACATAACTTACATATAATCATTTTAAATAAATAAGAGCGTATGTAATTATTTTTTTATTATTTATAAAGGTAAAAAACAACATTATTTAGTAAAATGTAAAAAAGCATGCAAAATAATATCTAAATCTAAATTTTCCAATTTTTTTTGCAACTTTTCTTATTATTTATTATGTGATGGGCTTCCTCGGCATGCATGCCATTTAAATTTTGGACATTTTACACTATAAAATTAACATTTTACTTTATTTGGTGTTGTTTAAGATCACGTAAAATCCTATTAAAATTTTCACAAATATTTTCCGAAATTTTCCACCCTTGGGCCAACGAGGGCTGCATGCCAATTTTTTTATAGAGGTTTTATGACACAAACTTTAATTCTTTTCATCGGCATGCTGTATGAAAACGCGGAAAATCATATTTTTTTATTACAAAATCACGTGACCGTTTGAGCCCTTTGGGACCCTCCAAATCGCATGCCTATAATTAAAAGACTTTAAATTTGTTTTAACTTTCTTTTGACAAAAGGGCAAGTAATATTAAATCAGAGGCTAGTTGAGGCTAGCTCAACCTATCTCCACATTCCCCTATTCTGTCTTTCTCGCTCGTCTGTCTCCTTCCTCTTCATAATGGCTAACAGCATCTGCCGCACCGTTTCCCAGTTTTCCCTGGAGTGCTGCATAACCCAGACCAAGTTGTCGGGTGTCAGGTTTTCTCCTGTTATCGTGTATGCTCGCAATCTTTCTGCAGTCCATCTTCCGCATATGAATAGTGTGGCTGTGTCGACTGCGTCGCAGTAGGTACAGTCGTCGTCCTGGTCCTTCCCAATCCTCAGGGTGAAGGACTTAAAAGACCCATGGGCTGTCAAAGCTTGCGTGACATAGTAGTCTATGTTCCTGAACTTGCAGGCCAGCCACTCTGGTATGTTGGGGATGAGCCTTTTTGTCCACTGCCCTTTTTCCTGATTCCTGGACCACTCCTCTTGCCATTTCTCCACCGAATATGTTCTGGCAGCGTTTCTCACCTCAGATCCCCCTCCTGCCTCGTATATCTGTTGACTTTCCTCTGCAAGGAGTCGCAGAGGGAGAGTTCCTGTCACAACTTGCAGGGCCGCAGTCGACACAGTGCGGTAAGCCGAGGCTACCCCTATTAACGCCTGGCGTTGAGCTTTCTCATATAACTTGTTGTACTTGCCATATCCCAGCATTCCGCACCAAATAGAGGCTCCGTACAACAAAGTTGAATGAACTGTCCCCAGCAAAACCTTCCTTTTGCCCCAGTTGGGGCCTTCAACGATCGGCATCAATCTTCGTAGCTTACCAGCTCTTTCTTCCGCCTTGTTGGCCGCGGTCTTAAGGTGTTCGCGATGAACCGTTTGCGACAAAAATGTTCCCTAGATATTTTATGTGGGGCTTGGGAACTATAATTTTGTCCGCCAGTTGAAAATGGATGTGGTCCCTCTTACGCTTACCTCTCAAGATGACGGCTTCCGTCTTATTGAGAGCTAGCTGCAACTTATGTTCTTCTATCCTGGCGCTGATCCTCCTGAGGTTTACATTCACATTGTTCATCAGGTCCTCCTCGTTTTTTGCCGTGGGTGTGCGTTCGTTGTCCTGAACCCACGTCAACAGTTTCAGTACCGTCTGCACTCCATAACGAGTGTGTACACTGCTGAGCTGTACGCTATTTTCAAGGCCCTGTGTTTTGTTTCGTCAGAGCAAATTCGGTCAAGTGTTATCTTGACGGACTCGCTGAGCGCTCTGAACAGTATCCAAGATCCAGATCCAGTGCATCCTCTTGTACTAAAGATCCGGTTGCTACTCCACAATCTGAATGCTCAGAATGTGAGGGTAGAGCTGTTTTGGGTACCGGGACATGTTGGTATTAAAGACAACGAAGCGGCAGATGCAGCTGCAAAAGCCGCCTCTCACAGACCTATGATTGATGTGAGTTTCATTTTTCCAGATGACGCAAAGAGTCATCTGAAACATCTGGTTTTAGACATGTGGCAACATGAGTGGAGCCGCACACAGAACGTTAAGTTACGACAGATTAAGGGAGACGTTAAACCATGGGTTTCTTCCTGCAGGATTACCCGCAGGGAGGAAACCGCCATCACACGCCTCCGTATAGGTCACTGTTGATGGACCCATGGACACCTCCTTCGAGGAGAAGAGTCCCCTATCTGTGAGAGGTGTAACACAGATTTGTCTGTGTTACACTTTTTAACTGAGTGTATACAGTTCGAGGATGTCAAGGAGAGGTTAGGCCTGTGCTATGACCTGTCAGTTGCTTTAGGTAACGACAGGGTACTCATGAACAGGCTGATACTCTTCCTGAGAGAATCGAACTTATTGTTTTATGTGTGAAGTCTTGCACCTTATTTTAATGTGTTTCTAGTTATTGACTGTGATATTCGATGGTAATTGGCCCCTTTACAGCCTCTTACCATCACCCTGAGTCTGTTCAAATTTTCGAACAGACTTTTTATATTATTTATTTGTGTTTGTCAGTGCAAGATTTCTTTTATTCAGTATGCGTATTTTTAATGATTTTATTTATTTTCTTTATTGTCTAATATATTGTTTTTAATATATAGTCTAGTAATTTAAATGGGCTGCGTTAGGCGCAAATAGCCTTTGTTGCTGTGCGCCAAAAATTTTAACTAACTAACTAACTCGTTTTGTGCCGTGGCTCTTCTTCGTCATACCTACGAAACCCTAAAAAGGGAGAGTGTGGGATAAGATAGAGAGGGAGATAATGATAGTGGGTGAGGGAAATATAGAGCGAGAGAGAGAGAAAAAGAGAGCGAGAAAGAAATGAAGAGAGAAAAGGGCGATAGAAAGTGAAGTAAGAATTAGATGAAATGGAGAGAAAGAAATAGGGATATAGAGAGTAAAGTATTATTTATGATTCAGCTTACAGTATCAACAATGGTCCGGCGCTGCCCCCAAGGGATGAAATTATCTTAAACTATATCACAATATAACTTCTTAACCCACTTTTACTTTTAACAAATAATTTATTCGTACATTAAATTTTATTATTCAATTAAAATCTCTCGATAAAAGTACTTAAATCATTACTCACATTTTAAATAAATAACATTAAAATTCATCTCGAGACATTTTAATTGTAGACTTAAATTAATACACTTTAAATTGAATATTTAATTACAATGTTTTAATTTAGTTTACTTATAAAAAACTCTAAATTTAAATATTCAATTTTAAATGCAAATTACAGAAGCCTATGCGTTACCTATGAGAATGAAATTATGTTAATATTTAATAAATTCTTATGAAAAAAATATTCTATTAACTTACTACCCCAGTTAAATAGTATTTAACTTGCAAATATTTTATTTATTCAGTCAGGAATATGGATTAATTTTCAGGTAGATTGTGGATCAGTTTAATTTTTCCAACTCAACATAGAGAAATTTAAATCAATATTTCGTTGGATTATTGTAATAGGGTATAAAAAATTCTTTTGAATAGATTTTATAATTCATATTTTTTGTTATACAGGGGGTTGTTCTAATTATTTTTATAATGAGATGCGTTATGCACTATTTATGAAGAGAATTTTTAAACAAATTTTAAGTGATTACATTTTTAGTTGCCACCAGAAAATTTAGGTGCCACCTAATGTTAACTGCTCAGAGTAGTCGGTACATTTAGAGCAGTTTTTTCCAACCGGTGTGTCGCTATATAATGGTGTATCACAACTCCCTCTTGTATCATCTCTTTTATAATTTTTTTTTGAGTGTCTTTTTTTCAAAATATATGTGCCTCCCAAAAAAGATAGTTTTAAAAATCTGAATAAATTTCAGATTAATGATTACTTTAATAGTACCTACGCTCGAAGTTCTTAGTCAGATTTTTTTTCTTTTTTTAATTGTTGCAAAAAAAAAAAAAATTGATGTGACGTGTGAGTTTTCACATATTTCAGAGTTTTGTAGGTATTTAATAAGTGTAAGAAGCCAACAGAACCTCAAAATCAATAAAGCGCGCACACTTGAGGGTAATCCTCGGGTCTGCACCCCCCTCAGGAATAGAAAAAATATATACTTATTTAATAAAACAAAGCAATTGAAAATAAAAATCACCTTTTTTATTAATAAAAATTAAATTAAATTAATATATACGCCAACCCCTCACCGTAAAAAAACAATAAAAGTTTGTAATATGTTACGAATTTTTTTTTTTTTTCGAATGGGACCTCCACCAGCAATTTTATGTGTGTACTCCAGAAAAGAATAGTTATTTGGTTATCACTTTTATTCACTATTTTGTGTACTAAGAGCATTCATTTAATGTATTTAAACTAAATTTTTATAATTTGTGAAAACATCGTCAGGATAACATTTAAATTAAAAAATCCCAGCCTTTTTTCTGCGATTTTCTTTGTATCTAAATCTTCATTGAATTAATAAGAAATATATTGATAAATGGCTTCATTTTATTTAAATTAGAATTGAATGTAATATATGTTAAAGATTATACAACCCAGCAAACATTTTTATACGGGCCAGTACTGGTAAAGCACATAGTCCCTGGCATTGAAAGTAATGGGCCAGTACCCCGGTGTCCCCGGGGCCGTTACTGGCCCATTGATGTATCAGTTGTTGGCCCAGCAACGGTAAAGTGCAAAATAATCGCATTAGTTGCAAGATTTATTTCTGATGGTTTTAAGTAAAAAGTATGAGTGAAGAAGAGTGCTTATAAAATGCTGGTAAAGTACTTCGTATAGGCGGAATGCGAAATACAAATGTGAAGTACATTATTAATACTGGCGTTGCACTTACTTTTGGTGCCAGTAATTTACCAGCATAAAAGCAGTTTGCCAGCATTCGGCCGTTAGTTGAATGTTTGCTGGGAACATATCTTACTAAACGATTCTTCGATAGATGTAATCTAAATAGTAATAGTTTAATAAACAAATTGCGTGATTATACTTTAGAAAATTTAAGTTATAAAAAATACAAAAATAAGCGTATAAAGCATATACTTTTGTAAATAGATGGAATTAAAAGTGTTTAGGGTTTTTGCTTTTTTTTCCCCTTAAATAATTTTTTTGATGATGTACATACACATATATGCTTGTATAGGGAAAACTATACACATATTTAATTCCAATTATACATGGGAAATTTATTGATATATGTATGCATTCTAATTTGTAAAAAAAAATGTTTTATTGTACTACTTTGCAAAGTAATAAATATTTTATATATTACTACTATTATTTAAATTTTAGAAGGTAATTTCTCACATTTAACAATGTGTTATTCGATTTATAAGTAAGTATTTCACTACTATAAATGATTTATTCCTGTTTGATATTTTAAATACTAAAAACCAAAATAATTCAAACATTAGGTTAAAGTATACCAGCTGTATTCATTCACTCATGAACGCTACGCAACTTGCATTACATGACGTATTACGTCGCGTACTATAATTTATGTCGATTTTCAGCTGATATTGATCAATTTACGGTGAAATTCCAAATTAAAAAAATAGATTTTTCAAAAGATTTTTTTTGTTTATCTCCGCATTAATAGGTATCTTTTGATATTCCACTCAAACTTAAAAAATATATACCAGCTCTATACCAGTGTTTCTCAACAGATGGTGCAGAAAAATTATAGTGGTCCGCGAAAGTTTTTGTATATGTTTCTTGCAGTTATTTTGTTATTTTTATGCACATTTTTTTATGTACATAATTTATATTTTGTTTATTTTCTGTAACCTTTCTGTGATTTACTACCAATAAAATAAATATATTTAGTAGCACATTATATATATTTGTTTTCTTGCAAAAAATGAACCAACAATTATTATTAGTGGTCCGCATTAGAACATGATGTATTTTACTGGTCCACGGTGCGTTTTTGGTTGAGAAACACTGCTCTATACTAAGCAGAAAAGCTCAATTTTCTGCGGAATTGTCAAATTCATTCACATTCAATACATTTTTCTAAAATCTACAAAATTGTAACAACCATAAAAATATGAACCACAGTGGTCATGAGAAAGTTAAAAACCATGATTCACAACCCTTTGATCGCAAGAGCCTGTGAGAAAGATCAACAATGAATAGATGACAGTTCATATTGGAAATGACCTGGAGCCTATACCATCCTTTCACACAAGAACTACAGCTCAAATCCATTCTCTAAGAATATTTACCGATACATTTGCATGATCAGTACCTATTGATAGTGGGATGTGAACGAAATTGTCAGAAATACGGAACAAATCTTTTGAGATGTGGGAAATTAGATTATTGACTGTGGAGTCTTAGGGAAGGGTACTTTCAAAGGGTTATCCTGAATATTATTAATGTAGGTGAAATATTGCCCTTTCTCTGAATTTGCGATATTTTCACAAGCAGCTGCTTGAGCACGTGAATTACGATTTTGTTTATCTTGTTGGCCACCTGATTGGACAATTGGCGATGCTGTTTCAATACTAGACTGTCTGTAAGATATTGCCTAGTATTTGGAAAGGTGCATTTCTTGTCCGTAGTAATGCGTAAATTACATTTTTTAGTAAATTGGACATTGAAATATTCAGTATTTTTTCAGAAACTTAGTTCTTATTAATAATGACCTATTTAATTTGTGTGTTGCATTCAATACTTTCTCTTTGTCCAAAAGACTGCGAAAAACGAATGAGAATAACATTATTATTTTAATATATATATATATATATGGTGTGTACATAACCGTCTAGGTTATGTACACACCATGCTTTCTTGAGATTTAGTACATTGTAAATTCTGATTCTTATATCAGAATTAGGTCAGTATTGTAAGTAAACTAAGTACTGTTAAATAAAAGTTTTCGAAATATTTGTCTGTTGTGAAATATTCGCAAAAATCTTAAAACGACACGAGCAAACTCCTGTTTCTAGTTAATCTATTTTTACCAAAAGTGGACCAACTCGTGCCATTGATGTCAAAAGCTTAACTATGAAGTTTCATAAAAATACTTTTAGCCGAATCTGCTTTGCACGTGTACACAGACAGACAGACAGACAGACAGATAGACAGACAGACCGATATCATGCTAAAAATAGTCAAAACTTTATGTAGAGACCTCAATTCGTGGAGATCCATCGAAATCTCGAAATGTCAAAATCGGTATGATCACAATACCTCCCTTATATATGTTGGCGGTCGGTAAAAATGGTAACATGTAAATGGTAAAATAATAATAAATAAACATGAAATAATAAACAAAAAATTTAATTCAATAAAATAATATAAATTTCTCGCGGCATAGTGATTGAGAACCACCTGCTCTAAAACCAGCTATTTAACCACAATTTCTATTGTACATACAGTCGATATAAAGTTTTCTTGGGTATAGAGAAAGCTTGGCTAGTTCCATGATAAGGGCAAAACTGGTAAGACATGAGGCTGGTTTGGACTATAATTTAAATTTTTCCAGCAAAAAGGTGTTAGACCGTCGCTGGTTGTGGAGTAACACTTTGCGCAGGGGGGCGGGGGGGGGGCGGATTGAAGCTATTCCACTGAGGTCAGGTACGTTAAACCTTTATAAACAAAATAATTATAAAAACAACAATATTTATAAAAACAAAATCACTCACAACCTACTTATCACAAACTTAAACCTATAATCACGGTATTATACTATTAGTACTATTACGGTATTATGAGACTATCACGGAATTATTCTGGTTATCACAAAATTATACGACCTTCACATTAGAATCGAAATCGGCTTGGCACAAATATAAAATTAAAAAATTCAGATTTACAGTTCATAGTTTGTCAGATGAATACTGTGCCTTTTCCATAAAACAAATATTTTAATTTTTCCTTTAAATATAAACATGTAATGAAAATAAAAATAAAAATAATAATAATATAATAATATTTATTTATTGTCCACATACAATACATAATCATTAATGGACAGTCAATCAGATAAATTACAATAACATGAATTAATTACAAAATGATAATTGATGCACAGAAGTTATAAATTAAGTTCAAAAAATTCCTTAAAACTATACATTGGGTTTTCAGTCAATAAGTTTTTAATTGTTTTTTTAAATTGTACTGAACTTAATTCTTTGGTGGAAACTGCTAACAAATTCATAAACTTTATAGAATAATAGTTAATACTTTATCTTGATTTATTTATTCGTGCAAAATTGGGGTAAATATTTGATTTATTACGTGTGTTATATTTGTGAACGTCTTCATAAGAGACAAAAGAATTTTGGTTTTGATGGGCATATACTAAACAGTGATAGATAAAAAGTGATGGTAGTGTCATGATTCTAAATTCTTTAAAGAGTAACCTACAATCGGCTCTATAAGATGCACTCCCCATCACTCTTATTGCACGCCTCTGTAGTCTAAAAACTCTTTCAGCAGAGGCAGAGTGTCCCCATGGTATTGTTAAATAATAAACTTATAAATAAGCTCTCCGGTGGTCCTGATGAAATTCCCGATATGATATTAAAAGTCTGTTTACCCAATATTATTGCTCCATTAACCCATTTGATAAATATTTCTTTTGCTCAAGGGCATTTTCCCTCAATATTAAAGCGAGTTAAAATAAATCCTATTTTTAAGAAAGGAGATCAGACTAACGTTAAAAACTATAAACCCATTGCTCTTTGCTCAGTCTTTGCTAAAATTTATAAATATAGTATGTATAACAGACTGCTAAGTTACTCACTACTAAAAACATTTTGACTCCTCAACAACATGGTTTTCGTAGCAAATTCTCAACCTTAACTGCTATAAATGCATTTTTAAATGAAATTTGTTGTACCCTTGAGGCTAACGACTGCCCTATTGGTATATTTTGCGACCTCAGTCGAGCATTTGATTGCGTAAGTCATGAAATTTTATTATTTAAACTCGAAAAATATGGCATACGCGGTTCAGTACTAGATTGGTTACAGTCATATCTTACGAACCGCTCCCAATTTGTAGAGCTCACACACCTTTCACAGAAAGTCTCACCAAAGTTCAAATCGGAGGTAGAACATAATTCAATTGGTGTTCCACAGGGTTCCATACTAGGCCCCCTACTATTCATTTTATTTATGAATGACTTGCCTAAATACCTGGAAAAATATAAGATGGTTTTACCGGTCCTATATGCTGATGATACCTCTCTTTTGGTAATAGGGTCAAATATTCAGGACACCAAATCTTTATGTCAGGAAATCTTAACTGATTTAATAACCTGGTTCAATGCCAACCAACTTCACTTGAACTACAGCAAAACTGGAATTGTCTGTTTCAACTTAAATTATAGAAACAAACAAAATATTACTGATCCATTAATATGTAATGAGCAGATAATAAGTGAGTTTAAGAATATAAAACTTTTGGGTTTTGAAATGGACGAACATTTAAATTGGAAGAGTCACTGTACTTCATTGGTCTCTAAACTGAATGCTGTATGCTATCAAGTGAGAGTGCTCAGGGATGTCCTAGATTGTGTTCATCTCCGTCTCTTTTACAATGCTCATGTTCTTTCACGTTTGACATATTGTATCATACACTGGGGGGCTGGCAGTAAGGCCAGCGATGTTTTCATTACTCAAAAACGTATCATTCGTACAATGTTCAAACTTCATCCGTTGGACTCTTGCCGTAACTTCTTTAAGACGCATGAAATTCTGACAGTTTCTGGGATATATGTACTTCAAATCTTATTACATATATTTGATAACAAAGATGCTCTAAATTCAACTAACTCTCATAATTATAACACCCATTACTATAACCTCCATATTCCAGCCCACCATTTAACCTTCTCTAGTAAATCGCCGTTAATCCAAGGGGCTAAATTATTTAATAGTCTTCCTGAAGAACTAAAAAATTGTAAAAATAAAAAGCATTTCAAAAATAACATTAATAATATAATTTCAAGAATGGGGGCTCTATAGTGTAAAGGAATTTTATTCAAATGTACCAAACTCATTGCACGACTTTAATTTACCTTAATTTAAATTTATCTAAGCTTGTCTGTTGAAATAACATGTGATGGTGTATTTGCTTGTAAAATTTTTATATATGTATGTAGCTGTCTGTATGTATATTTATATACTTATATGTGCATGTGTATGTGCACATGTATGTATATATGTATGCATGTATTTTCTTTCTTTTAATGTTTAATGTTTATTTCTAATTGTATACTTATGTATATAGACAATTCCAGATAATTTGTAAAAATTCATATGGTAATAAAGATTTATTATTATTATTATGCTAAAAGAGCGTATGCTATGTGCGACTGAAATAACGCAAAATACGTAATTAATAAAACATCCCTTGTAACTGATTTTTGTAGGTTTCTTAGAAATAGTTCTTGTCGCGAAATTGGCCGAGTTTCCTCCATCTCCGATATCATATATACTGGTACATATTTTTTTCAATATACCTGAATTTCTCATCCAAACTTTGCGGATCATACCGCAGATGAGAACAGATATTCTGCACCTATTAAAGAGCAGCATGTGCACGTGCGACAACATCTGCCACAAAAGGTGTATGTATCTTTCAATATTTCAAACATCCGAAATTATCGTAAAAATCTTGAAATTGGCAAAATGGCAGAGTTCAACCCCTTGAGATGTCCGACCACACAACGTCATGTGCTATTGTATGCAAAAACCAATTCATTCATAGTTCAAGAACCCTTTCAGGACAGGACCATTTTTCATGGTTAGTGGTCTAATTTCTTACATTTCAATAGAACTTATTTGTAAGAATTGTTATTGGAAAATAATTTCTTTGAATTTGTTACAAATAAGAAATACAGGCAGTGTATGATTTTATACAATAACATCATATCTTCTTTCATTTTCATCATGTATCCTATCCACTGTAAAAGGCTGCTATCATTTTCTGTAACAAAAAAACTATATATATTTTTTTAAATGTATTGTTTGGTATTAAAAGAAAGCCCTTAAAATGTAGATTAAGAAACAAAAAGTTTACATTTGTCTAGCTCCGCATTTGGTGTATCTGTATACACCATCACATCACAGGTCATAGCCAATGTTACGTTGGGCTTGGCGCTGGCTAACATTCGCTTCGGAGGTGGTATTCTCATCACATGTCAAAAGTAGCGCTTTAAGTTGTTTATTTTAACACGATATTTTAGCAAAAGTGTGTAAATCTTAAGTGGGTTTTACACGATTCAATTAATTGATCAATTAATTGAAAAAGTTGACATTCAATTAATTAATATGTGTAAAGCGTAAAAATTTCGTTAATTAATTGACAAAAAAATTTGATCAATTTATTTTGAAAATAGAACAAGTTCTATTTTTCGTCAATTTTTCATCAATTTTTTAGGGAATTCTAGGTATATTTTTATCTGTTAAGATATTGCCAACTGTTTAGTTGTACCATAACCTCGAAACATATTATTTGTGTTACAGTTTCAAATCTAACATAACCTCAAACGTTCTAATTTATCATCATCCAGGTTATTTCTTTTGTTTTTGTTCACAGCTCGTAGTTTTGTGAAGATTTTTTCAATATTTTCATTTTGATAAATATGTCAACATGTTTTACAATTGGTAATGTAAAAATTTTCAAAAAAATTGATAAATAAATTGATGTGTGTAAAGTGAAATTTTTGTTCCCAAGGTTACCAATAAATTTTTCAATTAATTGACAAAAAAACTTGATCAATTAATTGAACTGTGTAAAACTAACTTAAAAGGCAAATATTTTGAAAAGCAATAAAACAGTATGTTAAAAAAAAAAAAAAATCAGTTTTTGTAAAAACTTAAAAGGTATCCCTCGTACTACTAAGTAGGTACTATCGAATTCTTTGATTTTTAATCTTTACCCACAGTTTCTTGTTACTTATTAAATACCAACAAACCTTGACATTTGTGAAAATTCACACTTCATAATAATTTTTTCGAATTATATGAACGGTTTTGCATTTTTGAAAAAAATACATTTTTAGGGTTTTGTAGGTATGACCAAAAACCCTTATACCGTCATTTTGTCGTCTGTCTGTCTGTCTGTACGGTAAAAATGGTAGCCAAATAGCTAAACCTAGAGAGTTGACATTTAGCATGCTTATACAACTCTTGGACCCACACATAGGAAAAATACTAAAACATCTAAAAAACATATTCACCTAAAAATATAAACAAATATCTGCTCATTGAAAAAAAAAATATTTTTTTAAATTCTGAGTATGGTATCAAATGAAAGCCCTTTGTACATGGATTAACGATTAACGATCAAAATTTTATTTTTGTAAAATAAATTATTTTGATGCGATTTTTGCCAAAATTGTGCGATGGTTTAAACTAAAAATCTGAAAAAAAACTAAGTAATGAACATTGGTGTGAACCGGAATATTAAAACAGGAATTTTTGATCAGATTATATTTTCGGAAAATAACGCATTTTTGTGTTTTTTTTGTTGATGATGTACAAAAGTTATAGTTATGTAACACACTATAGAAGGCGTATCCTGGTCTAATGGTTAGCTGGCTCGCTTGGTACGTAGCAAACTAGGGTTCGCTCCCGGGCAGAGAAGACAATTTCATTTTTTTTTCATTTTTATTTTGTTTAAATTATTTTGTCAAAATTCTATATTTTAGAAAATGTTGCATTTAATTTTTAAGAGCGTAAATTTAATAACCAGTTGGAATTGTTGGAATTATATTTTCATTATATATGTCATGTATATGAAAGCAGAGGGGTGGAGCATATGGCTGAAAACAACAAATGGAAGCCATAGGCGCAATTATCAAAATCTTAATGCACCTTGTTATATAAAAAAATACTGCACATATTTAGAAACCTAAATAATGGTATTAGGTATTCGAATTAAAATTAACAAAAAAATATTTTAACATAAAATTTGTTTTTAAACCTCTTATATATTAACGACGATAAATTATTTTAATAATATCGGTAATTTTGCCGTGATTGCTACAAAGCAAAAATTTGTCCTACACACTCAGCATGCCGCCTTCACTTATTATATACCTCCGAAACCCTGCAATGTGTGAAAATTAGGGGGGGGCACTACGTGGATGGTCAGTGAAAATTGTAATTTTTCTTTCCCGCATACAATGTGGACCCGCGAAAAATTTCATTTCATGCATATAATGTATCACTATAATTTTTAAATATAAGTAGTTCATGAACCAAAACTTAGCTCAGCGGAAACTGAAAATTATTAAAGTATAAAACCAGATTTATTTAAAAAAATCATAATTACCTAAAAATACAACAATTTATTTGGTGTTACACTTTCTCACCATATTTACAACATAAAAAATTATGTGTGCCATGAATTTAAAATAAATACAAGTTATTTAAGGCGTGTCATTCATAACACCCTGTTATTATACTTAAATGAGCAATTATGCAAATATGTATTTCTCTACACAAGACAAAAGTGCCAAGTAACGGCTTTAAGCCAAATTTTGTCACGCAGATACGACAAAAAAATCAGGGAACTCTTCCTTTTAACCTGGACACATTATCTTCATAAATTATTCTATAGGGCACTTCAGAAAAAAAGGGGCAAAGTAAAAAAGGGATTTTGAGCAAAAAATGTTGTATAATCTGAAAATAAAGCCGCATATTTTAATTCGTTCAAGGTAGTAATTTTTTTTGTTCCTTTTTAATATTTCGTCGGACTAACAAAGATACTCTTATACGTTTACTCATGCGTGTGTCAAATTTTCTTCTTTCTGTCTCTCTATTTGTCCGTCTGTTTATCTATCTGCCTATCTGTTTGTCTGTCTGTCTGTTGTGATTTCTGTCAAAATCTCGACAGTCAACATCCTGATAGCAAAAATCTGGACATGGCGGAATCCCATGTCAGAAATCTAACAGATTAGAAACTAAACAGGTCACAATCGCAACAGGTCAAAATCAGAAACTTCCTAAGCACCCTGACATCTGGTGGTGATTTTCAGAAGATACAAAAGTGAAATTAATTTGTTTTGTTCAATAGAGAAATACGTGTTTTTTTGTTGTTTATATTTTATTTTTGTGAATCATAACAAAAAAAACAATTCATTTTGTTGTGTGCCGCAATGTAAATCGTGGATAAAGAAGAATCCAACTTTAATATTCCATCAGTTTCCTAAATCGGAAACAATATCAACTGATATGATATTTGGAAGTAGAGAGAAAATGGATCGTCGGTCTCTATGGATCCAAAATGTAAAAATGGCCAAAAATCCAAGGCCCTGCAGGCACGTTTGCTCGTTGTATTTTATGGAAAGTGACTTTTTACGTCCAAGAAAAGACTGAAAAAAGGCACTTAACCCTGCCAAAATTTGCTTAAATCATCAATTGATATATTGAAAGGCTCTTCCACTTTTTCAGGCAAAGATTTTAATTTTTACTAATATATTTACCATATTTTTGTTGATATTATATTGACAGTCATAAAAGAATTAAAAATACAATGAAAAACTAAAAATTTCTATAGAATAGTTTTTACTATTACATATCTTGTAAATCGTAAATTACCTTTAAATAAAAAAGTTCGGAAACTAGGAAAATACAACTCGTGTTCATTTTCAGCACGTAAAAAAATACAAAAGTGACAATTCAATGTCAATTTCCAGTTTTTGTCGCATATGGCGCTCTGATCTTAAAAAGTTTCCCCTATTATATATATATATATTTTGTACAACGTCTTTTAATAATGTTAGTTAAAATTTTTGGCGCACAGCAACAAAGGCTATTTGCGCCTAACGCAGTCCATCTAAATGACTACGATAAATAATAAAAACCATAAATTAGACAATAAATAAATAAATCATGAAAATTACGCACACTCAATAAAAGAAATTCTGTACGGACAAATACAAATAAATAAAATAAAAAGACTGTAATATAAATAAATAAAATAAAAGACTTCGTCTTGTAATAAGAGCACCGAATATATCCTCTTTTTTTCTGACATCTATTATGCAAGAATAGCGCAACATCGACTTCCTCGAAGTCCATTTTAAATATGTCACAATGACAGCACAGGTCACTGATTTGCTTGTTCTGATCTCTACAAAATTGATCTTCCATCAAGCTGGTATCCGAAGTCCGGTCGGCAGTGTGCAAGGAATCTCAGTCCATGCAACAAAATTTTTCATTTGAGTCATTTGAAACAAAAATTTTAAACATATTATTCCGATTCACATTAATGTGCATTATTCCAAATTTAATTAATTATCAATTCTTTTCATTAATTCGCAAGTCTAAATATGTTTCCTATATGTTGATCACAGATTTGTATATGCATGACAAATTTCCAGTCGTCCAAGTCCAGTCATCCAAGTCCTGTCGTCCAAATCCACTCGTTCAAGTCCAGTCGTCAAGTTCAACAGAAAGACATATTAGTGACGTTATAAAGGTTTCTTGATTATACCAACGAAACCTTAAAAGTTATTTTAATCATTAATTTTTACTATTTTACAATGATTAGGCAAAACTTGTTTCCCAATTTTAAGCCTTTTAATGCCGCGTAATTCATCATTAATTTTATCGTTAAATTTTAAATGAAAACCAAAAAATTGTAGTAAATGAAGTAACGCCCCTAATTTGACCTGAAGGAAAAGGGTTGTAAGCATGAATTTGCATCTTTTAAAAACAGCCAAAGGGTTGAACCATAAATTGAAAGTTGTTTTTCGGAACTGTGTGGTCCTATATATGTATATAAAGCTAGGTATACATGTATGTAAAAGAGAAGTATTTTCTCATGCATGTTCAAATTTCCAGATTTCTGTGATAAATTTGATCTGGGGAATTGTATAGAATATTTGCCAGTTTTCACATAAAGCGCACGTGTACGATGTCCCATGTCCTATGGAAAGTAAATAACCATTGTAGATACGGTACAATACAGGGACGTATGCAAGAAATTTATCCGAATCCGGTGGTAAATAGGACATAACAAGATGGAATGAATACAATTTTTAAGAAATTAAAAAAAAAAAAAATAGTTCAAATGGAACGTAGAATTTGAACGTATGCTATAATTTGTCCAATATGAAAAAAAAAGTTTAAATATTATTGAGTTAATCAAATATATCATGTTTTTTTAAATATAACCCCACGTACATTATTATATTAAAAGATTATTATATTACTTATCATCGAAAAAAATTAGAACTTACCCCCTCTAAAATTGATACTTTTTAACCCTTTACCGCATAGTGTGCCATATATGGCACATTCCGATTTTTATTTTTTATTTTACTTTTAAAACTAAATCAGAACGTTACTTCATACATGTTCATATATGCCACATACACAGCAATGGATCCTCCAGTATCTCAAGTAAAGGGCTGCAATAGATTTGAGGATATCAAGCGGAATTTGCACTTCAACGATAACTCTGAATTTATTGAGAAAGGACAACTAGAAGATTCGACCTTTTCTTTCAAAAATTCGAGGGCGACTGCTTTTAATCCCTAATGAAGAACACTTAGCAATTGACTAGCAAATAATACGGAATCATTTTCTTTTGTAACATAATGTAGAATCATAATGTTCCATGTATGGCACAACCCTTAATTATTAATTTTAAATATATTTTTTTAATTATTTTTTCTATCAATAAGAATCAATTTCTTATGCTCATGAATTATTTCAGCCAAAAATAAAAATTCTTGCAGTAAAGCGTTAAGATGTTGATGGCTGGCTGCTAAAGAACGAGTTAAATGTTTTAACTCGATTTATTCATAACTCAAGTTAAAATGATAAGCTTTGTAGCTTGTTAAAACACTTTAGCAACTTTTTTAGCAACCGGCCATGAGTAAAATAAAATACATATCTCTTGTAGACTGCTTTGGAAAAATTATATATTTTCTTAATAAAACTCTATGATTTGCCGGTCACTATGGTGTAACGGTCAATGTAGGTCAGGCACAAAATATTAGACCAGGGGGGCTCGGGTTCAAATCCCGGTGAAGGGCATGCATGTTTTTGCTTGTAATTGTGGTTTTAAGGTTTACTTTGTACGAAAAATACATAAAATTTCGAAGCTGACTAAAATGGTTAAAAGGCTAACATCAAAAAAATAATAATTTTAACACTTTTTTTATTTAGTCACATAGTAATACAAATTATCAATACTACTAATTACAAATTAAAAATCCTTGTCTAAAAGCCATGTTTATTTAATTTAAAAAAATCAGTATCCAGTTCACATTAGTGTTATATTATATAAGATTTTTTCAGATTTTTATTCCAACCCCTCTAAGTTATAAGATGAGCGATAAAATATTTTCGAACATTTTGGTCAAAAATGTGATACAGTTTTTTTGTGGCATATTTGTTTCAAATGTAGATTCAAAATAAGTTTTATAAAAAATAATTTTAGTTCGATAATATAGGCAATACTTTGCATTTGATGCCATGACATTTACTGTATCAAAACTAATATATAAATTAATTCGTTTGTATATGTACAGAGCCTTAGCAATGTTTTTGGCGCCTTTGGCATTTGCCAATTTGCTATTTTAAGTATTTACTTAAAATAGCGCCCTTGGGAAATATGTAAAGTAGACGCTTGTAAAATAATTTAACCTAAAATAGCGCCCTTTTTTCATTTTTCATGTAATTTGAATACCCTCTTATTGTGATGATACATATACCTTATACCTTCTACTGATTTTACGACTTCAGCACTGCTAATAGTATTTGAGAATTAGTTTTCGTATATCATGGAGGAATTCACGATGGCGCCACTCAGGCCTGGCGCCCCTGGCAATTGCTCCGATGCCAAGGCATTGCTACGGCTCTGTGTATGTTACCTC
Organism: Liopterus haemorrhoidalis; assembly: GCA_963971575.1. NCBI lineage: Eukaryota > Metazoa > Arthropoda > Insecta > Coleoptera > Dytiscidae > Liopterus > Liopterus haemorrhoidalis. Next base: position 20,837,239 of record OZ020611.1, read on the forward strand.
ATGTATATTATCCCAAAATTAAGACCGTCAGCAAAGCTTTAAAAAAATACACCAGTGAAATGGTGTTCATGGCATCGTTTATAATAAAATCGCGTTTTTACTGACTCTCAGACTCCCTGATTAATTTAATAATTAAAATTAAGCGTAAACTGTAAAATTATATGGAAATAAATTCTCTAAAACCATAAATGTATAGTACTCTACACCTACTTATCCCACGAAAGTCTGGTTTGCACCAACGTGCCCGGAAAATAAAACCTTTCCGCATAATTAAGCCTATATTTTAAACGCTCTGTAGCCAGTGCGTTGACAGGCAACGGAAAACAGAAGGCAGATGGAGAGATGAAGGGTGGAAGACAACGGACACTCCTGCAACTTTATCAGTATTCAAAGTCAATATTTTTTGTATTCGACGAGCTATATATGCATGCTAAATTCTTTCTAGGTCCAACAATTTACCTTGACCACAGTTTCTACCGTACAAACAGATAAACACATAAGTGACCAATATAAGACCAGTTTTCCACAGGGTTTAAAAATTGATGTGAAGTTGTGAATTTTCACACATTTCAGGGTTTCGCAGGTATTTAGTAACTAAATGATGATTATTTGGGATGCCAAAACAAATTTTATGTCAAAATATTTTTTTATGATTTAGAATGCCTAATACCATTATTTAAGTTTCTAAATATGTGCAGTATTTTTTTTATATAGCAAGGTTCATTAAGATTTTGAAAATTGCGCCTATGGCTTCCATTGGTTGCTTAAATCATAAGCCCTGCCCTCTGATTTAGTATACATTCAAACATAGAATTAAATGTATGTAATAGAATACTTCCCACTGGTTATTAAATTTACGCTTTTAAAAATTAAATGCAACATTTACCAAAATATAACTAGAATTTTGACAAAATAATTTGAACAAAATCAAAATCCAAAAAAAAAAAAATTAAAATTGACAGGAATCGAACTCTAGTTTTCAAATTACAATATTACCGAAAACATAATCTGATCAAAAATTCCTGTTATACTATTTCGGTTCACACAAATGTACATTACTTAGAATTTTTTCAGATTTTTAGTTTAAACCATCTGGGCTACAGGTTGTGGGACAAAAATTTTTTTGCACAAAAGTTTTGGCAAAAATCGTGTCAAAATAATTTATTTTGCAAAAATAAAACTTTGATCGTTAATCCACGTACTAAGGGCTTTCATTTAATACCCTACTCAGAAATTTAAAAAAAAATATTTTTTTTTCGATGAGCACATATTTGTTTATATTTTTAGGGGAATATGTTTTTTAGATGTTTTAGTATTTTTTCTATGTGCGGGTCAAAGAGTTGTTAAGCATGTTAAATTTCAACTCTCTAGGTTTAGCCGTATGGCTACAATTTTTACCGAACAGACAGACAGACAGATAGACAGACAGACGACAAAATGACGGTATAAGGGTTTTTTGGTCATACCTACAAAACCCTAAAAATGGACCAAAGCGGGCTCTAATATTTTTAAAAGTTAGGCGCCAAGAAATTGTATTTTTCTCTATAAAAGTCAGGTATAAAAATCCTGTGTAAATATTCTAGCCACAAATTAAAAAGTCCTACCCTGTACGCAATCTATCTACCTGAGATTTGAGCTATACCGTGCGAGATAGAAGCCGTGGGAACCTGCATTCTCGTATGGGACAGGACAAAAGGGCCTATGCCCCATTTAAAATCTGGTTTCTAAACTTCAGTTCGTTACAAATGTGCTAGTGTACCTATATCCCTACCCCGGTATACCTTTCAGCTCTACAATTCGCTATGAATGAGGATAACTGTTAAATCTACATATTTTTTATCAGATTTGACATAGCTGTATGATTTTGTGATTTAAGAAAAGGGATTGTTTAATGTATAATGTCATATATATTCTAGTTAGGGATATTTATATTTTGGATTTATGTTTGCATATTTTTGAACTGGTTCCTTAAAACGAGATTCGTCCAAAAACTAAAGAACTTTTGGTTATAAATTATAAGTAGTGAACGAAAAAAGTTAGTTAAAATTTTGGTGCACAGCACCGATAGCTATTTGCACCTAGTAAACGATTAAAAAGTATTTCTAAGAAATATGCTAAAAATACATATATCAAGCAGCAGATATATGCTAATATTTTTAATTAAATATTAAGCTGCATCCACCCTATGTCAATTGGCAAAACCAAGTGGCTTTGCCAGTTGGCAGAAACGTTCACATTATCCACTGAGGGTAGAGCGCATCAGTCTGTTATCAAGCCTGTTCACCATAGCTTGTGAAATACGTTTTGTAAATTCAAGTTGTATTTTTAAGCCACTTGGCATAGTTGGTACGTCCACACTATGAGCGTTGGCGTGGCTTTCTTTGATCCAGACCACCATAAGTCAATTTGCAACTGGCATGCCTGCCGACACGTCCACACTTATGCAAAACCAACTGGCATTTTGTGAACGCACCATTATGGGTATATCGCTTTCTTTAAATTGTGAATATGATTTTGGTACAATTGTCTAAAAAAGTAACTGTCTCGAAATGTGTCTACAAGTCAAAGTAAAATGCTTTTCTAATTGGTTGAACCTATGCAGAGATTAATTTTACTAAGTTAGGATTAATTAATTTCTTATATATATTTCAACCATTATCGTGGGCGATTGAACATAATTTATTTTTTATTCTATTGAAGTCAATAACAAAAATTAATTTTAATAAAAATATTATTTAATATCCGAGTATAGAACCCGATATCCGAAACCGGGTATCCAGAACCAGGTATTTGAAGCCGAATATCCGGAACCAGATTACTTAAAAATTACGTACCCGGCTATACTCGAAAATCGAAAACGGATAACCGAAATACTGGTGTCGGTGCCCAGCAAGAGCATCGCGAGACCGGAGAAGCTGATAAAAATTACAGTGGCCCATATGACTTCAGGGCCCAGCACTGAATTCTTTTTTTTTTTACAAGTCACTAGCTAATTTTATTATTTGTCATTTTGTAGCATAGTTCCTTAACTTATTTGTTTAATATGTAATGATAATTGAAAGAAAACTGTTTATAGATCTAGACCGCAGTCCCGATTTAACTGCACACTTTGTTTATGTATTTAGCTGTCATCAGTTAATTTGCCTTTGTGGCGTTTCTGTCGGTTACTTCCGGATGAGCAATGGAAACGCTACTTGGATATTTCACATATAATTATGGTATATTACAGAAAAAATAAAGAACAAGATCTATCTACGCGTAGTTTTTTTATCTTTTAGCGAGATTGTATTATCGTTTTACGAGTGGTAGGGCGGAATTATTGTTTTTCTAGCGTCTGGGTCCGAAATTATAGTTTTACCGGAGCCCTGGTCCACTCTTGATGCCACTGGTTCCCAGAAATCATTTTTACCGATAATTTCGTAAATGCAGCATATTGAAATGCAATGGCCAAAAGATGCCCAGTAAATATGGAACATTCCACAACGTTATACAAACGAAATCCTAAGTACTATGTTGTTGGAACTCTCGTTCTCGCTCATCTAGATATCTTAAACTCAACCGCTAATAATTTCTGCACAATATACTGCTATAGTTTGCATCAGTTGATTTAAAGGCTCACGAACGAACCGTAGTTTTTCAACTCGATAATTTGCGAGAAAAGCTGAGCAAGTTATAGGTCTTCTGGATACAAAGCCCTTATTTCATCTTCGAGCGACTTTCGAGAGGGACGAGTTGCGAGAAAAGTTGAGGGCCACTCATGATCGCACAGAACAATCGAGCGCTTGTGGCTTGTGGATGACTTGAACCAGATTTTTTTATGTAGGGACCAGTTCGCTGATGACACTTTATAGCGTAATTAATAATGTTTTTTAGCTACTTTCAAAACACCAGCTATATTCCAATAATGTGGTCATCTCGATATAATGATGCAGCTCGTACTTCTTCTGGTCACATTTTAATTCTATTGCACAAAAAAACAATTGTAGGAGTTTATAAATCTCTTAGATGTGTACTAATGACCAAAATTTTATTTTAGCAATGAGTTATTTCTGTTAAAATTTACGTACTTAATAAGCGATATTATACAATCTTCGTTCAAACGGGTATTGTTTATTGTTACAGCTTGAGTAGTTAGCAACAAAAAATATTTGTTTATGCAGTCTTGTTTCAGAAACATTATATTACTTCCCAATACTTTAGTTTCCTATTAAAACTGTTAAATAATTTTTTATCAGCCTTTAAAATACAACATTGAGACTATGCCATTTTTATTTATTTATTTATTAATTTTTTTGTCGCCGAGTGTATACGTTTTTTCTTTATTTCATAAATGATTAATCGATTATTTTCTACCAAATTAATCGAAAATAGATTATAACATTTTGATTAATCAAATGATTATTTAATCGATTAATTACTTTTTATTACCATCTCTACTCAAAAAGGCTCGACATCAACTCTAAAGGAAAGTAACAAATCGAAAATAAAAGCAACTGTTTAATAATTTGAAGAAATCAATAAGAGGATCAAGGAAATTACAGAACATATTTCATAAAATAAAAAGTAACAGATCTTTCATACAGAAAAATTTACAATCCATGGAGTATATATATTTTTTGCATTCTACATCTGCCGATTATGGCATGCGCTTGTACGTTTAAATGTACAAAAAATTGTCCTATAATTGAGAACTGGTTTATAAAAATCTCTCTTTAAAATTTAAATTGCTTAATTATACTAGGATGAGCAAGTAGCAACATTGCCAGCCATAATATTCCTTTTCCGAACATCGTCCAGGTCCAATACATATTTTAATTGTTAACAGTAAATTACAATCAGTAATTGGGTTGTCAGCCTGTTAATAACGATATTTGAGTTGTTTTACGCGGAATTAATGGACCCGATATTTTTTATTTTTTCATACACTTAAGTTTTAAGGATCGTTTCGGAATATTAGTATATTTTTACAATGTTTCACTGTTATTAAAGTTATAGAGGCGGCATTTTATTTTATAGCGAGTAAGGTGTGGCTTACATCATATCATTAAAGGGAAATCTGGCTTAGTATATTTTTTAAGTTAAAATTGTTAGATCTGTTTATAAATTCAATGCAAAATATCTGGACTCGAATTTTCGGGTACGAATACAGAATAGTATATTGTGCAACTAGCGCGGAATGCCATATATTCCGCACAAGAATGAAGTTTGCAAACGAGCTGCAGGCGAGTGAAGCAAATCATTCGAGTGCGGAATATGTATTCTGCGCGTGTTGCTCACTATGCTTTTCCTCCGATTACCATTTTTCAATAAATAAATAATCAAGAAAATATAATATAAATATGGTCAACAAACATTAATGCGCTAGCCAGTTCGGAAATGAACAATCTCGAAAACTGCACATGCGCATTGCTTCAAATTTATTCTTTCTTGCACAACGCACATGCGCATTGGGGTAAATTTATAATTCCCGCATCACCTGCGCGCGCATTAGGGTGACATGCGAAATTAAGCTAATTTCCTGTCAACTAACAGTATCGAAATGAGACAGTTCCATAGTAGTCGTAGGAAAATTATTTCCGGCGTCCATAAACAGGCTTATAAGTGGTTGTCGGCACTTGTTAGTGCATATATAGAAAAATTACCGGCAGTTTACTGATATGTGTTCATCAAAAAATTGATATGATGTGTGAATTTTCACACATTTCAGGGTTTTGTAGGTATTTAATGAGTTTAAGAAGCCAACAAAATGCTGGATGTCTAGGACAATATTTCTTTTATAATCACATCAAAATCAACAATTTGTTGAGGATCATTTCTATTTGTTATTTGAGGACTTAGAGATTTTATTTAATTTTTTTAAACTAAACTTATATTATTTATAAAAATTTCAACACAATAAAACTTATAGATTTTTTCTGTATTTGCTTCGTATTCAAATCTTTATTAAAATTATAAGAAATATATTGATAAATGTTTTTTTTTTTCAATTTCAGAAACTTATTTCTCACTTTTAAAAATGTATATTCTGATAGATATATAAGTATTATACTACTATAAATGATCTTGATACTTGATACTTTAAAAACAAAAATCTAAATTTATTATCAGTGTATAATTTTGAGTTTATACAAAGCAGTTTTACAGGCTTTTTGACTTTCTATAAAAAAAATGTGTCTAGTTCGATTTTATGTAAAATGGTATGTACTAATATATTAAATCAGCGGTTTCCAAACTTTCTTCAGTAACGACCCCCTTAGAAAAAATCCCATCTCTGACCCCCCCCCTCCCTATTTAGAAAATTTATAAACAATTTGTAAATAATTTCTTTATTGAAATAATAATCACGAAAGTAGCAAAAATATGTAATGTAAATAGTTTCTCTAATTCCTAAATATTTATTTTCACAACATAAATCACGAAAATCATATAAAACTAAATTATATTAATATTAAATATGTAATACAAATTAAAAATGTAATAAAAATCAATTTTAATGTGAAGTATGGGCTTATTTCTTCGCACATAATTCGTTAAATCGCGGTTTATATGAAGAAAGAGCCACTCTTATTTCGTCTTGCACTATTAACCGTGCGCGATATTTTGTTTTAATAACAGCTAATGTGGAAAATCCTGCGACTTGCGACTCCCTGTTGAATCTTGTACGACCCCCAAGGGGGTCGCGCCCCCTGTTTGGAAATCGCTGTATTAACCCAGCAAACATTTTTATACGGGCCAGTACTGGTAAAGCACATACTCCCCGGCATTGAAAGTAATGGGCCAGTACCCCGGTGTCCCCGTGGCCGTTACTGGCCCATTGATGTATCAGTTGCCGGCCCAGCAACGGTAAAGTGCAAAATAATCGCATTAGTTGCAAGATTTATTTCTGATGGTTTTAAGTAAAAAGTATGAGTGAAGAAGAGTGCTTATAAAATGCTGGTAAAGTACTTCGTATAGGCGGAATGCGAAATACAAATGTGAACTACATTATTAATACTGGCGTTGCACTTACTTTTGGTGCCAGTAATTTACCAGCATAAAAGCAGTTAGCCGGCATTCGGCCGTTAGTTGAATGTTTGCTGGGAAATAATAAATGTAAAATGTATTAAATAAATAATAAAAAATAATAAATAATAAATAATTCAAACAAATCATGTCGTATAATAGTAGGCGGAACCTACTGAAGACTACACACATGAAAGCGATCCTCAGCAGTTAAAAACATTTTATTATATTTTTTATTTCAAAAAAGGACACACTACCTTAGCCATAAATACAAAAAATCTATAACATTATTAGTCATTATATAGCTATTAATTAAAAAATGAATTGATTTTGTCAAAAACACAAAAACTGCAATATTTTCCAAAGACAAAATCTGAACAAAAAATCTTCTCGTGCGTTTCCGGTTAGGGTCAATATATCGTTACATGAGTTCAAAACAGAAATAACTTGATATTTTTACAAATTGAGTTATTACTGAAAAATTTCAGAAAATAGTAACTAGTATCAGTTTCAAAAGGGAAACAATTCGTAATATCAGTATTTTGTCTGTAATTGACAGAATTTCTTTTTTGAAATTGATACGGGTTACTATTTTCTGAGTAATAACTAAGTTTTTTAGTAATAACTCAATTTGTAAAAATTTCAAGTTATTTCTGTTTTGAAATCATATAGCGATATGTACATTGCTCAAAATGTTTTCAGATCTTTATTTTAACCCCTTTGGGTTAAAAGGTGCGTGTCACTGATTATTTACTGCATTTTTGGAAAAAATCGTATTAGAATAAAAAAATTAAAAAATACTTTTCGTTCCGGAATCTACGTTTTAAGTTCTTTCTTTTGATTCCATAAAATATATATTTTTTAAATAAATAATTATTTATTAAACAATAAATTTACAAACAAAATCGATATTTTTCGAAAAACATATCTGTTCAAAAATTCCTGTTGATCTATTTTGATTCTCACCGATGTACATTATTGAGGTTTTTATAAGATTTTCGGCAACCTTTGGGAAATACGGTGGGGGACAAATTTCCATAAAAAAATTAATTAAAAAAAATAAAATATGTTAATTCCATGGAGTCATTTGATACACCACCCAAAATTTTTCATTAAATTCATGTTTGTTTATACTTTAACCGCGATGTTTCTTTTGAACTCTCTATAGAAATCCTATTTGTGGGTCAGACAGTTATCAAGCATGCCAAATTTCAACTCTCTATGTTCAGTCGTTTAGCTACAATTTCTGCCGTACAGACAGACAGACAGACATACAGACACATTATAAGGGTTTTTTGGTCATACCTACAAATCTTTAAAAATCATCCTGTACAATTGATTTTATAAGGATTTTTTTGTTTTACCTACGAAATTATAAAAGACTCCACGTTCCAGCAGCAGTCAGGAAACCCAACTCGCCATATTGGCTGTGCTCTATCGTTTAATGAGAGTTTCAATTAATATTTTACATACAAAATTCATATTTTTAAACTGGCAGTGATGCAAATATTATTTTAAATTTTAGAGCAATTACAAAATTTTTAAGTTTATTTTAATACTGATAAAATATAAAAATGAATATTCAAAAAATAACAAAAGTATAAAAAATATCGTATATAATGAAGGGTTCAGTATTTCTAATAATCATCAAATTTTATCCATCATAAAATGAATCAATAAAACAAAACAAATGATAATTAACCCTACTTAGGATTTTTTACATCACCACTAATTGACCAAGAATATTATTAACCACCAAAACCTGACCTCACTATAAATTTCATCTATTAAGAAACCCTTCTAGCTTTTTATAACTCATTCAAAAAACCGACAAATGAAAAAAGCCGAAACACAAAATCTTACACTTAATGAAGTACTCGATATAATGTAAACCACACCCTCTTAGGATAAAATGAAATGCCGACTATAAAAGTTTAATCACTTTACTAGGGAGACCGGGGCTAGTTAGTTACAGGGGTAAGTTGACATGGCATTTATAAAATCCGCATTTAACCTCTAATCTGCATTTAACAACTGAAACAAGAGCAGAAATAAAGACAACTAAGCAGAAAATGAGAACTACAGAAATAGCAATACTGAGATCGTACTAGGATTTACTCTGATATGATAGAGATGTACGGAAGAAGGGTAAAAAAAATATATATTATTTTTTCTTGATTAGATGAGTAACGTCCGTAAGTAGTAATTATAGTTGAAGGTAATGGGATTCTGACCAGTCAGAAAATAAAACAAATTTATTAATTTCGCTTACGTTTTAATTTAATTTACATCTTCATCAGAGCTACAAAGATATATAGGAATATAGAATTAATAACTTAGTTTACATGTATAAAAATATAATAATGTTTAAATTTAACATGTCAAGTAGTTAAAACAAGCATTACAAAATTGTCGGAATTTAAAATATAACATAAAATAATTATTAAAGAGTAAAAACATATCAAATATAAGTTAAAGAATAAAAAACAATGTTAAATTTACAATACCTTAGTTAATAGTCACGATATAAAATAAAAATTTAAAATTAATAAAAAAAAATTATCAACATAAAAATAGCTGTCAGGATAAATTTAAAAATAAAAAAGAAAACACGGCACTCAGTACCCTTTAGTACTCTGATAGTCAATAAACCAAAATGCTTAAGATTTTCCAAATTTGATTATTTCTCTATTCCCATAACTCAAAAGATCAAATATCAAGTTGCCTAGTTACCACCTAACTAATTCCAAAGATAGTAATCATTTACTAAATCCACAATATAGTCCCGGCTTCCAAAATTAACGGTATACTTCTGACTTATTGCGGTAACCCAGTGAAATATTTCAACATGACATTTGGTGAAGTTGAACATCTAATTGGACCAATTGGTTTTAAGTTTATCCAAAAATCTAAACCTTTGTTGTAATCGGATAGAATGTCCCAATTAGACCAAAATTTAAAAATGGCCTACTAGATATTGTCAATGATCTATAAAAATAAATCTTGGGATACTAATGTCAATTTTTAGTACCGTGATTCGTCAATGTTGCTGTGGTTTGTAATTTGGGTCGCAGAGTGTTTTTTATAATGTTTTACATTTTTTATTTTGAGATTTTTTTGATAAAATTTAGTTTTTTGAACAAGGATTAATTGTTGGCGGGAAGATTTCTTGTAGTTGTAGGATTATATCAAGAGAAGATAAAAACAAATTAGTAGAATTTTGTGGAATCCGTTGAATTGGTATCATGGGAACATAGGAAAATAACAAATTAGTTTGGCTGATAACCGATAAAAATTGTCGATCTCCTTATTTTTCTCTCTCAGAAGTCAAATTGAAAATTCAGAGGCTCTTGAAAATGAAGATGTTTCGATTAAAGTAAATGGAGTACGTACCAACACCAGATAAATAGATGATTTAATTGTTTTGATTGAAACAAGACAAGATTATTTGAAAATTCTATTAAACAAATTAAAGTCAGTTGAGATGGGATAAAGTACGACTTAAGAAGAGGTCTATCATTAAAGTTTTCATAAACTTCCAATAATTCATTTCTTCGTGGGGAACTTAATTTTGAAATTCAGTAACTTTTAATGATCGAATAGGACTTCATTTGTAACACAGTAAATCGGACTTTATAAAACTATTTAGGTTAAATGTCAGTTTTATTAGAGCTTTATTTTTAAATAAATAATGAAATATTACTAAGAGGCCTAGCCTGAATGAAACCAGTCTTAGATAGAGGAATAAAATGAATTATTATATATCATAGAATAGTATATATGATTATTATAGAATGTAAACATTATAACATGACAATATGAAATTAAAATTTGACATTAATCAGATTATAGATTATTTAACATGAGAACTTATTTTAAATACAGGCAGGTAACATTAAAAAATAAACTACTATCTAGTTCCGCACGAAGTTAAGAAATAAACTAAATACAAAACTAACAATCTAAGCAACTAATTTTGAAGATTTTTTTTTATCTATTTAATGGGACATTTTAAAAAATATATTAGTAAAAAAATGTTATGTAATTGTAAAGAAACAAATTCAATTTTGGACGCCATCTTACAAATCAATCTACGGTTTACTCTACGTATGTATAGCTAATATGTTTCTATTTTGTTCTATTGTGAAAATTGTTTATTGTTTATAGATTATAAATAGTATCTGGTGGTATATTTTTGCCGCCATCTTGAAACTGCCGCGGTTCTAAATATAGGTGCTGCGGGTCAAAAGTTTTTAATTTTCATGAAGAATACGTGTACCAAGAGCATTTCCACCATCGGCAAGTACAGTATTTTTCAAAGAAGATTCTGAATTATAAGCATATATCGAAAAAAAAGTTAAAATAACTAAACCTAAAAGTTATATGAAGCCCACATGTATATTTAAAAAAAAACAGAAAACTGTTCTCTGATACCTGTTATTAGGTTATTGAGCGATAACATTTTTACAACATTTTTTTTTTATAATTAAAAATATCCTGTATAGTCGGATTGCTGATAGGTGACTGTTACATGTATGTATCAAGTAGTGCATTCATATAATAATCTAGTTACCATTTTTCAGCGATTTTAAAAATGTTTTTTGTTATTTGTCTTAGCTGTCAGTGTCTGTTAATATATATTAATTAAAATATTGCTTGCGGCCAATTATTAAATTCAAAAACTTTAATTTTAAATCTGCTGGAATAAACAACAAATTATAATCCAAAATTTACGTATGAGTATAAATTTTTCCTTATTTATAATTATAACCTTAAAATTAATAATTTTGTTTGTTTGAGAACTGCTGTAAACTTATTTTCGCGCTCTAATTAGTAAAGATATCTACGACTCATGCTGTTTCTCTCTAATGCTTTGTTTTTTATTCAAATAATTTTGAAGGTTAGTTGTCAATTTGAGTCACTATACGTTACTATGGGTATGCAAATAATTATAATGATATAGACAGAGAAAGCATATAGTATTGAATATCGATACTTGAACAGTCACTTATCAGCAATCCGACTATAGCAGCATTCACAGTTCTAAAATTAATAGACTATACGCTATGACCTGTGCACTGTTGATTCTCACTACATATTTGTCATGTGGTAACGCAAGCGACCGTTCACAGCTCTAAATTTAATGCACTATGCATTGTCAATTGTAGATAGTTTTCCCAACTTTATAGTTAGTGCGTTGTTTTAATGAGAAAGACATATAAATACACATTGACTATTACACTTTACATAACCTAAAAAATACTGTCGCACAAATTTCAACAAATTTCGGAAATCATGAAATGAAAAAAAAATTGCTGTAGTTGCAGTTATAATTTTGTTCTCAAAATTAAGTAAGAAATCGCGATCATCGCGATGGCGGGTTTGTAAAAAGACACATAAATTTATTTACTCCATCGTAGTTGGTTTGAAAAAACATAGAAGTCACAACATTCGTTACCCATTAATTTTCAGAGCTTAGAACGCTATCATAAACGTTAAAACTGTCTACAAAATTTTTCCACAACGTACAGAGTATTGAAAAGTGACACAGTCCAAGGCAATATGGCTGTTGGCTCTAGTATTCAGCTGTCAATATGCTTTGTCCTGTCTTGAATGACAGCCAAAAACACTACAATATATTCTGCTTTTATAGTTTTTCACAACTTCTGTCGATATTCTAACAATAATTCAACATTAAAACATACGGAATAAGTTCAAACAGTACTAGAGTGTCTAGTAAAATATATGACCACCAGACAGCGTGTCAGTTCTCAATAATAATAATAATACTTACAAACAGAACGAAGAAGTCCTCACAAAATGTAAATACATCTACAGTTAATGTTCCAAATTAAAAAGAGGAAGTTGGAATGTCTGAACTAATAGGGGATACGCATAAAATTTGTATTTCCTTAAAACTACATTATTTTGATATGTTAATGTTAGTTATGTCACCTAACAAAACAAAAATTACATTTTAATTAATATTATAGCCAAATTTTTGAATTAAAATATTGTAAATTTGAAATAAGCCGACCACGGAGCGAAGGTTGCCGAGTAAAACGACTGAGTATGACGTCAAACGATAGGGGTTTCACATCACAGATACAGCTACAACATAATCTTTACACGTGTGTGTATTGTATTGTTCGAGAGTTTTGTATTTGTTTTTAAGCAATCTTTCACGCATTTATTATTAAAATGGCAGATAAAGATTTTGTTAGGGCTCAGAGTGATAATTTACCCAACATTGATGCATTTATGCTCATGGAATATATGAAAAATAATGAATGCTACAGTGCTGAGGAAATACGTGGTGTCAAAGTAATTTTTATTTTATATTCTATAACTTTATGTAAACAAACGCTGCAACTCTGTAAAATGTAAATATTTATGTAATTTAGATGTCAGAATTTTACTACATTGTTTACATGAAGTTACAAAACGTTAGAGGCATAATTGAAATACTGCAATATAAGTTATCTATTTTAATATAAAATTTAATTCGGTAAACATGTATAAATTGTTTTTATAGAATTAAACTTTATTTTAACTAAAATCACTCTAACTTTACATAACCTATGAAAGTTATACAAACAAATAAGTTCACAACAGACTATATACGCCGGTAAGCTAGTAGTGTCATACGTCAGTTAGAAGGGGTATGACGTCACACGTCGTTTTCGCGCGCTACATACATTTATGATTTTTTTAAGCCTTCAAATTACAAAAAAAAAAAAAAACGGTTTTTTATGTTTATATGCAACAAGAGGAATATAATAAAAAATAAAAAAAAAATCATGCCTATCCCCTATTATAGAAGAGAAAATAAGTCCAAAGTTCAGCAGGAAGGAGTTGAATATTCTGCTTATGGAACTTGAAAGTGTAGTACAGGATGACAAACATACATCATTTCAAAACGGTAGCATCCAAATATAAGAATGCTATGTTAGTGGCCATCTTCGAAGCAGAGATAGCATTTGCAGAAGAAGAAGTGCCATTGATATTTTTCTATAAATATTTTAGCCCGTCTTTCTCATGAGAAACAAAAAATGATCAAAGATATTTCATTGACCATTATAAATAAGGTAGCATTTATGACTTAGCAATAAAATTACGAATATAAAAATCAAAGTGTTTTCAAATTACAGTTCGTAGAATGATACTGATCTTTTTTTAGACAATAGTCTTAACTTTAGAGGGATAATAGCGGCTACTGGATCTGGTAAAAAGGCGTTTGAAATTTATGTTTAAGACATTATATTGCACTATTATCTAGCTCAGGTATCTACAACAATCAAACTATAACGATTTTAAAACTACCAGCGCGCAATAATATCTATCGTAGATTAGAATCTTATGTACATATATTTTTTTGTTAGGCTAGGTTACGTCTTGTTAAGTTTACGAGGTTTGGTCAACAAATACGCAAACTGCGCGAATTTTTTTCTACCTAGCAAGTAGATAGGAGGGAATAGCCTCTTGATATGATGCATATGCCATTATGTGTTGACTCCCATTGAGTTTACTTTTATGGATTTCAAGAAGTAGCGCGCCTAAAATATCGCTTAAACACTCAATGTTTTAACAATTTTTCGTCTTTTGCATAATATCATTACAACCCATTGTTAGCAATAGTCGTACAACTTCCACAGATTACAAGATTCTTATACAAAACTAACAATTTGAAGTAAAATTAATAACAATCTACAGTGGCGTATTCAGGGGGTGGGCATTGGGGACACATACCCCCCCATAAAATGCAATGAAATGAAAATTTAAAAAAATTTAAAATTGATATTAAGGTATCTTATACCCTTTTCACACTAGATCTTTAAGACGAGTGAACTTAAAGTTCACCGATGTTTAAGATCGGTATGCTTTCACACTTGATGTTTAAATCTCTGGTGTTGTCATCAGCTACAGTAATTTTGTCCTTAAGTTACCGTCATGAAATTACCAGTTTTGACCTGTCTGCGCAGACGCACATTTTGAATTATTATAAACAATTAAGAATATTTCATTTCATTCTACAATAAAGGCACTACAATAAAGAATATATTACACCTGTATTAACATGTAAGTCGATACATTTTATCTCAATTATTGTAGCTCTGTATTTTATTAAACACATTATTAAAATAAATAATTTTATTATAACAATAAGTATAAACTTCTTATAACGTCGATATAATACAGTATTCTTGTTTATGATAATATAAAATGTTGACAGCACAAATTCAAGCAGTATTTTTTTATAATAGAAATTAAGTTGGTAATGCGGGCGAAGTTTAAGACGCAGATCTCTGTCTTAAACATCGGTCGTGTTTAGACGAGACCGTACGGTTTCACATTAGCGTTTAAAGATACATTCACTTAAACATCCGATCTTAAAGATCTAGTGTGAAAAGGGTATTACGCACTGTTTAATAATAATAATAATATATTTATTCTGTAAGACCTGACACTTTTATTATATTATTATTAAACACTGCGTAAAATACCTTCCTAACAAAAATAATCGTACAGCAAAATAACTTATGCATTTTACAATATATCTATAAGCTATATTTTATTATGATTAGTATTGAAGTTAATAACAAAATGAATATTCCCATATAACTTTCAGGTTTTCGTAGGCATAATCAAGAAATTCTTATTCCGTTAAATGAGTCTGACCGTTCGGTAGAAATTGTGGTCAAGCGACTGGTTTTAGAGAATTGAACATGTTCGAAAAATACTGAGACTTTAAAAATATATCCCCCGAAAAATAAAATAAAATAAATAATATAATAATAGGATCCCAACACCTATATAGGCGTATAAGGGGCAGAGAAGGTAAGTTCTCCGCTTCTAGGCCGCCGGTCATAGAAATTAAAGCCACGTGGCATCTGTAAAATAAAAACAAATATGTATTTATGGAAGAAAAAAAAAGTTCTAAAAATTTTGAGGGTTATCACATGAAAATTTTTGATACATTTTTGATACAAAATTATCTTCTCTTTTTGTCTTGGTCTAAACTCATTTATAAACAGGAAAAAGGAAAGGGAGAAGAGAATATATTTTATATTTTTAAATATATTTTTATCCTAAATAAGCTCAAGTTTTTTTCATTAAAGCTTCAGGGGCCTCAAAAAATTACATTGCGGACCATGTGCGGCCCACGAGCCGCCCGTTTCCCCATCTTACAGAAAACATCATAAGTTACCCCTCCTAACCATAAGTGCTGTATACGCCACTGAAAACCTATGCACCAACATTTACAGTGAATTTTTATCTATCTAATAGGATATTTTCCATTGTAGAAAATTTTTTTACAAAAATGTTATCACTCCATGATACATATCAAATAACAATTACAGTAGAATCCCGATTATCCGGACCTCGATTATCCGAATTTTCGATTATCCGGATTCTTTTAAACGAGGAAATTATTTTACGAATTCGCTCTGTTATGTCGCTGTGTATCGGTTTTCATGACGTGCCTGGACCTGCAATTTAAATATTTTTTTTTAATATTACCGATATGTCATCGAAAAGAAAACGTGTTGTACTATCTTTAAAAGACAAATTAGATATCATTAGTGCATTGAAATGAGTTATTATCTGTCTCATTTTGTAATACGAAACTAAGCGGAAAACTTCATTTTTTATGTTGTATATTTAAAATATCATCTTAGGGTGGTAATTCTAAAGTGGCACCTTTCAAAATATTTGACATGTCAATTTGTTATCTGACATGTAGTTTTTGAGTGAATATAACCTCAATATAATAAAACTTAACCAAAAACTTAAAAGCCAGATTTACAAGTTCACATGTTTTCATAAAAGTCCATTTACACCACAACATCAAAGTAACCAGATCTAGTTTCGTATTACAAAATGAGACAGATTGTAACTCAGGACGTTATTGGTCTGATAAATATGGCGTCGGCACTTCCACAATATTGGATATAAAAAAACAAAGTGAAAAAATTACACAGTTTACTGAACGTATATATATATATATATATATATCAATAAAAAAAGATTCATGCTTAATGTACGTAATTGTTCTTTCCTATTTCGCCTCACTTTTTTTTTTTTCGATTATCCGGATTTTTCGTAATCCGGACTTTTTCGTAATACGGACCTTCATCCCCGACCTAGTCCGGATAATCGATGTTCTACTGTATCTATAATTTTTTAAATATATTTTTGGTTTACAAGATGATTCTTTATAGCTTAGATTATTCGTCGAAAAACGCTATACTTAATGATAAAAGATTGCCACTTGGTACACGTATATTTTACGAAAATTAAGTTATTTTCACGAACAGCATCTATATTGAGAACCACGATGGTTGGTTGGTTAGTTAAAATTTTCGGCGCACAGCAACAAAGGCTATTTGCGCCTAACGCAGCCCATTTAAATCACTAAACTATATATTGAAAACAATATATTAGACAATAAATAAATAAATAAAATCATTAAAAATACGCATACTCAATAAAAGAAATCTTGCACTGACAAACACAAATAAATATTATAAAAAGTCTGTTCGAAAATTTGAACAGACTCAGGGTGATGGTAAGAGGCTGTAAAGAGGCCAATTACCATCGAATATCACAGTCAATAACTAGAAACACATTAAAATAAGGTACAAGACTTCACACATAAAACAATAAGTTCGATTCTCTCAGGAAGAGTATCAGCCTGTCCATGAGTACCCTGTCGTCACCTAAAGCAACTGACAGGTCATAGCACAGACCTAACCTCTCCCTGACATCCTCGAACTGTATACACTCAGTTAAAAAGTACAATAAAACAGACAAATCTGTGTTACACGTCTCACAGATAGGGGACTCTTCTCCTCGAAGGAGGTGTCCATGGGTCCACCAACAGTGACCTATACGGAGGCGTGTGATGGCGGTTTCCTCCCTGCGGTTAATCCTGCAGGATGAACCCCATGGTTTAACGTCTCCCTTAATCTGTCGTAACTTAACGTTCTGTGTGCGGCTCCACTCATGTTGCTCATGTCTAAAACCAAATGTTTCAGATGACTCTTTGCGTCATCTGGAAAAATGAAACTCACATCAATCATAGGTCTGTGAGAGGCGACTTTTGCAGCTGCATCTGTCGCTTCGTTGCCTTTAATACCAACTTGTCCCGGTATCCAAAATAGCTCTACCCTCACATTCTGAGCATTCAGATTGTGGAGTAGCAACCGGATCTTTAGTACAAGAGAATGCACTGGATTTGAGAAACACGACAGATGGCGATCAAAAATAACAAAAATAACACACCAAGATAAAATAATAACAAGAGCTTAAATTTACAAGAGTTTAAATTGCATTGTAGAGGCCCTACAATGCAATTTGTTTATTTTCAATTGCATAACATTCTTAAAATTAAAAAAAAATCTTATTAGATATCTAAAACTCGCTGCGAATTTTGGTATGTAGATTGTAATTAGTGTAGATTGTAGTAGAATTGTGTGTAGATGTACTAATTTTATTTCAGATTATCAGTATTTTATAAGAAACTTGTGTGAAATATACTGTTGTGCATTAAAGCACTTCCTCTAATTTTTGGAAAAGACAAGAGGTTTCAACAAAAATATTGGCCTATTTTATCTGATTTTCATAACAATATGCTGACCAAATAATATTGTCAACCAAAAGATAAATATACGCCCCAAAAATTAGATACCATCTTAAAATCATCTATTCAAATCCCGCAATAGCTTTTTAAAACGCATTATTTTTAACGGAAAAATAATCTAACCCACACATTAATACCATAACAAACATGATAACAATCTGATATGCGTAACTAAATATTCCCACGTAAATATCCAACGTATTTTAAAGAGATATATATCACATATAAACTATAGATCCGGTACAATACCGGTACAACTTAGGGTTGGTGTAATTTTGGAAATAAGTTGAGCATGAACTGAGCAAATTATGCTTTTTTGTGGTTAAAGTCTGCGTGATCTATGGTTTAGTGACTTTTATTATTGGAACCAATCAAAGTAAAATACGTGATCGTTTCACGACAATGAACAAATGAACAACAGGTGCTGGAGAAAAAAAAAAAAAGAATAGTATTGTTTACTCGTGCTTACTTGATTTTTTTGTGATTGACATTGGCGTAACTGGGTGAAAAAAATAAATATATATACAAGGAATGCAGCACGGTAACTTAGTCTCCTCTGGAGCCTGTCAACAGGACGAATATAACGGCATTTTAGTGACTGACGATATACAGGATGAGGCAACACTTATGTTCATCTGGATTATCATTATTTTGTTTTTTTTTTTTTATTACAAGGAGTAGTTGTAGTCTCCAAGAGTTTAAAATGGGAAACTCATATAATAAAAACCATTAAAAAGGCAAATATGGTAATATATTTAATTAAAAAAAGTTTCCAAAAACTAACAAAAACCACCTTCTTGAAAGTATATAAAACTTATGTTCGACCGTTACTAGAATTCGGATTTCAGATCTGGTCACCGTATCTCAATATATTGATCTACTCGAGAAGGTACAGCTAAGATTTACGAAATCAGTGTCAGGTTTAAAAAGGAAGTCATACGATGAGCGCTTGGGTATCTTAAATTTACCACGATTACAAGACAGAAGAAGACGCAGTGACCTGATAGAAACATATAAAATCTTAAATGGGCATTATAACTGCAACGATATAATAAATATCTTAACACGAAACTACAATATTCACTTAAGAGGAAATAATTACAAATTAAAAAAGAAAAAGTTTCGGTTAGCTATCACTTCGCCTTACTTCGCTCGTGACGGAATCAGCTAGCATAAACGTTTTCAAAAACCAGCTGGACATAGAATTACAACTGTAGAAAAAATAAGTGATAACTCCAGAATCAGTTGGTGAGTGTAAGATGGACTGTCAAGTGAATTTAATATGGACTGATACGTGTAACTGGTGATATGACCTTAACATGGACTGTACGTTTATAATTATGTTTAATTTTGTTTTAGAAAATACCTGTGTGGATTGATTTTATTTATTGTAAAATGGAGTATTATTGAAAATAATAATTGCAATGTGTCAACTTGTATATTCTGGAGTAATACCGGCTGTCAGCTGCCTTCTCCCTAAACTGTGTTAATAATAATAATAATAATTTTTTGGGTACTTCAGCATCTAGGCTTTTAACACCCAGTACAGTGTTTTTTACAAATTATTGTACATATGTATGGCCTTTTAAGTTAATTTATAATGTTATATTGCAATGTAGATGAGGGTGTAAGTGCTTGTGAAATATCTCTTGGTATGTTGTATAATTGCCTGTGGTGATTGTATTTTGTACAGTCGGTTATGATGTGGTTTACTGTTAGTGATGTGTCACAAATGTCGCATTTTACTTCTGGTGTTTTTTGTGAGTAAGTGTTTGTGTGTTACGTTGGAATGTCCTATTCGTAGTCTTGTGAGCACTACTTGTTCTCTTCTGTCTTCTCTTACTGGCCATTTTTCAATATTTTCTTTTATTTTTCTTAGTTTGCCGGTAGTGTTCCTCCAATAGTCGTTCCATTCTACACGTATATTCTTCTTAATGAATTTGTTGTAATCATATTTTGGGATTGGTAAATTTATTTCAGGGGTGGTGATTGCTTCTTTCGCTGCTTTATCTGCTTTTTCGTTTCCTCGTAGTCCTATATGAGACGGTATCCATAGAAGAACGATTTGGTAGCAATTGTTTCTTAACAATTGCATTTTGTCCTGTATTCTTGATTATTTCCTTAATAAAAAGAGTTATAAAAATATTGTTCAAATAAAATTTATTCGGGGTAATGGGGGTCAGACTATAGTGGTATCAAAAATTTTTTGCAAGAGGCACTGCATTTAATAACTATTTTTCAAATTCACCATCATCATCATCAATCAGCCGTTTCGATCCACTGCTGGATATAGGCCCCTCTTTATATTTCCCATCTTGTTCGGTCTTGGGTTTCGTGCATCCAGTTCGTAGCGATGCGTTTAATGTCGTCAGTCCAGCGAGTAGGTGGTCTTCTTCGACTCCGTCCATCTGCCCAAGGTCTCCATGGAGTATGCGTTTATTCCAGCGTTTATCTTTATTCTGGCAAGGAGTCCTGTCCATCTCCATTTGTAGTTATTTTCACAAGGATGTTAGTTACTGTGGTTTTGCTGCGAATTTCTGCATTAGGTATTCTGTATCTTAAGGTGATGCCCAACATGATTCGCTCCATGGCTCTTTGAGCTATTTGAAGTTTTTTAGCTGAAGCTTTTGTTAGAGTTAGGGTCTCAGCACCATAAGTCAGAACAGGCGCGACGTATAGTTCAAAAGTTTTCCTTTTAAGGCATAATGGGACTTTGCTCTTGAAAATGTTTTGGAGCTTGTCAAATGCTACCCATCCTTGTGAAATTCTTCTGAAAATCTCGCATGTTTGATTGTCGCTGCCAATTCTTATTTGGTGACACAAATATTTATATGCAACGACCTGGTTTATTTCGATGTTGTCAATATTTCGTCTCCTACTGAGGACGAGATTTGTCATTATTTTCGTCTTTTGGGTGTCTATCTTGTGACCAACTTTTTTCGATGCTTCGTTTAGGTCTTCTAGCATCTTGGCAGTATCTCCAAGACAATCTGATTTTTAATCAATATCAACCGCGATTCTTAAATGATTTAGCCTATTTTTCAAATTACACTACACATATTATTTAACACAATATTTTAGAGCTTTTTTTTCTATTCAATGATGTAAAACTTTTATATCCTTACATGACAAAAATTTTGAGAAAAGCGATTTTTTGTTAAAAAAATAATAAGTGAGCAGTGACTCATAACAGTAATGTACCAATTAGAAGCAATTGCATGTATTTGTTTCCATTATTTACCAACAAATAAGTCGTCATTTTGAGGGCCACTTAATGCGATTTTCTTAAAAATTTTGTTATGTAAGGATATACAAGTTTTACACCGTTGTGTAATTTGATGAAAATTTATTTACTGTTATACCTTTTGCAAAACAAATGCGAAAAAAAAATATGGTTATCATCTGACCCCCATTGCCCCAAATAAGCCAACTGCATTTTCATAATTCATTTTATTAAGGAAATAATCAAAGTGAGCATAGGCGTTGCCTCACCCTGTTTAGCTAAATACGTAATCCCCTTAATACAAGATGCTTACTTGAATAATAAAAATTTCTAATGAATAATGTTTAGCAAAAATAGTTATACATTTTTAGATACGCCACTGGAATTTGTTTAAAAAAATGGAATGTCCGGATTGGTTTTAAAGCTATTTATAGAACAAATTAAGTAAATTTTAGGAAAAAAGTTATAGGCTTTGATTGAGAATTTTACAGATCATTAGTTTTTTGTACGTAAGTAAAAAGTAAGAGTCGCTTTTTTGCTGTTGATGTTAAAAAAATGTACACTAACGTCAACGCTTGTAACTTATAGATAAAGTTTTATACATCATTTAAATAGAAAAGTTAGGAGACCGTTACTAAAATATTTAATAATGAAATTATATATATATATATATATATATAAACCCCCGAACGATTTAGTGTAGTTTCACTGTTATAGGAGACAAATCATGAGTTTTTGTTATTTTCGGAGTCTTTTCTCCAGTATCCAGTATCGTCTTAATTATATTTATCTAACTTTGTCACGAGTGTATTTGATTTTCTAATTTTTTCAAAATTTCTAAGATTATTTTAAGAGATACATATGCTACTCATCCATTATTACGGGCTAAAAACAACTAAAATTAAAAATCAAAAAAAAATCACTTATAAATTTTAAATAGTTCCTAGTTTTTTTTTTTTTTTTATATCCGGTGAATTTCAGATCACGGTTGTATACTAGCGTCGGCGAATCAACGCAGTTACGTCACATGACGTAACAAACGACTGTATTGTTTGAAACAATGCAATTTTTTGTTACGTCATGTGACGTAACTGCGTTGATTCGCCGACGCTAGTATAGTACTATTAAATTCATTTTACACAAGACAAAACTTCAAAAATAAGATAAAAAACCCAAGAACAATTTATGCTAGAAACCAGGTCCAACATAAACCAGAAAACCAAAAAATCATGAAAACTCCTTTAAAAATTGAAAAGAGATTAAAGCGGCAGCAAATGGCTCTTTGTTCCGCTTCCAACTTTGAAATTAGGTGGATGTTTGTGTTTAGAGATAAATACATAAAAACATTTTTTTAGTGCTCCTTGGGGGAACGCTAAGTCCCGTAAGTCCTGTGGGTGCGCACCTTTTAGAACAATACCTAAATGATGAACAGGGACCTTCTACAAAAGGCCGGTTCTCCCCTAACAAATAATGAGAAATTATGCAAATTTGTATGAACCTTCTAAAATAAAAGGATAACGTAAATGTGAAATTTAAAATTTCAAAGCAATATGTTGTCTTAGGCTAAAATAAGATGGAGCGGTTTCCATCAAGTTGAATGTCAAACGGACAAATTTAACAACGTTTTTACCTAGTGACTATTTTCCGAGAATCTTTCCGACAAATTTCGCCGTTTTTAAAATGTTGATTTCCCATCTGAACACTCACATTTGCCAATATGCAAAGAAGTGTCGAATCGACAACCTCTCCGCCCTTTTTGTCGAGGGGAAACCATGTGACGAGTCCATCGACGCGTCACATCACTGGTATGTTAATTTCATGAAGATAGCAAGAATGGTTGTGGGGAAGCTATGGAGCATAGAAGAGAGGAGGTTTGAAGAGGATATCAGGTGGAGGATGAATTTATTTGACGGGATAGTGAAGAGTGTTCTCATGTACGGAGTAGAGATCTGAGGATGGAAAGAATGGGAGATAGTAGAAAGGGTAAAAGAGGGATACATGAGGTGGATTATGGGATTAGACAGAACGACACCAGGATATATAGTGAGAGATGACATGAAGAGCGAAAAGCTGAGAGTAGGAGCCGGGGCGAGGGCGGCGAAGTATGAGGAGAAAATCAGAAGGGACGAAAGTAGGAAGATTTTAAGAGAATGCTGGGAAGAAAGAATGAAGGAAGAACAAAAGGGTAAACTGTCGGAATGGGGAGAAACAAGGAAAGAGTACTATTGGAGATGTGGGATGGACATAAAGGAAGCTGAGCGAAAGAGAAATTGAGGAAGAAACATAGTAGAAGAATTGAGAAGGAGAGACCGAGAGGTACAGAAGCAGGAAAGAACAGTAAGAATAGACAATTCAAGGAAAGTGAAAAGGTATAGAGAGATAAGGACGGTAGGAATACCTAAATATTTGAAAGGGAGGAGAGGAAAGGCAGGGGGCAGAGTTAGAAGGATTGCCAGATTAAGATGCGGAAATGAAGAACGGAGAAATAGGTATTGAGCAAAACCAGAGGATAGGATATGCAGAATGTGTAGAGAGGAAGAAGAATCCTTGGAATATCTAACAAAAATATGTGGAAAGATGACAAAATGGGAGGAAGAGATAAAGGAGCTGTTGAGTGAAGAAGGAAAGGGAGAAAGGTGGGTGAGAGTACTCGAGGAAAGAAGGAAGGAATGCGGAGAGGTAAGACAGAACTGAGAACAGGAAGGAAGAGAGAGGCAAAGGAGGAGGAAAGAAAAGAGGGAAGAGAAGCGAAGAAAGAGGGGAAGAAGAACTGGAGTCAAGAAGGAAGGAGACCGGAAACGGAAGCCGAAAAGAGAATACGAAGAAAGTGAGGAACACCGGAGGAAGAATGTAGAAGAAGAAGAAGAAAGAAAATCATAAAATGTATTATTTTATTATTATTATGATTATTTTTCACAATGTACTAGTTAAAACCCTAAACGCCGCAAGGCCTAGGGGAAATAAAGAATTATATATATGTTAATATCATATGATTACAATTGATAGTACGTTGAGACATTGGTCGAGTCGACGGTCGAGTTCGACGGTCTACTCGTCGAAAACCGCTTCGCCTGTTTTCACTCTTAATTATCTTACGACGTAATTTCGGTAACTACACAAGGTGAAACGTCACAAAATGGGTTCATGTTGCATAGTATATATTTCTACCAAAAATTAAAATTTTAGAATTAAATGTTCCAAGTCTGCAGTTTTATTCATCGAAGGATATTCTGTTCCAAGTTTAATAAGCAAAAATATAATTCTTACCTGTATGTTTGAGATGCGGGTAAAGTAAGCAGCTGCTCCGCCCGTACATGGAAGAACATTTTTATCAAATCTTGAAAAATTATGGAAAAAAAATCATAAATAAATCATACAATAAAAAATATTTAAATAAAACATTTCAATCTCCGTCCTGAATTTTAGAAACTACTATTATAAATAAATCAAAAAATAAATACAAAATATATGAATTTCAATTTAATCCTTGAATATAAATTTTAGAATTTTTAACACTTTGGCCACTCATTTACAAGTTTTCTTAGAACAGCTTTATCATATTTTAAAATAATTGTATTCAGTTTTATTGTTACCTAGATATTAATATTCTTTAATTCCCTCTGTTTTGCAGGTAAAATAAATAAAATATTTATTAAACAATCTCTCTTTCTCTCTCGCTCTTCTTGGGCACTGTCAGTAGGATTAACTTTTACCCTCACTTGAGGAGGTGACATTCAAATCGTGATTTGTCAGACAAAAGTCAAAATTGAATTATTGGTATCGGTGTCTCCTTCTTTGTTAATTGTGTAAAATAAAATCATTAAATTAATCTAAAACATGTTCTGTATCATTTAACACGCAGGCAAGACATAATCAAAATTTAAAAAGTGCCTTTTTTATTTTTTTAAATTTTTTGATTAACTTGTAAAATGGTACAAAGAATTAATATGCGATCTTCTATCTACAGAAGTTCCTCAATAAGAGTTTTATGTGATTATTTGGAAAATTAAAGTTGTGATTTGTAAGCTTAAAAATGATAAATAAATAAAAATATTAAAATAATAATAATAAATAAATAATTTAAACCTATTTTTGTAAATAAGCACACATTTAAATCAGATTATATTCTTGTTTCGTCTATTAAACCATCATTTTTCCACTAAGTACATTCAAAACGTGATTTGTCCAAATTAAAATAATCGATTTTTTGTATTTTTGCTCATTAAAATTTAAACGTCATATTTTAAATCCAATGTTTGAGACCTTAAAAATAAGGGGGTCAACAGGATTATAATATTTTTTGTAACTATCTCAAAATTACATTACTGTAATAAATCTCGATTTGAATATTACCTCCTCATTTGCATGAGTCCTACATCTTGACCTATTAATTATCAGATCTTTCATGGTGCCTTTCATACTAATGCTTGGTAGATCTTCTGTAGACTAGTTTCTCCATCTTTTGAGAAATCTTTCCACTGGGTTGCATTTTGCTCTTTTTTTATTAACCACTTCTCTCTAAAGGCACCTATTATATGCGGACAAATTCAACACCAAGAAGCAGCGTGTGATAGAACTTTAATTATTTCCCTTTCACCTTGACCATTGCCAGTCTGGTTAATTTTTATTTCACTTTTCATTTTGCTCTTTCAAGTCCCTCAAGTATTTTCAAATATAAGAGATTTGATAATAAAATAGCGGACTAGCGGACTAGACTTTATTAATAAAATATTATTTTACATATAAATTATCAGCTTCGAAATATTGTCCTTTTGCGCATTTTCCATTTTTGGTAACACGTTTTGTAGGCACTTTCTGGAATTGATTTTAGATCAGTTTCCGACTTTTTTTAAATCTCTTCATTCGTTTGAAAACGACGTACCAACTTCTTCATTTCTGAAAACAAAAAATATATTACACGAAGTCAACTCAGGTCAGTATAGTGGATGGGGAACGAGAGTGGCAGTATTCTTCGCTAAAAACTGCCAAACCATATGGGAAGTGTGAGGTGGTGTTTCCGTAATTGTTGACTTCGGTCAAAATGATTTTACAAGACCCATAAAATGTTCATATTTATTCAGCAAATTCTCAATCAGTTATTCTGCAAACAGTCAATCATCGATTGATATGGATTAATTCCCGAACCCTGATATCAATTTCTTTTAGAAATTGAAGACCCACCCGATCTATCATCATCTTTTACTGAATTTCTACCATCTTTAAACTGCCCGAACCACCAAAAATACATAATTCGGCTCAGGCCGTCTTCTCCAAAAACTGTTTTTAATAGTTCAATTATTTTTGTCAACCTTTGAAATAAAATTTCAAACAGATATATTGCTCATCGACCAGGTCCATCTTCAAAATTGCCGAGGTACAGAGAGTAAAATTACAAAAACTGCCATAAAATTCGTGCGAAATAACTGTGAAACAAACTCAATGGCAACCGTTGAAGAAACATGGATCCATCCTTACAAACCAGAAATGAAAGAAAAGTCAAAACAGTGAATTTCTACGAAGAAGGCAAAAAAGGTTCCCTCAACCGGTAAGATTATGCTCACGATTTTCTGCGCGACTATCTGCATCGACTATTTGCAAAGGAAAAAAGTTCACAGAACCAAATTATACCGCTTTATTGGATAGATAACACGCAGAATTGATGAAAAAGCGGTCCCATTTGGCGAAGAAAAAAGTTGTTTCACCATGACAATACATCAGCTCACTTGTCTACAATTGCAACGGCTGGTTGAACTGTGCTACGAACTGCTCCCTCATCGACCTTATTCTTCAGATTTTGGAGTATGACTTCTTTCTCTTTCCAAACATGAAAAAAAGCTCGCTGGAAAAAAATCGTGAAAAAAAAAACGAGATCATCGCTGAAACACATGCTTATAATAATAATAATAATAATAATATATTTATTGACTAAATTACAATAACAAAGATTGTTTTTAGTCAGTCAAAATTACTAATATATAAAGTTTACACAAAATTGAGGACATAAAAAATTAACATCAAAAATATAATAATCAAATATATAGAGATATAAGAAAATAGTCAATTGGATAAAATATCACTGTTGTTTAAAATATTCTAGGAACTCACTTATGGAATACATTGGGTTTTTTGTTAAAATATCTTTTATTACTTTTTTAAAAGTTTGTAAAATTTAGAGTTTTGAGCTTGCTGGGTAATGAATTATAAAATTTAATGCCATAATAATTTTCACTATTTTTATCTCTATCAAGACGTAAAAATTTTGGGTAGATGTTACCTTTATTTCTTGTATTGTAACTATGATTTTCTTCATATGTATGTCCCCATGATGACAATGATGCATGTCCCCAGGTTAATATCCCATAAGACATGTGTGACTGAAACAACCCAAAATATGCCATCAGGAGAATAGGCTTTGAACCCGAATTAGCCAGTTGCCTTAACAAGTAAATTGATTTACACAAAGTACTACATAAATAATTAATGAGTTGCTCCCAAGTTATTTTCGTAAATACCAAATCTACGTAAATACCAAGAAATTTTACGCATGCTTCATTTTCATAAATGCGCTTTCTACAGCTGATGAGAATATTTTGAGTTTTGTCATCGTTCATAGAGAGTGTATTAGATAGAAACCAGAGCTAAGCTTCCTCGAAACAGTGATCAGTATCATTTAATAGTAAGCGTAGTAGTATCAGTAATAGTAATTCTGCAAAATAATGTCTATTTTGCAGAATTTGAGAAATCGTACTTTTTTGAAAGCTGAAAGAATTTGGAATATAGTTTAGCAAAATGTATCGAGCTAAAAGGAGACTACGTTGAAAAAAGTCGCATTAAGGCAATAAAAATTCTTTCTTTTCGAAATTACTGATCCTATCAATCAGCCCTCATATTTGATGCAAGAAAGTCGTTCGCAATAACAGATAAACTAACCGCCCTCTGGTATATACACACAGTTCTAACAAGAGGTAAAGTTTGCTAATTTTATAGTTAGCAATGATCTCGAGACCTTAATATGTTTGTATAGTTTTTATAGGTACAATTATACAAGGTGTCAACAATTATGTTTTATATCATTTAACCCGTCTCCAAAAGACAAATTGTTACCTTTTTTATTCTTGACACCCACATAAAAACATCATTGTTAAATCTTCATTAATTTCGATCAATTTATAAGGAGTAAATCACTGTCACCATTATAATATATTCCTTTCAGCACCATCTATCCAGCGGACATCAAAGTGAGCTCTGACAGCGACAAACTCTTTCATGTATTATCCACGCTATCATCTCACACCTATCTGCATTATTCATATATTAACAACACCCACATTTATTTTACACTTATATCGCGTTTATGATCTAAACAAAACAATTTACTTGTAGGTTATGTTTATGTTAAGTTAGGTTAGGATTTTTTTGAGGTTAAGTATATATTATTATAAAGAGATTTAAAGTGTAAATGAATTCAGGGCTTCCTTCTTACATATTCTAATATCATAGGAGAGAATCTGGATGAAATAATTTAATTTTTTATAAATTATTTTTGAATGATAATTTTTATAAGTGGAGATTTAGGTGTGAGAATAAAAATTTGGTGTCCAGCCTGTACCATAAAATTATTTTCTGTCTTCTTCATTATAGCTATTTTGGGTTTTGACTTAGCATCTTGAAATAGATCTAGATATGTATGATCTAGAATGTCCACCCCAATTATTTTAGAAGAAATTTCAAACCTTCGTATAGGACGGGTTGAAATATCTAATAATCGAAGCGAAGTCGTACAATGGTCACCGCTTGAATGTTTATAATGAAATTCTGTAAGTCCGAGGTTTTCTGCCAAACGGATGGTGTTTGAACGTTGTAAGTTTCAGCTATAGCTGAGGCTTAATAATTATCACTTTAGAGGGCCGCTGTGCGCCGTCCGCTTAAAATTTGGGCGCAGTATGCCTATGCGTACGACTCTTAAAGTTTTTGAAGAGTCATTTCGACTCTTAAGACTGTTGACGTCGCTGTAATGCCTAGCGACTGTTGTTGGACCATTGTAAAGACGCAGTTTATTTTTACTTGGGGTCGGCTTAGAATGCATCGGCTTGGAAAAGCCGACGCTATTTTACCTAGCATAGTATTTCAATCATAGAGTTCTACGCCAACGTTTTTTTGCCTAACGCAAAGGAGTTGAAGCTCATGCGCCAAATAGTACCAACTTTATATAATAATCAAATTCACCCAGTTGATAATCAAATTCACCTTTTTGCTTTCAACCTTTTACAAATGAAATTCAACCTTTTGCAAATCATGACATTCAGGAGAAGATATGAATCTGATGATGTCGAGTTAAGCAAAAGTTCCATTAGAAATTGAATGATCCGGTTACGGATCATATTAAAATGTGCTTCATTACAGTCGGTCTCGAAATTCTCGAAAAACAATTGAAGCGTGAATAATTTATGCATTATTAATTAATTAAGTAATTATGATTCACCAATGAGTCATTATGTCATAATTTATTATAGCATTAAAGAATTATTTTATGACATACCTTCGGGAGCATTTCGAAAAAAATTTAATGCACAATTTTTTCGCGTTTCAATTATTCAACGAGAATTTCGACGATCCACTTGTAATGAGAAACATTGTAATGTGGTTCGTATTTGGTTCAATCCAATTCTAATGGAACTTATGCTTCATTCTAATGGTTCCGATTCCAGTTCCTTTTTATGAATACCACAATTGCAAAATGGTGAATTAGATTGTCAACAGGGTGAATCTGATTTAGAAAAGCATCCGTTTTATTTGAAAAGGGTAAATTTGAACTGCAAAATGATGAGACGCCAATCGTCTTATTCTTTATCAGTTCCGAACATACCTTGCTCCAAATAGTTCCGAACCATTTTTACAAAATAGTGAACCAGTGGTGATATTATGATGAATAGAATTTTATTCTATCATGGCAAATACGTGATTCTATTGGTGGTTGCCAAATAACTGTAGTTTTTTTTTAGGATTTTGTAGGTATGACCAAAAAACCCTTATACCGTCATTTTGTCGTCTGTCTGTCTGTCTGTCTGTCTGTCTGTCTATCTGTGTGTCTGTCTGTCTGTCTGTCTGTCTGTCTGTCTGTCTGTCTGTCTGTCTGTCTGTCTGTTCGGTAAAAATTGTAGCCAAACGGCTAAACCTAGAGAGTTGAAATTTGCCATGCTTATACAACTCTTTGACTCGCATATAGGAAAAATACTAAAACATCTAAAAAACATATCTCCCTAAAAATATAAACAAATATGTGCTCATCAAAAAAAATATATATTTTTTTAAAATTCTGAGAAGGGTATCAAATGAAAGCCCTTAGTACGTAGATTAACGATCAAAATTTTATTTTTGCAAAATAAATTATTTTGATGCAATTTTTGCCAAAATTGTAAAAAATTTGTCCCACACCCTGTAGCCCAGATGGTTTAAACTAAAAATCTGAAAAAATTCTAAGTAATGTACATTGGTGTGAATCGGAATAGTACAACAAGAATTTTTGATCAGATTATGTTTTCGGAAAATAGCGCATTTTTTGTGTTCTTAATTAAAATATGTAAAATATTTAATTCGCTATGTAACACACCAGAACAGTAGCTCTAGTAGCGTAGTTGTTTTTGTCGTTCACTTTGTAATTTGCAGTTCGAACGTTGCAGAGTTCGAATCCTGTTAATTTTATTTTTTCTGTTTTTTTGCATTTTTATTTTGTTTAAATTATTTTGTCAAAATTCTAGTTATATATTGGTCAATGTTGCATTTAATTTTTAAAAACGTAAATTTAATAACCAGTGGGAAGTGCTGAAAATATTATTTAATTCTATGTTTGACGAAGTCAGAGGGCGGGGCTTATGATTTAAGCAACCAATGGAAGCCATAGGCGCAATTTCCAAAATCTTAATGAACCTTGCTATATAAAAAAAAAAATACTGCACATATTTAGAAACTTAAATAATGGTATTAGGCATTCGAATTAAAATTCATAAAAAAATATTTTGACATAAAATTTGTTTTGGCATCCCAAATAATCATCATTCAGTTACTAAATACCTACAAAACCCATAAATGTGTAAAAATTCACACTTCACATAATTTTTTTTTTTTTTTTTCAGCTATAGAACAGAATCTCACCACTGGAGATCCTTGGGCTTCCAGGACCTCTCTTCAACTTTTTAAAATATTGTAACTGAAAAGTATTCTTCAGGATAAACACTATGTATGTGGTCTCGTTCACCATCCAATGTCTACGATATTTTATATTCTATTTCTATATATATTCAAACTAATAATTCATTTTGAAATTTATTAAATCTTAAACATGCAACAGGATGTTGAACTACTAAACATATGTTGTTATTACTGTTAAAAATTATGGGAAACATTCGATATAATTTTTTTAATATCTTCATTTTGACAGTGTGTATCAAGGGATCATTTTATTGCATTCAATTTTATTTAATAGAGGGGGAGTTACATAACGCAATGGGGTGAAATATTTCAACCCCTAAAAAGGACCAATAACTCACTTGAAACATCACTATAAAATAATTTTATTTATACACGTCATCAGTTATTAGAAATTTGAACAAATTTGGAAAGAAAATAATGTGAAGGGTGAATCGCATCATAAGAAACATTTGAATATATTTTTTTATAAAATTCGTAGCATAAAAATAGCGGATTATGCCGGACCACATATCAGTATACATTATTCTAAATTTATTAAAGTTTTTAGTTTTCACTCTAGCCAATTGGGTAGGTTAGGGTAGTTTTTTAGGGTTTTGTAGGTAAGACCAAAACACTTATACAGTGAGTCATGTGTCTGTCTGTCTGTCTGTATGGTACAAATTATGGCGAAACGGCAAGACTTAGATAGTTGAAATTATTTATGCTTACACAATTCTTTGACCTGCATAAGATAAATACTGAGTCTTTATAAAAACACATCACCCGAAAAATTGTAGGGTATCAAATAAAAACTCTTAAAGCATAAAATAACGAGCAAAATTAAATTTTTGCAAAAACAAACATTTTTACGCGATTTTAGCTAAAAGAATGCTATACGCCTAATTTCCAGAGAGGTTGGTCTAAAAATCTGAAAAAAATCTTAATACACATTGATGGGATTAGTTTAACAGTAATTTTTGATCAGATCATTTTTTTCGAAAAATACTGGGCTTTTTTCATGTTGAAATTTTGTTTTTAAATTCATTTTGTAGTATCAAACAAATTCTTGATTAGAGAAAGAAAAGTTGTTTTTTAAGTTTTTTATTTGAAGATGATTTTTGCCAAAAATGATCTGAAAAACTTTTGTCTCACACCCTGTAACAAAGGGGGGGGGGACTAATCTACAACTCTAAAAATATTCGTAATGTACACTGACGTGAACTAAAATAATGCAACAGGAATTTTCGATTAGATTAATTTTTTGAAAGATATCGAAGATTTTTTTTAAATAATAATAAGTCATGCAGGGTATTAAATAAAAATACATATTAAGTACTAAGATTAACAGACGATAAATAATTTTCAAAATATTGTTTATTTATTATTATTATTATTATTTTGGGGTTTGTCAGGTCTTGACAAGCGTCCACTAATCTCAAACTTCAGCAACCTTTTGAGCCGCGTCATACTAGAGACTAGTGGAGCTAAATACACACGACTGCATCCCAAACCCTGGCGATATGCAGCCGCGGAAATTACGCTAGATCCAGTGCCCGCACAATGCGGAGTGACCCCAGCAGCACTGCCTTCTGCATCCTGCAGATCAAAGAGTTGGCAGAAGATCTGCAGACGGGAATGGACTCGATTTATTATTATTATTATTATTATTATTATTTTGACACAAAAAAAAAACCTAAACTTTCAGCATTCGACCCTATTGACCTCCTTAACTTACTACATACCTGCAAGATCTTGAAATATATGAAAATTGACACATCACTTAAATTTTTATTGTTACCTTATATTTTTAACAAAAATATAAGTACTCATTAAAATCCCACATTGATATACTATTTAAAACTTTATTTGTTTATTTTAGTTTATTTATTTTTAATTACCTAATTTCAATTTTCTAAATCCAGCCGTTTGGACAAAATTTTCACCGTACAAACAGACAGACGTATGAGTGACAGTATGTAATAGGGTTTCTTGGTTATACCTTCGATATCCTCGAATGATAAAGACGATCTGAAAAGGACGACTGAATGTCAGGAAGGAAATATAAAAATTATAAGTGTACCCACATGTTTATACGGAAGTTCAATTTGATACATTATCTTTATATAATAATTATAAGTCTAACAAGAAAAATGTTATGTTATTACATAATAGGGGACGCATGAATAATTAAATAATTACAAAAAGTTTACTTTGAAGCCAACAGCAGTTAATTGGTCAAACTCAGGGGTCAATTTTGGGACCGGTCCTTGACAGTTATTTTTAAACAACATAACCTAACCTAAATACTGACCAAAACTGACTTAGTTAAAAAAAATAGTGCTGGGACCAGAAACGGTATTTCGGGTACCCGATTTCGATTTTCAGGTAAAACGAAGTTAGTAATTTTCGAACAACTTGGTTTTGGATACTATGCTTCAGATACCCGGCTCTGGCTACTCGTTTCTGGATACCCGCTTTTGGAAACCCGGTTTCGGATACCCAGTTTCAGATATGTAGTTTCGGATAATCCCGAAACCGTTTTTTAGGGTTTTGTAGGTATGACCAAAAAACCCTTATACCGTCATTTTGTCGTCTGTCTGTCTGTCTGTCTGTCTGTCTGTCTGTCTGTCTGTCTGTCTCTCTGTCTGTCTGTCTGTCTGTCTGTCTGTCTGTCTGTCTGTCTGTCTGTCTGTCTGTCTGTCTGTCTGTCTGTCTGTCTGTCTGTCTGTCTGTCTGTCTGTCTGTCTGTCTGTCTGTTCGGTAAAAATTGTAGCCAAACGGCTAAACCTAGAGAGTTGAAATTTGGCATGCTTATACAACTCTTTGACCCGCACATAGGAAAAATACTAAAACATTTAAAAAACATATCCCCCTAAAAATATAAAAAAATATGTGCTCATCGAAATAAAAAATATTTTTTTATAATTCTGAGTAGGGTATCAAATGACAGCCCTTGGTACGTGGATTAACGATCAAATTTTTATTTTTGCAAAATAAATTATTTTGAAGCGATTTTTGCCAAAATTGTGCAAAAATTTTTTTGTCCCACACCCTGTAGCCCAGATGGTTTAAACTAAAAATCTGAAAAAATTCTAAGTAATGTACATTGGTGTGAACCGGAATAGTACAACAGGAATTTTTGATCAGATTATGTTTTTGGAGAAAAACGCATTTTCTGTGATTTTTTGCTAATAATGTACACAAGTTATAGCTTTGTAACACGCTACACTGGAACGTGTGTTGCTGGTGTAGTGGTATTTGACGCTGATTTTTCAACCAAGTAACCCGATCCGAAAGGGATCGAACCCTGTCGGAGGAGACTATATTATTTTTTGTTTTTTTTTTTCTTAATTTTTATATTGTTTAAATTATTTTTTCAAAATTCTAGTTATATTTTGGCAAATGTTGCATTTAATTTTTAAAAGCGTAAATTTAATAACCAGTGGAAATTGTTTAAATTATAATTTAATTCTGTTTCAATGTACACGAAACCAGAGGGACGGAACTTATAACAACCAATGGAAGCCATAGGCGCAATTTTTAAAATTCTTTATGAACCTTGCTATATAAAAAAAATACTACACATATTTAGAAACTTAAATAATGGTATTAGGCGTTCGAATTAAAATTAACAAAAAAAATATTTTAATATAAAATTTGTTTTCGCATCCAAAATAATCATCATTCACTTACTAAATACCTGCAAAACCCTGAAATGTGTGAAAATTCACACTTCACATCAATTTTTTTTTTTTTTTTGGTTCCGTTTCCGGATCAAACTTGGTCTATTTCCGACAGCACTAAATAAAAGCTCAAGTATTTTAAGAACAAAAAATGTTCCCAATATTTTTGTAATCTGTAAGTGGCATTACCAGAGGTGGCGCTGTAATCCAAAGAAATATGATTGACGAGAATAGTACTTAGCTCTTTATTCGCGAACCGGTAAAATTAAGCACAGTACGTTTTTATTTTATTTAATTTTTAGTAAATTTTGAAATTTTTGAATTTTTAAGAGCTACACATGTATCGAAATGTTATACACTTCGATAAAAATATATATATATAGATTTAATTTTAACTTTTCCTGCATTTTTCTTTGGAAAAATAAAAAAACTAAGCTGCCTATCTCTGTCCTTCCTTAAATGATAGCTAAAAATATAGTCCGTACCAAATTAATTTTGAAGATAGCAATAAAATAATAAAAGTTAGGGAACTCATAAAATTACAATAGAAGTGATATAACTAGGCGATTTGTTGTTCACATTACGCATCTTACTTAAAGGATTAACAAAAACAAGTACACTTATTTATAGTTAGTACTTAAACGTATGTATGAGCCACTGACCGTTGACTGTCTACAACGTGGTTGTAAACATGAACCGTAGTTCTTTTGTAGTTAAACAATGTGATTATAGTTATACGGGATAATTGTTTTATGCCGATTTTCAAAAATAATATGGTATATTCTATACTACAATTTGTTTTGCTTTTGTAGATTTTTACAACTTCTATTGACATTGTAACATAAATTCAACGCTAAAATATACGTAATAAGTTCAAACTGTACTGCAATATTTAGTTCAATTGTTTGGCAACCAATTAGCGTATTCGAACGTCTCACTTCTCAATACCTAGTGAATGACTATTCTCGCGCCAATGTTACCATTTTTTTTTATTTTTTATTTGTATGTAGACCGATTTTAGGGTGGGTAGTTTTTGAAACATGGTCATTTTCTGTTTTTTTTTTTTTGTTTTTTAGAATTTATTCAAAAATGGTCGCTTGTAATGGAGATTATTTTTTATATCTACGACTCAAGATACATAACTATACACGTTGAAAGAAAAAATCGAAAAATCGTAAGGGTAAGTAAAATCCCCTACGATTTGGTAATATTTGAGTTATTGTGGCAGGTACGCTATTCCAGAAATTTCTAATTCTCATTCCTAGTGGTGAGTAGAGACGCAGAGGGAGAAATGAAGCTTGGGGAAGACAACGGGCATTCCAGCTAGTTCTTAAAATAATAAATCATAAATCAAAAATAATCTTCTCCGCTATCACAAATTGGCTCTCTGTGGAAAAAGTTTAGTCACCACTGGTATAAGGGTTTTCATTGTTATATCTACAAAACCTAAAAAACACGCCAGTTTCATTTCTTTCAATTTACCACTCTTCCCCCATTTAATATAAAAATTATCATGTATTACGGAAACAAAATTCTTGTAAATTCCTGTCATTTCGTTCAATTGGTTGAGTGAGCATCTCCGAGCACCATATTGCTGGCAGTGCGGTGATGCGGTGATGCCGCCTCCCCATATGTGCAACATGTGGATACCACCAAACACCGCTCGCTATCTAGGTGCTAAAACCACATGTTACACAGAGATCGAGACTATTTTAAGAAGTGGGATAGGGTACGGTGACGGTATGCCACATTGAATGCCGAAACATGATCATTATTTGGGGGAAGATAAGTGAGTCTGGCTTGAGGTAGGCAGTTCGAGTTATTTGCTGCTGGATGACGTCATGTTATCAACTTCGAATAAAATTTACAGAAAAACTTTGTAAACTTCTAAGCAGATAGCTGATGTTCAAAGTACTGTAAATATATGTTTCTAATTTTGAGGCATTACAAAAAGAAATAAACAATAATGTAATTGGTAGTCTGATTGTAAATAATATAAGCGATTTTAACAAAGAGGTCCGTGATTTTTCAAACAATAAAAATAAAGTAAGAATTTTTCATTCAAACATTAGAAGTGTAACTAAAAATTTTGATGAGTTTCAAATGTTTTTATCTCTTCTCGAAAAACCTCTAGATATTATTGTTTTATCTGAAAGTTAGCAAATAACTAGCCCTGAATATTTCTCGATTGTTGGATATACCACGCATTATAATAACAGTAAGTACAATTAGAATGATGGTGTAGTTGTACTCATCAACAATTTGCATTCTCATTCTGTTAGTACTTTTGAGTTCCAAAACGAATATAAAATCATGAAAATTCAAGCATCTATTTACAAAGAGAAATTTGGTATTACTGTAATATACAGACCACCATCCTATGATATACATAGTTTCTTAAGTAATTTAGATTTTTCTAGTCTTGAAAATGAATTATTTATTGGAGATATTAATATAGATTTGTTAAATGTAAATGACACATGTGTAAATGAATATCTCAACCTAATGGAGTAATTTGGATTCGTTTCTTACATCAACAAACCTACTCATAATAATAAGTCATGTATCGATCACATTTTTTTAAAAACAAAACTCAATCCTGCAGATATCCTACCGATTGTAATAAATTCTAAAATAACAGATCACTCGCCTATTTTCCTACAAATTAACATGAAAAATAATTCTTCTTATAAATTAATTGATAAAACCATAAACAGGAAAACTATTGACTTGATAAAATTAAATGATAATTTAAAAAATATTAATTGGTTTAATGTAATTAATAATGACATTGATACTGCCATTGATTCATTTACAAATATAATTATGACAAACATCGAATCCTGTACACGTACGATTTCATACTGCAATATAAAAAAAAGAAAACCATGGATGTCTAAAGGAATTATAAAATCGATACGAACTAGGGACAATCTATACAAACAGCATACACGTTTTCCCGAAAATCAAAAAATTAAAGAATGTTACAATATGTATAAACATAAAATCCCTAAACTTATTAAAGTACTAAAACAGAAATATTATAAAACACAAATTCAAAATAACCTCAATGATCCGCGCAAAATATGGAACTTAGCAAATGAAAGCTTAAATAAAAATACAAAAAAAGAAACAAAAATTCATAACATAACCGTTAATAGTCACAACACTATTTGTAAACAAACCATAGCTAACGTGTTCAATGATTATTTTATCAAAGTCAGCAAACTATATTCATCTAAAATAAAGACGAATGCTATGTGCCAAAACATAATGTTAAATTCAATCGAACGTAATAATGTCACTCTTTTTTTAAATCCAATTGACCCATCTGAGGTTGAGGCATTCATAACTTCTTTAAAGGATAAAATTTCTATGGGACATGATTGTATTTCTTCTAATGTACTTAAAAAAATTTGTAAATCCATTGTTAATCCGTTATCTGAACTTTTTAACAAATGTATAAATTCTGGTTACTTCCCTAAATCTTTTAAATTAGCCGTCATTAAGCCTATTCATAAATCTGGTCCTCAAAATAATACTGAAAACTACAGACCTATATCACTTGTTACAAATTTTTCTAAAATATTTGAAAAAATTATTAAAAAAAGATTAATTTCATTTTTAAACTGCTCAAAGATAATATCTGATAAACAATTTGGTTTTATGCAAAATAGAGGTACTTCGGATGCAATTTCTCAGTTAACACAATATATATACTCTGGCTTAGATAATTCTAAGTCATGTTGTGCAGTCTTCCTTGATTTAGCGAAGGCTTTCGACACTGTCGATCATGCGCTTTTGGTTTAAAAAGTATTGCCAGCAACTAAATCAAAATGACATTTTGAAGATACTGAACTAGAGCAGATTAAAACTACACCAACTTACTGGATTGGTAGTGTGTTGTACAACATGATCAACTGTAAAATATTTTAATGTTTTTTGTCAATAGCCACATGCAGACTTTTTAGTCTAAGTGGTGAATTTATTCATTGTTTATTTACTATATTATATAAATAAGATGAATGTTGTACTGTATTTCTTTCTGGGTAAATAAATTTATTATTATTATTATTATTATACCTTTGGAAATGGTCAACGTGGAAACTGCAGTCAGGATGACGAATAAATATATGTGTGAAACTTTATCAAGTGCTTCATTCAATCTGAAATAAAATTAGTGACAATCTATACTTTAAATTATGCACCGAATTTTTATCTATCTATTAGAATATTTTTTAATGCAGAAATAATTATTGTAAAAATGTTATCGCTAAGATTGGTAGTTTGTAAAAACTCCCCAGATACTGGGGACCTAAATTTTTTAATCGACTACCGGATAGAATTAAAGTGATGGATCTTACGACATTTAAATTTGCTGCCAAATCTATTCTCCTAGAAAAGGCATATTATACCATTGAGGAATCTATTGGATAGTTCAAAGTGCTGGGTTTTGCCCTTTTTCCCGGCGTAACTAATTGTGTGTGGTAACATAGTATTAAACACTATTGTTAAAAAATAATAAAATATTTATACTTGAATACATAGAAATACAATTAGGCATATGTATAACCACTATGTAATTTTATTTTTTAAATTTGTACTTTAATTGCCTGGCAATAAAATATTTTATATATATATCTATTGGATAATATTGTGTAACAAAATAGAAAAATGTCTCTAATTAATTAGTTTTTTTTTTTCATTATTATTATTATTATTTATTTATTTTTTTGTATCTTTTATATTTCTGTGTATTATTTCATATTTTATTGTTCTGCATTTTATATTGACGTGTCTATGAATGTATCATTCTTACAGAACTAATAAATATTATTATTATTATTATTAATAACTAAATAATAGCTATGAAACAACAATATTATGTAAACTTTTAAATATATTTGTGGGTTTCAAATAACTTTTATATTTATATAGTTTTGAGTAGAAATGTCCAAATAATACGTCAACATTTTTTTTTGACATGATTGTTTATAGTTTAGAACAATGTTTCTCAACAGGTGGTCCGCGGACCACCGATGGTCCGCAGAAAATTTTAGTGGTCCGCGAATGTTTTTGTATGTGTTTTTTGCAGTTTTTTGTTAATTTTTATGCACATTTTTACTTACCCGACCTTAATATATAAGGGGCAAGTATTGTAATCGCGAAAATTTTCGATGTCGAGATTTTGACGGATGACCACGTTTCATGGTCCAGGGAATCCAAAAAACCTATTTTCGAAGTGCCGTCCGTATGTGTGTGTGTGTGTGTGTGTGTGTGTGTGTGTGTGTGTGTGTGTGTGTGTGTCTGTCTATCTGTGTGTCTGTGTGTCTGTGTGTCTGTGTGTATACACGATAACTCAAAAACGGTTTAACTTAAAGAGTTCGTTCTGGTACTAAAAAATTCTCCTATTAAATAGGAAGAACTCTATTGTTTTTTATGAAAATCGGTTGACTAGAAATGGGAGTTTACTCGTGTCGATTTTAATATATTTAGCAACAGAAAAATATTTCGAAAAAATTTATTGAACAAAAGTTACTATAAATGCAATAACTAATAACTTTTATTTGAGACGTTTTTTGATAAAACGAAAAATTTCGAAAAATGTTTGTAAAATTATTTAGAATTTTTCCAAGTCTCAATTTTTTCATACTTATATGTAACGTTTCCATGGTCATGATAATTAATTCGTAACTAGTAAAGCAAGCCTTGGACAAAAATTTGTATAGAACATAATTTGATGTATTTTTGAAGATTTATCTAAATATTTAAAAAAAAAATTTTTTTTTTTTTTAGTTTACATTTTTTTTTTAAATATTGTTTTTATGGGAGGGCAAGTCTAGCGGAGGTTTCCTTTCGCCACTGGTTTATTTAAATAATTAAAATTTCGTTTATATTTGTAAACTTTCTGTGCTTTTCTACATATAAAATAAATATATTTAGTACCACATTAAATATATTTGTTTTTTTGCTAAAAATGAATCAACAATTATTATTAATGGCCCGCGTTAGAAAATTATATACTTTACTGGTCCGCGGTGTGTTTTTGGTTGAGAAACACTGGTTTAGAACTTTCATCGTAAAATATTATACTTGATGATAATGAAATTCCTCGTGGGGCGTCGCTTATAACTTTGAAACTTGGTAGTTCCAGTTGTCTATCCCGGTTCACATTAATGTGCATTTCTCAGATTTTTTCAGATATTTAGATTAAGGCGGCGCACAACCCTATAGTTCTCAATAGTTTCTTATACAAAACTAATAATCGGAAATAAAATTAATAACAATCTATGTATCAAAATTTGCAGAAATTTTTTATCTATCTAATATAGGGCTGCCATAATTGTCGGACTACCGACCGGGACACCCCCCCACCTCAAAGAAAAAAACAACTTAAAAAAACTTTTAGCGACAATAATACCTTTATTATAAAAAATTGCACAATACTTTAAAAAAATTAAAAATTTTAAAGACAAAAAAAATAATTAAAGTAGAGATTGATAATAGGTATTCCAAGAGCAAAACGTTGGGATCAATGGTGAATCATTTTGGAAAACTCAGTTCGACTGGAAAAATTTGATGTTTTTTTTGTGGATGTGTCTTTATCAAATCTAAAATAATATAATATAAATTAATGGGCGATTCAATTTAATAAAACCAAATAGAACCTTACATTCCATTCTTCTCTTGCCTTTACTCTCCCCCTTCCCCGACTTCGGTGGATTCTTTATCATCGCTCTTCTTTGCCCAATCATACTTCGCCAATGTTTTCGTTTTTTTGAGCAGTTCTTTTTCCCCTTTTATATAATTATAGAATTCAATGCATGACATTTTATAATTTAAAACACATTGAATTATGCTTTTCACGGTGTCAATAGAAGCTATTGCGCTCATCTAGCTGACTGGTACTCGGCATTACTCCGGAACATTTCGGACCTCGAATCTGTTATATAATTTATATAATAGTATGTATATATGTATATGTACAATATTATCGAAAAATAATTTTTTAATATGCATAAATTTTAAATTGACCGGGACAAATGACTCTTGGACCGGGACACTGGGACACAAACCTCAAAACCGGGACATTTCCCGGGGACCGTGTACCGGGACGTATGGCAGCCCTAATCTAATAGGATATTTTAAATTGCAGAAAAAACTATTACGTAATTGTAAATAAGCAAATTGCATTATAGGCTCCATCTTGTAAACCAATCGACGCATATTTGCGTACGATGCGGCAAATTGTAGGTAAAGCTTCATTCTACAAGAAAGTTTTTAGCTATTTTGTTCTATTGTGAAAATTACTTACAGTTATTGTACTCGGGAGTCTATATTTGCCGCCATCTTGAATCTGCCACAGTTCTCAAAATAGGTGTTTCGGGTAAAAATGATTTAATTTCTGTGAAGAATGCGTGTACCAAGTGGCATTCCATTATCATCAAATATTATATTTTTCGAGGGTTTTAAACTATAAGTAATCAAGTCGAAAAAAATGTTGACGTATTATTTGAATATTTATACAAAAAACTATATAAATATAAAAGTTATTTGGAACCCTTAAATAGATTTAAAAAATTACAGAACAATGTTACTGATGTCAATTATTAAGTTATTAAGCGATAATATTTTTACAATAAATGTTATTGCAATTAAAAATATCCTATTAGATAGATAAAAATTCGGTGCAAAATTTGATGTATAGATTGATAGTAATTTTATTTCAGATTGTTAGTTTTGTATAAGAAATTGGTAACCTCTGGGGGTTACACGCAGCCTTAATCCTTCTGGGTTATAGGGCTTTTTAGCACATTTTGGCAAAAAACGTGTTAAAATAAATTAAATTAAAAAAACTAATTTTCGTTCCTTAATTTCGTTTCTTCTTAAGAGCTTTCTTTTGATACTACTCAACAAATTTAAAAAACAAATAATTAGTTTCTCACGACACAAAAAAATCAATATTTTTCGAAAACCTAATCTGATAAAAAATACCTATTTAAATGTTGCGTTTAAAAGCTTAAGTCTCAGTGTTTTTCCTATATGCCATCCAAACTCTCAAGGTTCTATCGTTGGGCCACAATTTTTACTATACGTACAGGGTAGCAGATGGAAGACAGTTAGACGAAAACTAATAATCTTTCCTTTTTCCTACAATATGTTAATTTACACCCTAATAACGTCAGAAAAATTATCAGATATAAAAAATTGC
Organism: Liopterus haemorrhoidalis; assembly: GCA_963971575.1. Lineage (NCBI taxonomy): Eukaryota > Metazoa > Arthropoda > Insecta > Coleoptera > Dytiscidae > Liopterus > Liopterus haemorrhoidalis. The sequence continues at coordinate 20,881,191 of OZ020611.1, forward strand.
GATAATCAGTACCGATAGTTCATAAAGCACACTCTCCATTTTTTTGTTTTACTAAAAATATACAACATCCACAAATGAACTGACATTGTCCATTTATCTAGCACCATCTACCAATAAATCATCGAACTACATATATTACGCGTTCATATAAATGTCAGATTAGTGAATTCATAAAATAATCTACTGCCCAACCACAATGCAAGCTAATAGCCATAAAATATATGTCGCGCGATGTCTCAATTTACAGAAGACTCGTTCACGGGATATTTTTTAGATTTCTATAAAATTAAGACCTATTCACAACTTTTATAATAGAAAGGGACGAAGGTAGAAGGGTAGAAAATAGACATTTTTTAAAAATAACTTTAATTTATTGATATGAAATAATTTTATATGACACAAAAATTACTCTTATTGAAAAATTTCAATAAAAAATGTCTAAGATACTAAATAATTTAAGATGAACAGAATATTTCAATAAATATATTCCTTTAACAGTGCTTTTTAAACGGTGTATCGCGGCATACAGGTGTGTCACCAATTGTAAATGTGTCAAAAAACACTACCGTAGGTTGTGCTGTTGTAGATCCCCAGCGCAATTTTAGCCTAAAATTTAAACTCCCAGATAATATGTTTATCTACAATGCGGAAATGGTGGCATTAAAGTTGAGTTTAGAATACTTAAAGAATCACTTTCAAAATGAATATGTAATTTTTTCTGATTGTAAAAGCGCCGTCCAAAAATTGAGTTGCCCTGGATTTGAAAAAGTGAACTATTCACTAATTTATGGTGTTATTAAATGCCTTAACGATCTTACGATCAGCGGTAAAATTATAAAAATATGCTGGATTAAAGGCCACTCAGATTTTGAGTTCAACATCAAAGTCGATCTTCTAGCCAAAGAAGCAGCTGTAAATGGGTCCCTCTTAAATATTCCTCTAAACAGTAATGAGATTATGTCAATCTTCAAATCTTCCATATCGCTGGTAACCTGGCAATAGCTCCTATCTAAAAATTTTAGCGAAAATTAGTTCTTGGTTTGCATTGTAACCCACGTACCAGTGCACAAGTTGTGACAATACTTCTTAAACAAGTAAAATATTTAAGGTCTAAATTCCGTAATAAGCAATACCTTTTATCTTAAACTACGCAAAAACGGCTGACATAAAGCAGTTTTTTACTTCTCCTTTAAATTTCTATTTATGCAGATAGGAGGTATTGTCATAGTCCAGGGCGGATCTGTTTTGAGATGGATGTTGAGAGGGGGCACGCTAATTTTTGCAGAAATTGCTTCGAAATAACTCACTTAACAATAATTGAGTTATCCTCCCCGCCAAAAAGTTCGGAAACATTGTTTAAAAATTGAAAATATTAAAAAATTAAGAAAAAAATCTTTTTTTTTTCTTCTTTTTGAGCCCATAGCTGTGAAATTATTCATTTATGAGAAAAGTTATGAGGAAAAAAAAGTTTCGTAATTAAATTTCCTACAAGATAGGATTATTTAGAAATTTCAAAAATTGTTAAACTTTCTGCAAAATAGCAATAACTGCTGAAAAAAAAACACTAAAAAACATGTGTTTGCATTTTACTTTTTTTAATGACTTATATTGTACTTAGGACCTTCAAATTTCACCCTGTAAAACTTTATGATATGATAAAACAACACTGTAAATTTCATTAGGATCGGTTCGATAGGTTTTGCAAAATAATTTTGCAATCCAGGATTTGCAAAAAAAAAAAATTGATATTTTGCAAAATATTGCAGGACGCAAAGTAAAGCAGATAGAAGGTTGAAAATTTTTTCACATATAGAAGAACACTTCACCTTTCATCTGCAATTTGCAGAATTGAAATCGGTTAATTAGGACGGCGTTGGGAATTTTTTAAAACAAGCGTCCTGAAATATTTTGCAAAATATCATTTTTTTTTTTCTAATATCTCTGTATACACTTTAAGGTATCCAATTTAATAACATTTTTAATGATATAACATGCTTTAGTTTGAATTTTAAATAATTTTTAGATTATTATTTTTTTTAAAATATTATATACTATATGCTTACCATACATCCCGGTTTGAAGGTATGGTCCCAGCGTCCCGGCCAGTTTGTCATTTTGTCCCGGATATTTGGTAAAAATTAAAAAGTGCCATATATACACGCAGTACAGAAAGTGTAGCATCGGAAAATAGCGATTAGGCAACTAATTAAAAATAACAAAGAATATTTGAAAGAAATTTCTCGCTAGTGATAAATGTTTAATATATAACTTTTTAATAATAAGTTATGTTCAATTAAGAGTAATTAAAAATTATTACTACGTATAGCTTGTTTCTTTGGTTTAACTGGAACTAGATTTTAAATTCTAGTAATAGTTAACGTTGATTGGAACTTTTGATCATTTTGTTTAGTAAAAGCCAACTTCTAACATTTAAGAATTTGCTGGTGACAACTTAAGTAAATTAAAATTCCATTTGGTTCCGCTTAAAAGTTTGTAATAACCTAAAATTTTTATTTTTTGTTTACCACTTTTCAATCATAAATACTTAGCGTAAAGGGCGTTACTTTCTGTTTTGAGCAAAATCTCAAAATTGTCCCGGTTTGAGAAAAAAATATTATGGTAAGTCTAATTATATATAAAATATGTGCCAGTCTATAAAATATAATTTTATATACTAAATTTTATTTTCAAAAACGGGGTCTAATATATTGAAAGTTGAAACTGAAATAAGAGTCAAAGAAATTTCAACTGAAAGGGGGCTCCACCTTCTACGACAATGTGCCTTATAAGTCGGATTATATATTAAATTATATTTCCAGGAATAATAATAATTTGTTTAAAAAAATAATAATTCAACTAATAATTAATATTAATAAAAGGGTCTTACCGCCTAGATAGCTAAGCTTCTAGTATTATATAAATCCAAGTGGTCGACGTGACATTTTGATCGATGCTATTATTCCTGTATGTACTGGTACTCATTTTAAATATTAAATACTCGAGGTTAGGTCGACTCTTGAACTGTCTTCTGGAGTTGTGTTTGTGATTATATCCGCATCTATGGGGGCCCGCAGAGGGGGCAAACGAGGCAAGTGCCCCGATGGAATAGAGAAAAAACATTTTTTAAATAAAATTCCAATTAAAAAAATCCATATTGCCCCCATGTAAATTTCTGTGAAATCATAGTAATATTTAATAATAATTGTGTTTTTTACCGGGATGACTTTTTTCTAAGATTATTAATTTTTTAATTAATTAATCAACAATTATTTTTTCAAAATTTCTTATTCATTTTAATAACAAATATAAGTTTCCCAAGGCCGAGATAGTCGTAATTGTGTAGAAGATGTAAGTTCTCCATTTCTAGTCTATATTTCTAGACCATTGCTGGCTATTGATATAAAAGACGCGTGATCAGTGTGTCATTTAGACCTGTCCTATTATCTCTGTATAAACATGCATTCATTTTAAGTATCAAAACTTATTCATTTTATTTAATTTAAAATGAACGACATAAAATTTAGTGGCTTAAAAATATTTTTAGAAAATTTCCAATAGTGGTATTATTTATTAGCCAGTTGCTAATTTTATTCTTATTAATTCAAAAAAAAATAAAGTTAATTATGAAATCTCTTAAATTAGCAAACATAGCAATTTCTAGAATTCTTCAAGTGTGTTTATTTGAATTTAAAAATTACATAGAATTTTCCAAGGATAGATTTGCTTTTTAATATCAATGGAAAATTTTAATAATGTCAAATCGAAACCTGAAAATGGAATTATGAAACATGTAGTTAATAAATAAAACATTTTATAATTTAAAACTTAAATATATTTCATTATTATTTAAAAATATTTTTGCATCAACAATATATACATATTTTAATCAATAAATACTTAAATATAAACAATATTGCAAAAATGCAAAAGGCACTGGACTGTCAGTTACAAGGCACTGGAAATATCCGTTAAAAACTAATTGTGTTAAAAACCGGTTATAGGGTTTAACTACTTGGAGGTATCAAAAGATAACCCAAGTACTTTTCAGACCTGGTTTTAAATTAAGTAGTCGTAGATGTCTTAAATAACTGCTAATTAGGGGATAATTGCATCAGTCAAAATACGAAACATTTGCAAAATATACAAAGAATAAAAATAAATTATTAGTATTTTGAAAAAGTGATAAAAAATATTTGGATTGTAAGATTCATTGGTAAGGCTAAGGGTGTTCAAGTGTAATTGCACCCCCCTCGTTGCTAAATTACTTTTTAACAATTAATATTTGTTTATGATAATTGTAAATATAAACTAAAGCCAGTCGTCGCATAATTATGGATTTAACAGTTTAAGTTTTATGATAATAAAATAAATCTTATTTGCACCCCCTTTTTCTTTTATTTGTACCCTCTTTGCTAAATTTATGGCTGCGCTTTTTGTTATATTTTGATTTTTTACCACGCCAAATCTTTGGTCCCATCCAAATTAAAGATAAATAGAAAATTTGGAATTACTAATATATATGAACATTAGGCTAAAAGTCGAGTATTACACAGAAAATGATGGGCAGACGATTACAGATCTATATAAGGGCTAATAGGACTTGAGCTAAGAGTCCAGAACTTTTAGGTGGACACAAGGAAATTTGCAGATTATGTAGTTGTTAAAAAAGCAAACCCGTGGAATATAATTTTTTAAATTTCAAAAGGGAAAAAATTTCCCAGGACCCAGAGGGTTAGATTTGCTCCTGCTTGTAGGAAAGACACGTGATGAGGATGGGAAAGAAATAAAAAGTATCTGGGAAGTTGAAATATTTGTGGGTTGACCTGGAAATGGATGGTGATAGCTTGCCAGCAGATAGAAGATCCAACAAGTATTGGGTTAAAAGATTTAAAACCTGATTCTTAAAAAAGTAAAATGGTTGACTTGTGTAAGGCCAAAAGTGTAACTCACAATACGAAAGAAAATGCACATAAAGTGTTTAATTGATACAGAAGTGACAGAATGGTGGAAGATCCAGAAAGAAATTGTAACGTCGCCAAAAAATTAATAGTGAAACAGAAGATTTAAAGCAGTTTCCAACCCTTTTCCTCAAAGTTCAGATCGTATTGCGGCTCCATTTTTCTCTCCCAAGGAAATTTATAGTGGGACATATTGTTTGTGGAATGACGGTCACGTGCAATAGATGCTCGCGGGCATAGAGTTGGGAACCACGTATCAAGGACTTATGGTTATACAAGAAGACCTGCCGATTATTCAAGCAAGATGTAAGATTTGTGTGAATCCGATCAAAAATTCAACTGTTAGTACCCAAGGGGGCTAGGAATTCGTCAGATTAATGGAATGTAAGCTCCGTTGATTAAATCCAAATATTATTATGGTAGTTTTAATTGAGAGTTACGGAAAAACTGAATTTTTGTCTTAACTGCATTTTTGCTTTTTAAATTTTTCATCACTTTTTCAAAATAACTATTTTTGTATAGCACATTACGAAAAAAATTTAATATGGTTCAGCAAAATTAATATTAAAAATATGTCATATTCAAAGTAGTTAAGAAGCAAGTCCGGATAATTTTAATCATGCAATTAAATAAAACTTAATGCAATTAATTAAATGATAATATCAATTTAGGATAATCGATCCTCCATTCTCGGAGCTGCTTCTTGACCTACGGCACTATATCAATAGTATTAATTTTGCTAAATTTATGTTTTCTGATCTATTATAATTTACAATAATAAGTTTAAGAGCAATTTCCTATGATTTCTTATTAACAAGCTGAATAATTGTAGCGCACTCCTATGAACTCTGCGCATTCGACTGCTAGTAACGAATCATTGATAATTGCTCTAGAAACAAACCTAATTTTTTAAAGAAATCAGTTATATTTTTATATTCTATATATTCTAACTGAATTCTTTAAAAAATCTCGTTTTAATCTTAAAATTACTATAACCGATTCAAGACAATTTTACCAACAAATTCATAAAATGCATAAAATTGTAGTTTTCACCCAGTACCACGACGCAGTAAACAACCAGCAACGACCTTATGGGGACCTACACGATCAATACTGTCAATATCAACAAATGTTCAATAATATTGATTGAGTAAAAGCAGTATTGATATGAATAGTAACACCGATTAAGATATTTTGATTTTGGAGCACAATTGCGAGGTGGGATATTGAAAGTATTACTGACTATGAATTATTGAATGGAAGTACTTTGATACTGAGAAATACGTAGAGTAATACTGATCACGTGGAATCCCAAAAATATTGAACCGATATTGATTGATTCATTGTCATTGACAGTATTATTGACCATGTAAATTCCTCATTATTTGTTTATAGGTCCACCAAGACAAAGTCCATTCAAATTTCAACCAATTTACCATCAATCCTAATATAATTGCAATTTCTTTATCGGCAAGTTCCATCCCCACGAGGAAGGTTGTACAATTATTATTGTACTATATTTAGCAATTTCGATATTTGACATCAAATTTCTAATATTTTTCAACCACGTTATTTTTCTTCCTACCAGTCCAGAAAAATTAGTTTAAAATTGGTGGGAAGAAGAATTTCAATTTACTTTATCTTCATCAGGCGCAAGCGCAGATAATTTTAAGGCACATACAAATATGCGACTTCGCCTGACGATAATAAAGCATTGGAAATGACTTTACCTATTGTTTATAATGCTTGTAGGCCTCATCTGGACCTCGGTCTCAAGGTTACCCATGGTCCAAGGGTTGAAAACCACTGTAATAAAATAAATATGCAGCATTTTATGAATATGAAGGTATAAACATTCAAAATTACTGATAAACTAAATTATTACATGAAATTTGTCATAAAATAATTTAGTTTAGCCAAATTTTATGTTAAATTCAGTACTAATAAATATTGGAATAGGAAAGTATAGGGCTAAAAATTGCATAAGAATTGAGATCTTACATTTTTTACGTAAGGGAATCATTGCATTTGTAAATAGTATGTAAGTAATATAAAAACTTAAATATATATAGGGCCAGTTTCTGAAAGCTTAGTTAACTATAACCAGATGGTTAGAAAATGATTGCTATGGTTACTTACGAGATTGTTATATTGTTTCCGAGTTTAACCAAAAGATTAATCTTGGCTAAGCTTTCAGAAACTGGCCCTTAATAACTATACAGATTGAATTAGATTATTAATTAGTTAGATAAAATATTAGCATATTAACTACTCCCGTCGTTCCAAAATAAGTGTCCGATTTTAGTTTTTTTAATGTATTATTGAAATTAAATGTATCAGTAGTTATTTATTTAAATTAGCCCTCGATTTGTCCCAAAGAGTCCCGGTCAAATATTGATGAATTGCAGCCGTGCATAAAACATGGGATGAAATAATCGCGGAAAAACTAGACAATTGTTTCATTATACTACAGAAGTATATGGAATTGACCATGCTTCATAGAGGGGGAAACGATTACAAGCTTCCTCACATTTAGTTCAGTTGTGAAAATATACGTTATCATATCAAGTTATCAAATAACCCTTTGCATATTTTTTTATGAAATTGGACACTTATTTTGGAACAAATAAAATTCCTAAATCGGACACTTATTTTGGAACGGAGGGAGTATTACTTAGGTTCGAATATCGTCAAGTAAAACTATCAACTGTTATAACAGAATAAACATTTTTGTCAAAATAAACTTGTAGGTTACAAGATAGTCTCAAGGGACTGTGAGTACGCTTTTCAAACCGCATAATCTATCAAATCATAACCTTAAGGGTCAATATGCAATTGAATTCTAAAGAAAATCAACTCTTATGCAACTTAAAGCATGTATTTTAACTTTATAGGTTAAAATTTTAAGTCTTAACCCTGAATTTAACATACTATATACACAAACTAAATAACTTATATACATTTTATAATACACAAGAATAAACTATTTACAATGTCCTTTCTTAATTAAGACACTTGAACGTTAGCTCTTTAATTGATCTTGCTCCCACCATGACGTCACATTAATTAATTGACTTTCATTGTCTATTTGTTGGACGAATTTCATACGAGAATATGTATTTTCCATGTCAATTATAAATGGTTTTGTATCTTCCAAAGCTCTTGGTGATAACGAATGTTCACTATTCATTTCCGGTGATAATGAACCAGTAGACATTGAATGTATAAAAGTCATGTTACGTGAATCTATATTCAATCCTGAATCAATTAAATGACTTTCACTTAACATGTCTTCATCTAAATCAGTCATTTCAGGATGAATGTTTTCTTCATCTTCATAAATCAATTGATAAGTTCTTCTTTTTGGTTCTTCTTGTTTAATTTGATAATTTTGTTCAGGGATGTAAGAAGTAAATGATGACATGCTTTCATTATCTTCTTCGTTTGATAACGATAGGAGATCTTCTAATCTACGTATGTATTCTACAGCCATTCGGAGGGTTTCTACTTTACTTAACTTCTTGTTTCTTCCGTTTTCTTCGGAAGTTGAGGCTATTGATGATGGTATGTGTTGACGTAGGACAGCAAAACCGTTATTGACTTGTTTTACGCGGTTTCTTTCACGAGCGTTTCGCCGGGCAACTGCTATTGGTGGTGGGGTGTTTTGTACTTTAATTACGTCCTTTACCCTACCTTTTCTTTTGCTTTCGTTCGTCATTAGGATATTGTTGTATCCACTCATTGCTGGAGCTATTCTTTGATTTTTACGTAAAATTGCTTCACGTTTATCTAAGTCACTATTTTCACTGTAGTTTATAACACTAAAAGCTGCCATCTAATGTTTTTAACACATCACTTTCTAAGACACAACTGTTTTAAACTAAGCGGTAATTAAGACTGTTTTACCGAGTTAAGACTGATCTAGTCGCGTGCGCGCTTGCTTGTCGGACGAAATACCAGTTCTAACGTAACTTTTGGCACACACCACGGGACACACAAATAAACCCCACCTTTAGGGAGGGGGTAGTTTCGTAGTTTTGCAGCTGTTGCTAGCTACAACAGGGGTTCTGTATGTACGATAAGGGCCATTATAAATGCATGTCTGTGTGTGCTGAACGCTTCAGTGATTCTAAAACATTTTCTCTAGCATGACCGTTGGTATTTGACATACGGTGGTTGAGAACACTTGTTATTTTTTAGAAAATATTTTAAATTTAAATTATTTGTCTATTTTAATTAGCGTTGTTTCTAATTAACCTGTAAAACATCTGACTGAAATTAGTTGTTTTTCAGCAGTAGAGTTAGTTAAAAAAATTTGGCGCACAGCAACAAAGGCTATTTGCGCCAAACGCAGCCCATCTAAATGACTACGCTACATAATAAAAAACAATAAATTAGACAATAAATAAATAAATAAAATCATTAAAATTACGCATACGCAATGAAATAAATCTTGTACGGACAAATACAAAATAAATTAAATAAAAAGTCTGTTCGAAAAAATGAACAGACGCAGGGTGATGGTAAGGGGCTGTAAAGGAACCAATTACCATCGAATATCACAGTCTATAAATAGTACACATTAAAATAAGGTGCAATACTTCACAAATAAAACAGTAAGTTCGATTCTCTCAGGAAGAGTATCAGCTTGTCCATGAGTACCCTGTCGTCACCTAAAGAAACTGACAGGTCCTAGCACAGACCTAACCTCTCTCTGACATCCTCGAATTGTACACACTTAGTTAAAACGTGTAACACAGACAAATGTGTGTTACACGTCGCACAGATAGAGGACTCTTCACCTCGAAGGAGGTGTTCATGGGTCCATCAACAGTGGCCAATACGGAGGCGTGTGATGGCGGTTTCCTCCCTGCGGTTAATCCTGCAAGAAGAACCCCATGGCTTAACGTCTCCTTTTATCTGTTTCAACTTAATTTTTCAGCAGTCGACATCTAAGGCTATTAGCAACTAAGCCTAAATGTAACATATAATGAGTGGTTAAAAAAAAGGTCAAAGTAAGCCGTGGAAGAAAAAAAAACAGCAATATAAGGCATGGTGGTTATAATCAAGCAACAAAAATAGAAATTATTTATTATTGTCATTTTTGGCAGTTGTTTTGTATTTAAGTGTTTGTGTCCATTTTTATTTGCTATTTTATAAAAAAATAAAACAAGATTTATTTTTAAGAAAAACTTTATTTAAATATTTTGTTGTTACTTGAATAATTTGTCACGCATTTTTCACCTATTTTGGCGGCTTGAAAATTTTAATCCGTACGTAAACTCTACTGGGGTGTATTGCTCCCTTACACCCCTCCCTTAGATTCGCCACTCTATTTTTATCGCCGAATATTTTTATTTTTGCGGATTCTTCATTTACCACCCATTTCGTGTCCGATAAATTTATAATTATTCTTCCTAGATCCTCTTTACCATTTCTTCATCTTTCGTCGTCTTTCATCCTCATCACCTAACTGCTAACAAGTGCTTTCGTCCATCATCTCTCGAAAAAAAAAAATTGCTCATTTTTAACTCCAATATAAAAGCAGTCTTGTTACCAGCAAATTAAAAACATTTATTAATAAATGTTTGCATCACTAATAAAGACCTATGGCAGGTCTGAACAAACCGAGATCCGACAAGAAATTAAGAAATACAAATGGATTGGTCATAACCTTAAGCTATATTCAGTGCTCTTAAATTAGTTGACTATAGGCTATGACAAGTTTGTCATATAGTAACGCGATCAACCATTTAGAACTCTAAATTTATTACGTTGTTGATTGTCGATAGTGTTCCAAACTTATAGTTAGTGAGTTATTTTATTTACAGACATATAAACACATTGGCTATCTCAGTCTACATCGAAAAGGACGTTTACATTGTATGCCTTTACATAACCTAACAAAATATCATCGCCCAAAATTACAAAGACGAACAGTAAATATTATCAATTTAGGTAATTAGGTTTGGTTTAGTTAATAAAAATGTAGGGCAGTAGAATTAGGAAAACAATAATAGATAATAAACATTTTACGAAGTCACCGTAGTTGGTTTAAAGACTTAAAGACACAGATGTCGCATTATTCGTAACGCACTATTCGTAACGCTGTTAAAAATGACCACCGTTTTCCTGCACACACAAATTTACTCGTCTTTTCACACTATTAAAATCATTTATAACAATTTGAGGAGTTATATTGGCACACTGTTCGGTAATTCTGTTTTGCAGTACCTCGATATTGTTAATACGAGTCTTGTGTACATTATTTTACAGATAAGGGAATATAAAATAATCTAAAATAGTCAAGTCTGATGATCTAGGTAGAAATTCTGGATTTGAACGTAAACTAATTATTCGATCGTCAAAAAATTCACGAAGGTAATTGATGGTCTCTTGAGCGGTGTGGGTAGTCGCGCCATCCTGTTGGAAGTAGCCTTACTGGAGCTCATGCTCATGAAGCTGATTAATAAATTCACGTACAATATGCCGGTATCTCTGAGCAGTAACAGTTTCATGGAAAAATATGGGTCCGATAATACGTCTTCGAGACACAGCAATCCAAACATCAACTTTTAACGGGTAAAGGGGAGTTTCACGAAAAGTACGAGGATTTTGAGCACTCCATAACCTCATATTTTGTACAGCGAAAGGGTGAACCAGGCCTCGTCAGAGAAAAACGTTAAATTTAACAAATCATTATTAATTAAATTTTGTTGGAACGCGCGGAAGTGCGCTGTAAAAATCTCCTTCAAGGAAACAAATATCTGGAAATTGTAGCCGAAATTCCTCTAAACATGACACCGCACTGTAAATCTATTCGCCGTTCAATCGAACACCATTTCGAAAATATGTTTCAATCATAATTTTTTTGTGTTCTATTGTAAAAACCATTATATGTAGCTTAATTGAATTTTCAATAGAAACTTAGGACAACAAGAGTGATGACAGTTAATTAATTAACAGTTAAAGCTTGCAGTACACATTATTTTATTTTTCCACAGCCAACCCTTATGTAATTTCTTTTTGAACACATGGTATTTATTTTCCCGCTTAACTACTAACGGTTTAATTTATAATCCTGTAACATTTTGCGAAGCACTGGTACCGTTTACTCTCTTTTCCCTCGTCATTCACCCTCCTTGTCTCTCATATGATCGTTTCATATATGCTCACTCATATATACAACAGTTTATAACGAAAAATTCACATAATTATTCGACGGCAAGTTCGAGCACGCGATTCATCGCAAATTTAAAGAATTAATTATTCTTAATTCTACATCACTCTGTTATCATAACTTACGTAATGACTGGAATAAAAAGAAGATAACTTCAGAGTTTAACCGACAAAATTGAAACTGGTTAAATGAAAAACCGGGTCTCAAAGTCACCAGTACGTTCTTGGATGTTTCCTTCGCTTCTATTTACAGTATCACTATCATTTACTGTAACGGTTATTACTCTGAATTACTTTTATTACTTACTCTTATGGTACTGAATATAGGTTGCAACTTAATCGGGAAAATATTCTAAATACTGTTTAATAATACTAGAATGCAAATGGGTCAAGATCTTGTTTTACTTGGTTTGATTGGTGTGTTTTTGTTTTATTTGTGTTATTCGTTGCTGCCTTGAAAAATTTTTTCTTTTCATGCAGAGTCGGGATATATTAGTAAGGGTTTGGGAAGATACGGTCTTTTTGGATCAGACGAGTTTGAATCGGGTCCACGATTATTTTTGCGTCCGAGTTCATATTGGGGTTATTTTTAATTAGCTACTCATGATAACAGAAATGTATTTGTAAAGCAGTAAACCCAAAGAAATATTCCTAAAAACTGAATACATATAGAGAAGTGACTACTCGCTTTCTACACAAAAGCACGTGTGGGCGCAGTCACCGTAGTTCCCAAAGACACGGAGAAGGAAGAGGAATAAGTTGGCAGCTTAACTAACAAGGTTGTATATATTTTACATTGGGTGTTTAGTCTTCCACGAATGATCTGCTCTGTTATTATTTGGTTCTAGTTAAAATATTATCAATGAATCTGTTGTCTGCAGATTGATTACTAATACTCTATTGCTAAAGAATGAGTTAAAATACTTAAATTATTCTTTACCAACCGGCCATAAATGAAATATAGAAGATACAAGATCAATTTTTTTAAATAACGGGTCCGAGTATTTATAATCGGACTCGGTCCGAAATGAGGTGCCCGTAAAACTCTCATTTTATTACCTAAAATCGAAAACGCCAATGACTATGATTTCATTTTTCTTTTGGCAACTATTTCTGTTTTTAATATAGGATTAAACTCTCGCTAGCTGTAATAGGTTCATATAATCATAGATACGATGTGTCAAAAAATTAAACCGATTAGTAAAACTTTTGTTTGAGTTAAAAGTCCACTACAATGATTTCCGAAAAATTACAATATTTAGTAAATAATGTCTGAGGAAAATATTAGATATATTTTGACCACAATCTCCTTTGTAGAGCTATTAGAAAAGACAAATAAACGACATATCTTGATGGAAATTAGAACCCGCAAGTAGAAGTAAATTTTCCATACACTTCAACAAAATAAAGAAAGATACTGTAGATTGAAATCCTCAAGCAAGTCGACCAAGAGGAAGACCACGCATAAACTGGAAGCACAATGCTCTGAAAGACGACAAGAAAATGGCAAATTTTTGGAATGAAGCTAAAATGCTGGCCAAAAACCGCGTCCGTTTGAGAAGTTATGTGTTGACTATCGTTAAGTTTATTTCGCTAGATAGTTTTTTTCGAATTTTTTATCTGTTTTTGTAATTCAATTTTCTTTTCCCTAACAATTTTTAAGATAATCAGTTAAAATTTCTGGCCCACAACATCCATGGTTAATTTTTAAAGTGGACTGATGGAAGAACTGAGAGTCGTTGTGAAATTTTGTATCAAACAGGGAAAGACAATGACAAAAGCACTTCAACTTCTGAAAACAGCTTGTGGAGAAAATTCTCAGAATCGAAATGCTTGCTTTAAGTAGTTCAAATGTTCTAAAGATGATAGAAATTCTATCAAAGATGCAGAGAGAATGTGAAAGCCTTTTTGATCACATCCTTTTATTCGTAAGAGATTATTTAGTGAATAGAAATTTTTATATTGGGGTTCCGAAGAATATAAGTGATTATATAAGGAAGAAACGGTCTGATAGCTGGAAAAATAGATCATGAATGTTGCATCACGACAATGCACCTGAGGTAAGTGTCTTGGCCCAGTCACAAGGGGTCGAATCAGGTGAGTATAGTGGATGGGGAACGAGAGGGACTTTTTCGTCAAAAACTGTCGAACCATAAAAGAACCATGACTATACTCTGTTCAAAATCAAGGAGTAGTAATCATGTAATATTCATGTGATAAATTTGTCGAACTCTTGTCGTTCCTTGGATGTTGAGTACTTAAATTTAGGCGACAGCCAATAGGGTAGCAACTTCAGTCTTTCACGTGTTTTTATTACCCTTTCTGTATTGCGAACAGGGTATATTGTGTCGTTGTATTATCGAGTGGTCAAAATAATATATAACACGTATGATATTTCAACTACAACATCTTCAACAGTCAGACAGACAAATTCTGTATCTCAGTGACTAGAATCATAGTAACTAAATTTGTAACTATGAGCAAGGTCAGTTACTATCATGAATGAAAGTCATTATACTTTTTATAATATTTTATCTTGTTGTAACGTTACTACACAGTAATTTTTTACAGAATTGATTTGATAGTGTGATTGCTGCAGATTAACTTGCTATCATGAATGTGTCGGATTTTAAAAATTCGTTCATCTAAAAAATTGGAATACTGCAGTTAAATTCGAACAAAATAACTTAGCGAAACAAATTCAACGGTAGTCAACTAAAAAATTATTGCCGAATCACATCTAATCGCTATTCCTCCTCTCCTCTTATTTAGGAAAACGCGCCAAATATTTGCTATTAAAAAAAAGTTACATAATTAATGATCACAATACCATAATTAGTAAAAAACATTATTTCTTACAAGCTACCGATCGACCAAAAATTCGCAATTTATCATAATACGACAAAAATTAATGATCTCACAAATTTGCAGCAGAGCTGAATAGTGACCTAACGGTACTTCCTAGGGATTTCTTAGGGTCTACCTTAACGCCAACGCAAAAAAAAAACTGGACAAAAAATCTGCCATCCTGACCTTGAAGATTTACGAGGGTGTTAGGAACACGAGTTTGATAGACAGTTTTTTATAAAAATGGAGGAAATATCTTGTGCTGAAACTTGTCAAGATTAGTGCTATAAATCACAGATTGAGACTCTCGTTTTCAATGTGAGAGAAAAGATAACTCATTTTTGTTGTTTTGAAGTTGTTAATTGTCAATATTGTCAACAGATAAAATTAAGTCATTACTTTGATTTTTATGATTAATTCATAAAGAAATCAACGTAGATAACAGGGGTGGGTTATTACCCAAGATTAGTTATGATAGTACAAAATTTTCGAAATAATAATTCAAAAAATCAATATATTAGTAGGTATATACAATAGAACCTCCATTTATCGAATTTCCGTGTATCGAAATTACATAAGAAAACCATTTTTATATATAAAAAAAATCCACACATTTTATTTTTTATATACTTTTTATTTATACACAGTTCATCAGTACGTGCGTTGATTAAAAAAATTTAAATAAAAGAAAAAGATTAAGATTTAATATTGATTTTTAAATCTAATTAATTCGTAGAGAATAAGATTTCAGGGAAGGCCGACCCGCCAAAGAATGGATATTTTTTCCTTAATTGTGATCAAATTTTTTTTTCATATTCACTTTAGTTTATACGAATTAGTATTTTTAGGTACGTACATACATACATTTGTATTTTATATTGACAAAAAATACATTTCTATATATTGAAATTTTTATATTTTTTAATTTTTTATATCGATTTTTTTCATATGAAACCATCGACTTCGAACTTTAAACGAAGCCTTCAGTTTTGGGAAAAATAATAGTCACACTGGGCCAAATATGGTAATTGTAGTGGATGGGGAACGAGACTGACTTTGTTCTTCACCTATAACTGCCGAATAATAAAGGAAATGTGAGCTGGTGCGTTGTCGTGATTGTAGATATTGGTCAAAATGTATTAATAAGATCCGTATGTTTCTTCTTCTTTTTCAATCTCTCTAGCAATAAATCATCAAATGTTCCCAAATATGAAATTCTCACATGTAGCTCTTTGCTCAGGTACCTCTTAAGGACAGAGTTAACATCACAGTTCTCACAAGTTTCTCATACAAAACTAACAATCTGAAATAAATTAGTAACAACATAAGTCAAATTCTGCATGGAATTTTTGTCTAATACAATATTTTTAATTTCAAATAAGAAAAAATTTTATGGGATCGTTACCAACAGAATAGAATTAGAAACGACAACTTGTAAATCAATCTGCGCATATTTGTGTATTACATTATAGTCAAGGGACATTCAATTATCATCATGTGCAGTAGGTTTCGACGATAGTTCCGAACGATAAACAATCACATCGAAAAAAATACGTTTTATATGAAAATTTCTAAATAATACCATATAAATATAAAAGTTATTTGAAACTCACAAAATTGATCAGATATATATGGAAAATTGTTGCTTATTACCTATTATTAAATAACTGACGGATACATTTTTGACAATTAAAATTATCCTATTAGATAGATAAAAATTAGTTGCAAAATTTGATATATCTGCACCTTAGAGGTAAACTGTATCAAGTCACATTTTTATCAAAAATGACATTTTAGTGCCAAGTGACTCAATACTTTATAGTCTGTCGAGTGAAAAATAATTTGGAACTATAGCTCTAGCCAGTTTCAATATACGTTGCTTTAAAAATGTATCAAGTCGATCAACGCAAGGAAATAAACAATCTTAAATCGTCTTTTTTGAGCTATTTATCATTTGCGACTTAATACAATTTACCTCTGAGGTGCTGATATAGATTGTAACTAATTTTATTTTATATTGCTAGTTTTATATTAGAAGCGTGTGAAACTTATTGTATTTACCTTGCTCTTAAAAATCGTTGAGATATAGAAAACCAATTAGTAAATCCTCTTTAAAATACGAAAAAAATACGAAATTTAGCGAAACTAACTCAACGGCAGGCAACTACAATTAACAGCTGTATCATATCAAGTAGCTACTCTCTCTCTCTCTTTCTCTCTCTCTCTTTCTCTCTCTCTTTCTCTCTGTCTCTCACTCTCTCTTTCTATCTCTCTCCCTCTCGCTCTTCATTCTTCCCAAAGATGTTTGAGTAGGTGTAACAAACTGATGATCATTAAAAAACTTTAAAATGGAAAAAAACACAATTTTTTTTATGAATGAATTTTATTTACTGAACATATATATCCTTCATAAAAGCCATTTCGGGCCCAAAATGGGATTGAAAATTGATCTTATGGTGCATAGTGTGGCTCGAGAAATAAAAGAAATTCATAAAAAAATATTCATTTTCTCTCGTACCTCGTTTGAATGATCGTAGCTATCTTTTGTCTCGCTTCCACATACCATGAATCGTATTTATTTTCGCCCGAGTACATTTGGGAGTGATCTTTTCTGCAGGTAAAGCTTGCCCGAGTTATCTCGGGTGGGGGAATTTTCGCACATAATAGCCGCCCGAGCATACTCGGGCGTAGTCCTTAAGCGGTTAATGGAAGAAATATATTTTTCTACCACTGGGCGTTAAGTAAAAAAAGTTGTTTAAAATGCCTTAAGCTCTAGTGCGAAAAGTAATTTACTTTATTTTATTGGCCTGCCATTTTGTGGGGGTTTATGGTACGTGTTTAATATGTATTTAATTTTACCCAATTATTTTGAATTTATTATATATTTTCGGTGTTCGAAAAAATGTTGTATGCAATTTTTGAGACTCGGCTGACGCCTCAATTCGCTCCATTGAAAAGCAGTGGTGGCGCTAGCTTTCAAAATCTGGGGATGGAGCAGAAAATATTTGAGGTATGAACATATGATGGTTTTGGATTTTGGAAAGATGAAAGCGGGATGTAAGCTCTCTTTTGAACCTCTTCCATCATTTCAATTCCACAATTTGAAGTATTCTCATAATGAACCGGACACTTAGTTGTATCTAAAATTTAAAAATTTCTCCAAGCATATCCGAGTCCCCCGGTCTCCCAGCTGGTGCCGCCACTGTTGAAAATTCCTCTTTTACATAGTAAAAGCATAACTATTTTTAATTATGCTCATTTAAGATAAAAGTATATTTTTTGTCAAAATATGCAGGGGTAACAGAAGCTAATGTGATTACTCGTGCCCAAAGAGAAAGAAAGAGAGACAAAAAGGAGAGGGAGAGAGATAACATAGAATGTTAAAGACAGAATTTCCCTTTCAATCCTACGCGTCCTGCCAGTGTACATCATTTTTTTCTTTTACAGTAGGAGATAATTAAAAATCAGGTATAATACCAATACAGAAATAAAAACACCTTCAATTTCAATTGATTCTAATCACATTTATCAATTTCATCCAATCTGAAATGAAGAAACATTAATTGATCCACGGGTCAAAACCGATCTCCATATCTACGCCATGAGATCATGAAAATAAAAGCTATGATTTAATAACATTGCCCATGTATCAATGTCAGTCTCTAATGTACTAGATTTTATCTATTTCGGTTCTAAGCGTCATATTAGCAAATACAGGGTGTTCGGTAAGGGAAAAGCTGTAGATAATTTAATTATAGGGTGTAAGAATCAAGCAGAGTGCGATAATATAACGGTTTCACACTGTTTATATGAGGGAGGAATTTTATTGCGCACAATTTTTGTACTCCCCTGTATTTACTCAATTGTTTGGGATGTAGTTACTATTGAAATACCCTGTATTTATTGCACTGTAGCTACAATTTCAATGCTCTCAAGTTTGGGATTGTGTTTGACTAATGTTGTAAAAATCTGTACGCTCTGGAAGGTAATAAAATAATTTGGATGTCAAGTACCTTTTCAAAGTTATGAAAATAGTTTATTACTTTGATTATGGTAATAAAAATGTTTAAATTTTTGCAGGTACAAAATAAACCGAAATGGGGAAAAGGATAAATTGTTTAAAAAATCAATAGATACAATTTTATATGTCAAATTACAATAACCAAAACGATATATCGTGTAATTAGGGTTTTGTAGGTATGATCACTAAAAAACCGGTATAACGTCACTCATGTGTCTGTCTATCTGTACGGTATCAATTGTAGCGAAACGGCTTAACATAGAATGTTGAAATTTGGCGTGCTTATACACCTCTCTGACCCACAAATAGTTCAACATTAATTTTGTTCAAATAAGTTTTTCGAAAAATTACAATTTTTTTGTGTCGGTAATAAAAAAAAAAATATTTTCTTAAAATTTATTGTGTGGTATCAAAAGAAAGCTCTTAAGGCTTAGATTAAGGAACGATAGTATTTTGAAATTCGTTTCTTTTAACACAATTTTAGCCAAAAATGTACAAAAGTTCTTGTCCCGCACCCTTTTACCAAAAAGGGTTAAACTAAATATCTAAAAAAAATGTATGTAATGTACATTGATCTGAGTTGAAAACGTACGAGAGGAATTTTTGATCAGATTGTGTTTTTGAAAAATGTGACAGTTTTTGTGTTTTTGACAAAATTAATTATTTTTTTAATTCATGGCTAAATTATGGCTAATAATGTTATGGATTTTTTGTATTTATAGCTAAGATAGTGCGTGTATTTTTTTGAAATTAAAAACGTGAAAAAATAATAATATTTTTTTTTTTAAATATGTAGCTGCGAACACACTACACCACACTATACTCAATACTTGAGTTCAATTAGGAGTTCAGGGATGTTCAGTTATTTTACTATATTATTTTATACGCTGTGAATTAACCTATTTTTTAAATTACATTAGTTTTTAAAGTAACAAAGAGAAATAAATCATTTGTAGTAATAAAATACTTATAAATCAAACAACACATTGTTAGTACTGAGAAATACGTTTCTGAAATTGAAAAAAATTAAGCCATTTATCAATGTATTTCTTATTAATTTAATGAAATAACGAAATTTTGTCAAATAACGAAGAAAAGTGATTATCAAAAAACTGTTGATTTTGATGTGGTTATAGAACAAATACTGTCCTTGACATATAGTATTCTGTTGGTTTTTTACACTTATTAAATACCTACAAAGCCCAACTGTATACCATGTATACCAAATAGCAAATGTGTGAAAATTCACACTTCACATAATTTTTTTTTTGCACACCTATTTCCTTTTAAGCGTTAGTGCACACGATAGACTGTCGGCGATCGACATTTTAGTTGGTCGGAATACGTACCACAGGTTCTTATGGGAGTACACAGACGACCGACTTAAAAGACCGATCGACAGAAAAGATGGAACTTCGCAGCTCGGCTGAAAGCAGTAAATCGTGCCTATGAAATTAAAAAAAATCAGCTGTGGCCACCACAGGACCGACCGCCATCATAAAGTACTTGTATAAAATACATTCAAACAGCAGAGTAGAAATAACTTGGCCTAATATTTTCTAACAGAGATATTATTTATCATGACATAAATCTTTCGTTACATATAAGTATGAAAAAATTGAGACTTAAAAATTCGACAAAAATTTTACAAAAATTTGTCGAAATTTTTCGTTTTATCAAAAAACGTCTCAAATAAATGTTATTTATTATTGCTTTTATAGCAACTTTTACTGAATAAATTTTTTCGAAATATTTTCTGTTGTGAAATATTCACAAAAATCTTAAAATCAACACGAGTAAACTCCCATTTTTAGTCAACCGATTTTTACCAAAAGTTGATCAACTCGTGCCATTGATGGCAGAAGCTTAAATATGAAGTTTCATAAAAATCCTTTCAGCCGAATTTGCTCTCCACGTGTACACAGACGGACATCATGCTAAAAATAGTCAAAACGTTATGTGGGACCTCAATTCGTGGAGATCCATCGAAATTTCGAAATGTCAAAATCGGTATGATCGCAATACCTCCCTTATATATGTTGACGGTCGGTAAAAATATATTGATATTTATGCGATTACAACAGTGCCTAAAAATACCGTCACCGACATTCAACATTGAAATGTGTCTCCTTTATTCCCTAAATACCTACAAAATCCTGATATATGTGACAATTCACACTCTACGGAAATTTTTTCAATATTCTCAAATATTTCACAACACACATTCAAATTTTATAAAAAGTCATCATATTATTTAACAACTTTCTTCATCTCTTCCAAATGTGTTAACTGTAAAATATATAACATCTTTACGATTCAGTTTAAATATTTATCATTGTATTCTTACCATAAATAACAGCAGGGCATGACGCTCTGTTGCGTGTATTGGAACAGAAGCGGCGTTACAATGAAGAAATGGCATCAGGCTCACCATTTATCTATCATGTAATTATTACGGACACCATACAAGTATATGAGCTCTATTGTACTGGATCTGACGGTCTAACATATTAATTAACGAGCACTGATCGTAAATATCGTAAAAATGACAGCTTGTAAAATACTATAAACATTAATTTATTATCTATAAAATCAATGAAGGTATAGAAATGGCTTTATTAAATTATTTTATTTTGAATATATATTTACAAAATTATTATTTTACTACTATTTGATAAAAACATGCAATGGAAAATTCGGAAATTTTCTCGATAGTGTTGGCAGTGGCGCTGGACTTTGTCTTGGTGGAGACTCATAATTCTCACGGAGTATCATTCTCAAAATTTGTCGTACGCTAATATAAATAAACATATCGATATGGAGTTTGTACCAATTTAAACACAAGTTTTTCATAAAAACACAGCCACAATTTTATTTATTTTTTCTTCAGCCGTTGTGTTGTGATTTTATTTAATAAAGGTGAAAAAAAAATATGCTGTCCATATCGAGACGAGATTAGCGGACAGTAATTTTGTATAATTTTAAACGTCGCTTAGCAACTTGGGGCCGATTTCTGAAAGCTTAGTTAACTGTAACCAAATATTTATTTATTTATTATTGTAACCGAGTTCAACCAAAGATTAAACTCGGCTAAGTTTTCAGAAACCGTCCCTATAGAGTTCTATAAAGAAATGTTTGGTATATTCCGTGATGATTGTCCATCCTTAAGGACAATTGAGTGGTAGAATAAAAATTTTCAAAGTGATGTTTTTGAATTAGAAGATGATCCTTGTTCTGAGCTACTTGCTGAAGCGGTATTCAGGAAAATGTACCTGCTGTTAAAAAATTGTCCTACAAAACCGTAATATGACATATAAAAACAGATATAAAAAAACTTCAAGAGTAATGTACCAACTCTGCTTACAAGTCTGCAAAGTAAATTGCATTTTAGAAAGATTTGTACACTTTGGGAACCTTATAATAAAAAACAACCATGAGTTCATGTTACACAAGATTTCTGGAAAATCAGGATTACCATTACTATGCTCCATAATAAGTATAACATCCTCCGTATAATTAGGAAGACCATCCGTCCCGGTTTTCCGGGATTGTTCCGGTTTTAGGTCAATTGTCCCGGTATCCCGAAAAATGCTTTCGGGATGGTCGATTGTCCCGGTTGTTACATAATTCTGCATTTGGAAGAAAAGAAATATTACAACTAGTCAATCTGAGAGGTGTGGTCCTGTTTTTTTTTGTTCTTCACTTGGATCTGGGAGGTGAGGACCTTTTTGTTTTGTTCTTCACTTGGATCTGGGAGGTGAGGACCTTTTTTTTTTGCTTTTCACTTGGATCTGGGAGGTGAGGACCTTTTTTCTGCTTTTCACTTGGATTTGGGAGGTGAGGCCTTTTTTTTGCTTTACACTTGGATTTGGATGGTGCGGACCTTCTTTTTTTCCCTGTGTCCCGGTTTCCCTTCAATGAAATCTAGTCACCCTACGTATATTCCAGATCTTGCGCCATGCGATTTTTGGAATTGTCCTCTACGTTAAATTCAATTAAAAGGCCGTTTTGCTGAGGAGCGCCAGCTATTAGCCGAGTAGAATTTATCATGTGATTCTGTGGCGATGGAAAAGTGGGAAAAAACGTTTGATGGCTGGTTTCGACGAATGCATAAGTGTATATAGAGAAACATATCGACATTATTGTCAAGAAAGCATATAAAAACTTGGGTTTTATCATCAGGTCTTGTAAATACTTTAGAAATATCTCTACTATTAAAATTTTATACTTTTCTCTGGTTAGAAGCACTTTAGAGTATGCTACTCCAGTTTGGAACCCCATTTATTTAAAATACATCGAAAGAATTGAGAATATTCAGAGAAAATTCTTTAAATATATAAATTACAAATTTAAGTTATCCTTGGGTCATTTTTCTTACAACTCGCTTTCTGTTTCACTAAAAATATCAAAATTGGTTCATCGTAGAACCTTTTTTGATATGTCTTTGTTGTTTAAAATTTTTCACTATATGCTTGATTGTGATGAATTATTATTGAACTTTGCGCTTAACGTACCTTCCCGCAATTTAAGGGTTATCAACATCCTGCATCAGAATCACATGAACACAAATTTGGGACTTAACTCGCCGTGTTATAGAATTTCCGGTCTATACAATACTCGTTTCTCGGAAATTGATTTCTTTAACGAAACTTTTTCATCTTTTAGAACTAAGATATTTAATTTACTATAATATTGTATAATATTATACCGCTCATTTCTCTCTTTCTTTTTTTAAATATATTTTTGTACGGATACTACTCGCTTTTTGTGTTCTTACTCGCTTCTGGTGCTTAAGATACATATATTAAATTTTTGTTCAAACTTTTTTCACTGTTCTATTTTATATATATATATGTATATATACATATAGGATTGTTAATGCATGCGCATATGTGTACGTATGTATGCATGTATGCATGTATCTCGTCTTATTTTGTATTGTTAATTTGTATTATTTTTTTTTCAATTGCATTGTTGTATTTACTATGCTATGACTTCTGTCATTGGTCTGTGGCTTTCACAGACTGTTGAAGTCATTTTTTTGTATTAAATAAATAAATAAATAGTGTGAGGGAATTATTTAAAAAATTATGAAAATTAAAGTTAAATTACAAAACTTTCCTAGCGCTCAACGCATGTACCTTAATTGATAAAAAATGTCAGTTTTATGTTACTAAATACTGTGCACTCAAATCTCCGGGGGGAGGGACACAGCCCCCTCTCTTCTCCCATAATGACTCGCATGAAAACCATTTTTCGTTCGCATAGTTATAAATTAATAGCTTTCATTTCATACCCTAGCTTTAATTAAAAATATATAAAAATATATTTATAAAAACATATATTTATACCTATCAAAAATACAAAAAATTGATGTGAAGTGTGAATTTTAACACAGTTCAGTGTTTCGCAGGTATTTAGTAACTGAATGATGATTATTTGGGATGCCAAAACAAATTTTATGTTAAAATATTTTTTTATGAATTTTAATTCGAATGCCTAATACCATTATTTAAGTCTCTAAATATGTATTAAGATTTTGAAAATTGTGCCTATGGCTTCCATTGGTTGCTTAAATCATAAGCCCCGTCCTCTGATTTCGCATACATTCAAACATAGAATTAAATTATAATTTCAACACTTCCCACTGGTTATTAAATTTACGCTTTTAAAAATTAAATGCAACATTTACCAAAATATGACTTGAATTTTGATAAAATAAAAATGCAAAAAAAAAGAAAAATTAAAATTGACAGGAATCGAACTGTAGTTTGCAAATTACTAAGCGATGATACTACGCACTACGCTACAGGCGCTTACTTAGTTACTGTGTTACATAGCGAATTAAATATTTAACATATTTTAGTTAAAAACACAAAAAATGCGTTATTATCCGAAAACATAATTCGATCAAAAATTCCTGTTTCGGTTCACACCAATGTACATTACTTAGAATTTTTTCAGATTTTTAGTTTAAACCATCTGGCCTACAGGTTGTGGGACAAAAATTTTTTTGCACAATTTTGACAAAATACGCGTCAAAATAATTTATTTTGCAAAAATAAAATTTTGATCGTTAATCCACGCACTAAGGGCTTTCATTTGATACCCTATTCAGAATTTTATAAAAATATATATTTTTTTTTAGATGAGCACATATTTGTTTATATTTTTAGGGGGATATGTTTTTTAGATGTTTTAGTTTTTTTCCTATGTGCGGGTCAAAGAGTTGTATAAGCATGCCAATTTTACACTCTATAGGTTTAGCCGTTTGGCTACAATTTTTACCGAACAGACGACAAAATGACGGTATAAGGGTTTTTTGGTCATACCTACAAAATCCTAAAAAATTACATATTTCGAAAAACTTATCACATCAAAAATTTCTAGTAATTCTAGTCTATATGCAATACAACTGTGCTATGCATTTACTGCATTTTTTTCAGATTTTTGATAAATTAGGGACAACATTTTTTGGCAAAAATTGCAAAATTAAAAGATTTTTAATAACTTATTTTTATTGCTTACTCTAAGCTTCAAGAGTTTTAATTTAATTTGACTTATTACTTAAAAAATAATAATTTTTTTATATGACACGCGCACAAATCCGGTTTACATCAGTGTGCATTATTCTGTTTTTTATATTTTTAGAATAAACCCCTTCTAGAATAGTAAGAGGAACAAAGAGTTTCTGTGTTATATCTTCGAGACCCGATTTAGTTTATATTTATAATTATTTATAATTATTACAATTTTCTCATGATATAGAATTTCTTTTATCCTACAGTATACTCCTGAAATTTAATAGTTTTATAGAATTTTAAATAATTTATATGCTAACTATTATATTTAACACCCGTTAAAGCATTTAAAATCCGAATGAAATAAAAACTGTTCAAAACCCATAGCGTACGACATTTGACGGATGGCCTTTCTGTGAAACCATTTCGCCGACTTTTTCTCCTTTCCTGCCCAAAAATTCACCATGAAATTATGTAAATAATAATATAAGCATGTGTATTTTAAATTTGCGAAATAATTTAGCAAAAGTACCGTTTTATGTCAATAAATGAATATGAAATACATTAACACGAGAACTGGGTTATTGGGTCGTTGACAGGGGCGTGGAGAGGGGTGGTATTATGGGGTGACTCATTTAAGCTTAAATAATTAGTTGTGGAATAATAAGTTTAGGATTTAACTATGCATTTAGCGTGGATTTAAATAAGATTAGCTAGCGCTTATGGTATTTTATCTACAACTTATGAATTAAAGTATTGTAATGAGGGTAAAATTTGTCTGCCCAGATTTTAGCAAACATATTCACTAGTTTTCAGGTTTTAAGGAGCATTTTTAGGGTTTTGTAGGTTAAACCAAAAAACCCTTCTACCGTCACCGACTGTCACAGACTGACAGACAGAGACTGTGTGTCCGCTGGCCTTGAGACAGTCAGATCAATTCTGTAAAAAGTTACTGTGTAATAACGTTACTACAAGATAAAATATTATAAAAAGTGTAATAAGACCAATTCTATAACTCTATTACTATGATAATTGTAACTAAATTCGTCACTATGAGTCAAGGTCAGTTACTATCATGAATGAAAGCCATTATACTTTTTATAATATTTTATGCTGTAGTAACGCTATTACACAGTAACTTTTTACAGAACTGATCTGAATGACTTTCATTCATGATAGTAACTGACCTTGCTCATAGTGACATATTTAGTTACTATTATCATAGTAACAGAATTGGTCTGTATATGTACGTCTCTATATGCCTGTTTGTTAGTACGAGGGTTACCATGTATGTTTTTACAAACGACCACTAGATGGCAATATTGATATGTGGCATTACTATATTCGTAAAATTTAACATTTGTTAATATGAAATCAGTGGCAGCTTATAAATTTTCGAGTAGTTTGTTGACAGTGAGCGTTTAAAAAAAACAAGTTTGTGAAAAAAATGGATATTACTCATGAAGGTTTTCGTTGGATGATTTTTAACGATTTTAGTAAAGGTCTAACTCAACAGCAAAGTATAGATTCGCTTCGTTCAACTTTTGGTGATGAAGCACCATCAGAAAAGACTGTTTACAATTGGTTTACAGAATTTCGTCGTGGTCGTGCGTCCGTCAGTGATGAGTCTCGTGAAGGTCAACCAAAATCGGTTGTGATTCTAAAAAACATCGATGCTGTGCGCAAAATGATTGAATAAGATCGGCATGTGACTTACCGTGAGATAGAGGCATCCTTTGGCATATCGCAGACTGCAATACATTCGATTTTGCATAAACATTTAGCTGTGAAAAAGATCTGTTCCCGATGGATTCCGCATAATTTGACCGAAGCTCAAAAAAGGCTTGTATTCATTGGTGTACGGGAATACTAAAAAAATTCAATCTAGGCACTGCAAAATCCGTATACAACATCGTTACAGGTGAGGAAACTTGGATTTATTCATATGAACCGGAAGCAACAACCCACTGTTTGGGTGTTCCAAGATGAACCGAAACCAACAAAAGTTGTTCGTTCACGAAGCACATCCAAGAAAATCACTTGTTTCTTCGGTTGTCCTGGACATGTTGCAACAATTCCTTTAGAGGATCGGAGAACAGTTAAAGCTGAACGGTATGCAACAATTTGTTTGTCAGAAGTCATCGACAAAATCAGGTAAAACAACCAAAAACTTCGCATCATTCTTCATCATAACAATGCAAGCTCCCACACAGCACGTCAAACAATTGATTATTTGAAGGAGAAAATCATGTCTCATTGCCCGTATTCACCTGATTTATCCCCTACTGACTTCTTTTTATTCCCTAATGTCATACAAAAAATGCGTGGACAACAATTTTCATTACATCAAGCTGTTGAAGCCTTCGAAAACCATGTTTTCCTTCGAGAATTGGTTTGAACGCATGGAAAAGTGTTTAAATCATAAAGGCGAATATTTTGAAAAGAAACCAGTTTGTTAAAAAAAAAATTTTTTTTTCTTTCTTAATTTTTGTAAAAACTTATAAGGTAGCCCTCGTATTTACTGGCTAACTAACGTTCATATTTAAATACTAATATATTCGAAGGTTGCTTTAATTTGCCTAAATATATTTGGAGCATTAATCATTCTGTTTGATCAATTATCAGTAACTCTGAATCATTATACATTTACCCTCCTATTTACTCAACTGCATATAATTAATCAAACATCAGAATGGTGCATATTAATTCCCACACTTTTCACTTTACGACAATTTAATGTTTATTTTCGTGAAATTCAGTATAAAAAGTGGCATTGAGGGAATCGACAGACAGAACATGAGAAAATGAACATATGTGATATAATAGATATTTTCAGTGAAAGAAACCAAATTGCCATTTGGTATCCAGAGTGTGAGAGAGATGGGGAGTGTTTCTACTTCCTCTAACAAAACCACCGTTCCATATGTTCCACGTTGTATGCACCACAAACGACCAGATGCATTAAGGACCTTTTGGCAATCGTGAGAATTTAGCTGGGTTATTTTATTAAATAGTTTTTATTTGTTTTTATATGGGGAAAATATAACTGCACTACAAAATATGTACATCGAACTACAAAATTTTCACGACAAAATATGCACTCAACAAATGTCTTCATGATAAATTAGGTTCCTTGCACGACAGAATATATGAAATTTGAAATAAAAATATTTTACTCGTTAGTGCGTACAACGAGGGAAATTACAGTTAGCTTTAAATTAAATCTAAATAGTGGGATAAATATACCAAAAAAATGAAAAAATTACTCTATTACAAAAAAAAAAAAAAAACATACTTAAGGGCGTATCACACTAGAACGCTATCCAAGTTTTATTTTGTAAGTCTTCTTCGTGGATTCAAGTCTTCACGTCTTCAGCTATCACACGTAAAACAGGGAAAAGTAACTTGCGTTTGCGTACATAACGTTAACAATAGACCCATCTCACTTAATCTGACTGAGAGGTCGAGACCGCGCACGCGCATTTTACGACTTGGATTTCGTCGGTGTTCTAAAGACGGGGGAGATATATCTCACACACACACAAGACTTCGATTCGAATGCCAAGACTTTAGTTTTCCAAGTTTAGACTTGAATAATAACTCAAGTGTGATAAGGCCTTTACAGTCTATCCCAAATATTTAAGCAGAACTAAATGGATTTTTTAAAATCTTTTGGGTTCATGAAAATGTTCGTCCTGTTTTTGTTTTTGACGAAAATTGAAGAAACACTTTATTTACTAAAAATTACATTTAACCAATATAGTATGTGCCGTTCTTTTCGATGAACTTTCCCCATCTCTTCGGTAGATACATAATCCCGCGCTCGTAGAAGTTCTGAGGTTTCTGGCTAAAGAACTGATTCAGGTGATTTTTCAAGTTTTCCAAGGAAGTAAAGTTTTTACCATCTTAGCTGTTTTGAACCGATCTAAATAAATGGTTGTCGGAAGGTCAGGAGAGTAGGGTGGATGAACCAAAACATCCCAGTCAAGCTGTAAAAGTTTCTGTTGGGTGGCCAAAAACACTTCTTTTTTTTTTTTAATTTTTCTTCTTTAACACATGCGGCACCTATCCATCGGCCTGATTACCATTCCAAGTTGGTGTAATCGCCTTGATACTGTTGACTGGTTCAATCCAAGAATTTCTCTGATCTCTTGAGTTATTCTATGCCGATCACTTTCAATTAGCATCAATATTTCGTCGTCATCAGTCTTAGTCGGTCGTCCAGGACGTGGTGCTTCGCTAAGATTAAAATTGTTTTTACGAAATTTTCTGAACCATTTACGGTACGTGGAATCGTCAACGGCACCCTCATCGTACACAGCACCATATGTTCAAGGATAGAAAGAAGGCCGGCGAACTTCGCAGAATACCTTTTTCCCGATTTTACTATCGCTTTAGCGTAGTTTTGAATGTTCTAGGATATGCGATTTTTACCATATCTCGATTTTTAGGTGGAACAAGACCTCTTTAAATTAATAAGTTATAGACTATTCGTTGTGTCGCTCTGAGTTATGCTTTAATGCATTCTTTTAACGTTCCATGTACCGTTCACATCTGTTATAAATTAGTACGTTGCGAATAGCCCTCCATCTGTGAACTTTGAAACCAACTATTTAGCTTCGTAAAATATTTTATATGTATTATCGTTCTTATAATTCTGTTGTCTTAGATTTTAAATACCTAATTATCTAAATTGATCATATTTACTATCCGTCTTAATTTTGAGCAAGATTTGTTAATGATGACATTATGTTAGGTTATGTAAAGGCATTCAATAACTACGGTGTCACTGATAGAATGCGATAGCGAATGTGTTTATATGTCTGTCTCATTAAAACATCTCACTAGCTATAAATTTAGAAAATTATGCACTATCCACAACAAACAGCGTATTAAATTTGGAGCATAAACTATTGATTGAAGAGCTCTGAATGCGGCTTAATAATTATAAAAATCAATGCTGATGATAGTATGCTAGCAACCACACCATTCCTGCTAACTACACGGTAGAAACTAACCAACCTAACTTAACTATAAATCTAATACCTGTAGTTAGAATTAATGAGAACATTAGTAAATTTAATAATCTTACTAACATTCGCTAATAACTGATTAAGAAATTTGTGATGTGTAACGTTCTAGTAATGAAGTGTACTTGTTGTTTTATTCTGCGCTGTTAATTTGTAGGAATTTTAGAGGAATGCCACATATTAGCCCTGCCAAAATATAAATATAATTCTCAGTCTACGTTTATTCTGGACATTTCTGTAGATTTTAAGATAATATATTATTATTAAGATTGTCCACAGATGAATTCTTCTAAAAATGAACTCATTAAGTTTTTAACCCAGTTATAAAGGTATGAGCTTTGTGATTTTTAAAATAAAATTAGGTCCAATTAGTACCTTTAAAATACTTTCGCTTTCTTTGAAAATAATAAAGAATAATAATTGCTAATTTTTTAATTTTTTACTTTAATTCTATTTGTTTTCATTTCATAATAACCAGACGTAGACGACTACAACATAAATACCATGTTTGTTAAAAAAAAAAAATGATATGAAACCAGGATTCGCCATTCTACATAAATCACCCCTTAAAATCAAATGCAGCGGAAATTTAATTTTTTTATCAGCCCTATGTTACGTGAGCTACCTTTTAAGTTTTTACAAAAACTAAAAAAGAATTTTTTTTTTTTACCTGTTTTTAACTGTTTTATTGCTTTTCAAAATATTCGCCTTTAAGATTTATACACTTTTGCTGACATTCAAACCAATTCTCGAAACATTTTTTCCACTCTGAAGTTGGTATCTCAAAAACATGGTTTTCGAAAGCTTCAACAGCTTCTTGAGGTGATGAAAATCGCTGCCCACGCATTTTTTGTTTGACATTGGGGAAAAAAAGTCGTTAGGGGATAAATCAGGTGAATACGGGCAATGAGACATTAATTCGATGTTTTTCTTCTTCAAATAATCAATTGTTTGATGTGCTGTGTGGATTGTTTGATGTGCTTTGGTTGTGTTTCTTGACTTAGTCGATGATTTCAGGCAAACAAATTGTTGCATACCATTCAGCATTAACTCCGATGTTCTCCGATCATCTAAAAGAATGGTTGCGACATGTCCAGTACAACCGAAGAAACAAGCGATCATTTTTTTGGATATGCTTCGTGAACGATCATCTTTTGTAGGTTTCGGTTCATTTTGGAAGACTCAAACAGTGGATTGTTGCTTAGTTTCCGGTTCATATGAATAAATCCAAGTTTCATAACCTGTAACGATGTTGTATACGGATTTTGCAGTGCCTAGGTTGATTTTTTTTAGCATTTTCTTCCACCAATCAACACGAGCCTTTTTTTGAGCTTCGGTCAAATTATGCGGAATCCATCGGGAACAGATCTTTTTCACAGCTAAATTTTCATGCAAAATCGAATGTATTGCAGTCTGTGATATGTCAAAATATGCTTCTATCTCACGGTAAGTCACATGTCGATCGTCTTCAATCATTTTGCGTACAGTATGGATGTTTTTTTGAATCACAACCGATTTTGGTCGACCTTCACAAGATTCATCACTGACGAACGCACGACCACGATGAAATTCTGCAAACCAATTGTAAACAGTCTTTTCCGATGGTGCTTCATTACCAAAAGTTGAACGAAGCGAATCTATGCATTGTTGTTGAGTTAGACTTTTACTACAATCGTAAAAAATCAACGAAAACCTTTACGAAAAATATCAATTTTTTAACAAACTTATTTTTTTTAAACGCTCACTGTCAACAAACTGTCATACTTGGTGAATTTATAAGCTGCTACTGATTTCACACTAACAAATATCAAATTTTAGGAATATAGTAATGATACGTTTCAATATTGCCATCTAGTGGTCGTTTGTAAAAACATAAAAGGTACCCTCGTATTAGAATAAATATTTTTTTATGGGTGCGGCGAAAAAATCTCGCTCAGGGCACCAAACTTGTTAAAGCTGGCCCTGGTTGTAGGCTATAATAACAGACTTTGAATTGAAATTTTTTTATGGTTTTCATTAACATTTTTGGAATAGGCATATTTGCGCAAGCGACCCAAGTTTTTCTACTAAGATAGAAGCTAGAGCAGGGGTCCCCAAAGTGGTCGATATCACATTGCCAGGGGTCGATTCTGGCTCGGGGTCGATTGGGGGTCGATGGAAAAAAGTTAAATGGTTGAGGCTGGTTTTAGCCATGTTAATTCCATCCTGACAAAACAGAGAAACAAGTTAGATGTAAAATTTCATGGCGATTTATGGCTGAAATTTACTAATTTTGAACCCGACATTGCTAATCTTGGAAAGAGTCACCAACAACACCTATCATTGACAAAGACAGTCAATTTTATTTAATAATAATATTATTGTAATTGATAAATGTAATAGAAATGAAAATCACTGTATAATAAACAATATAAGAAATCACATTAGCGTATTTTTTGCTTGCCCTATTATAATAATGTAATTGTAAAATAGAAGGGGTCGATAAGTCGAGAAACTCTTCTGGGGCTCGACGGTCAAAAAAGTTTGGGGAACCCTGAGCTAGAGGGACCTACTAATAAGGTAAAATGGACATGGAATTTCTCACATAATTACACTTATGCTCGGCATTTTTGATACGAAATGATTTTCGGAAGATATCTAATTTAAAAAAATAAATCTTTTGTAACTGACGAAAGAATTTTCGTAAATTTCTTGATTTTGATGCGGTTTTGTACAAAAAATATCCCATACTTAATATCTACTAAATTCTGAATTGTGCGAAATTTCGTTTTGTCCAGTCTACCAATAAACAAATAAAAATAATAACCTATCATAAATAAATAATGTAAAGTTACTTCTCTATTACTAGTTATAAATGTTCTAATTAATTTTATTAAAAAAGAAAACATCACAAATTGATACTCGATTTTCAGGTTCGATTTGAATAAATTAAATGAAAGTTAATAATATCATTCATAAGATTAATT
Source organism: Liopterus haemorrhoidalis (assembly GCA_963971575.1). Taxonomy (NCBI): domain Eukaryota; kingdom Metazoa; phylum Arthropoda; class Insecta; order Coleoptera; family Dytiscidae; genus Liopterus; species Liopterus haemorrhoidalis. Next base: position 20,914,713 of record OZ020611.1, read on the forward strand.
GCTACAATTAATCAGGATTATATGCTAAAATTTATTGATGCACCAAGATGTTTCATTTACGAAAATATATATCTTGGTTTTGTCGAGCAACAAGTTTGTTTTTAAAATATGAGTCTGTCAAATGAATTTTCATTGTGTTGAAATTTAAATGGGGTCAAAATATTGGGATAATTTTTTGAAGATTGTGCACCAGTTTGTTAATAATGGAAATATAGATGGTAATAGTTAATAATCGCGTTATCATATTTGTAACTTTATAGAAATGTTTAATTTTATGCACATTTTTTTAAAAGGGTGCTAATTAAGGGTATTTGTAAGTGTCATTTGAAGGGTTTTGTTGTTATTATAATTTAACCAGATATTTGTTTTCTAGAGCAGTGTTTCTTAACCTTTTCTGGCATGGGACCCCCAAAATAACTTAAATATTGTCTGCGGCCCCCTTATATATATATATAGGCTTACCATAATTATGAAACTCTAAACCGGGACAAGAACGGGAGCTAGGGCAAAGGAAAAAATTTTACCACAAAAAATTTATTTTAAGTTTTACTATTAATAAGTTTTATTATTAAGTCTTACAAAAGAAATATGCAGATGGTCTGCTGCAGAAGAAAGTTAATTATTTTATTTATTGTACCAGTACAACAAATATTTTTAAGAGCAGGTTCTAATTTATAAATTGTTGTTGCTATACCAATATAATTCAATATTCATTTAGTCAATAATCGGGATTTATGAAAATTATTTAAAAAATAGTTTTTTTTCTCTAGGTATAGCCGATAGTGTATGCATATATGTTATTCTATATTGTCCATAGAAGCACATTCTACATAATAATGACTTACATTATAAAATTAACAAAATTTCTACAAATACCTTTCCAGTCGCTCCAATTTTGGTCTGCATGGAGTCCAAACACTGAAGACCACACTATAACCCACTATTTCAAGTATTTTCTGCATTTTTATCACTTAAAAATAACTAAAAACGTCAGAAAAAAATGAAGACGCCACTTGCAAAAATCACGTATCACTACATATCAAGACGGTTAATCCTGATAAAGCTCATTAAGGAATATAGTCATTAACAATTAATAAATAAGGAACAGAATTGCTTAAAATAATTCTTTATGAGAATAAACACATATATTAATATTTTATCAATAGTATACAGGTGATTGAAATTGAACTACCGGGCCCAATACACTATTTTTTTATTACTTAAAATGAGGTATAACTTTAAATTTGGAAGTTACTTGGTACTACATGATCTAAAATAGTTTATATTTTGTTACTTTGTATCTTTATACAAATAGTTATACATTTTGATTGAGTATTTATTAAAATTTCAGAGCTATAGCGTTGGAGACACGGCCTATATGGTAAAATGGGAGGACAGAGGTGATAATAGGATGACTTTTGGGCTATCAATGATAATTCTGAGATCTCAGAAAGGGATGAAAATTACTATTGAAAGTATAATGGAGTTATCTCTCGAGAATTTTATACAGGTTAATTTTTTTATTTACGGGTTCATTTGGAGGGCTCAGGTACCTCCCCCCCTGTCGGGCATTATGACCTTAAGGCCCGGTCTTTCCACCTTCATTTAAACCACTAGGTAACTATCCGACAGATAATGTTATCTGTAACTTTATCTTCTGAATAAATGTCATTACCAAGCAGTGAATTAGTATTCGAGTCCATTTTATTTGACCGCCTTTACTTAATAGATACCTAAGAAACCCTGACTTTTTGAAAATTTACAATTCACACCAATATTTTATCTTTTGTATTATTAACATAACAAAGAAACTGTTATATCTTAGTTTTCAATTCTAGACACTTGCAGAGCATCCCTTTGTCACCCTTTCAGATAAAATAATCATATCAAACAAACCGAAAACCCTTTGTTCTAAAATTTGGACCGAACATTTCTGATTATTTTCGGTCGAAAAATTTCCATGTATGCGGAATCAAAACATGTCCCTTTATCTGAGTTGCATGTCTGTCATCGCCTTTGAGAAATTCAATACTTTTTTTATCTTTTTAAAGCATTGACAAAAATATTAGGTGACAAGAATGGAATGTGCTCAAAATGACAAAAAAAAAACCAGTAGCTGTAATTTATTTTACAAGTCATGAAAAATATCATTAAGTAATGAAAAAAAGTTGTTAATCATGAAATAATGATGATGAAACTTGATTTAAATTCATAAACTTACTTTTTAAATTTTATAGTATGAATAATTTTACTGTAAACCTTAACTAGTTAATTGATTTTTGATTGCTTGAGAAGGTAAAAAATAGTAAATTGAATATTAATTAACAATTAGATTAATACATTAATAATCGGCATATTAACATGATGACAGCAGATTAATTGATCTAGAATATATTTCTTGACAATTAGAAAAAAAAAAAAATCTTCAGGGAATGTTCCTAACGAAGACTTATCAAGGCATGGACAAAATTCTGGGCAATTCCTTTCTTCTGATAAAGAACGAAAGTAAATCTAAGTACCAAGAAAAAAAAAAAATTATGTGAAGTGTGAATTTTCACACATTTCTGGGTTTTGCAGGTATTTAGTAACTGAATGATGACTATTTGGGATGCCAAAACAAATGTTATGTCAAAATATTTTTTATGAATTTTAATTCGCATGCCTAATACCATTATTTAAGTTTCTAAATATGTGCAGTATTTTTTTTTTTTTATATAGCAAGATTAATTAAGATTTTGAAAATTGCGCCTATGGCTTCCATTGCTGGCTTAAATCATAAGCCCCGCCCTCTGATTTCGTCAAACAGAATTAAATTATGATTTCAACACGGGTTATTAAATTTACGCTTTTAAAAATTAAATGCAACATTTACCAAAATATAACTAGAATTTTGACAAAATAATTTAAACAAAATAAAAATGCAAAAAAAAACAGAAAAAAAAATTAACAGGATTCGAACTCTAGTTTGCAAATTAAGTTACATTATTAAGCGCACGACAAAATCGACTACGTTACTAGAGCTACTGATGTGGTGTGTTACGTACCGAATTAAATATTTAATATATTTTAGTTAAAAACACAAAAAATGCGTTATTTTCGAAAACATAATCTGATCAAAAATTCGTGTTGTGCTATTCCGGTTCACACCAATGTACATTACTTAGAATTTTTTCAGATTTTTAGTTTAAACCATCTGGGCTACAGGGTGTGGGACAAAATTTTTTTGCACAATTTTGGCAAAATCGCTTCAAAATAATTTATTTTGCAAAAAATAAATTTTGATCATTAATCCACGTACTAAGGGCTTTCATTTGATACCCTATTCAGAATTTAAAAAAAATATTTTTTTTTCGAAGAGCACATATTTGTTTATATTTTTAGGGGGATATGTTTTTTAGATGTTTTAGTATTTTTCCTATGTGCAGGTCAAAGAGTTGTATAAGCATGCGAAATTTCAACTCTCTAGGTTTAGCCGTTTGGCTAAAATTTTTACCGAACAGACAGACAGACAGACAGAAAGCCGACAAAATGACATAAAAAAATTAAAAGATGAACGTACTTGAAGTACCTCCATCTCGAACCGTTTTAATTAGTTTAAATTAGTTGTCAAAATAAGTATAATTTATTTTATTTAAGTTTAAAAAGTATATTTTAATGAATATAAATGTCATATATTTATGAATATATCTTGCAAAATTGAGCGTTTTTCTATTATAATTACATGCTTCGATTTTATATGACTTCGCGGCCCCCCGACGTAGCTTTCATGGACCCCCCCCCGTTGAGAAACGCTGGTGTAAAAGGCACTGCAAGCCTGTGGCCGCAAGTACTAAGATGCTTTTACTTTCCGTGTGATCACTAGTAAGGGTATAGATGAGTTCAACTTTTGCATATTTCAATTAATTTGTGAAAAAAATATTTATACAAATTACAGGTTCTGCTTAGTCGTATATAAATTGTAGGTGTCTTTCAGTGTACGCTAAAAAATGGACCTAATACAGACGATATTTTTTCTGAATGTACATATGGTATATGGAAAATATGATCATGAAACCTGGAAACAGGAGGCCTGGGCTCATCTCGGGCTACCACGCCAATGGCTTAAATGACGAAAGTTACTAGGTTCTCAAGAAGAAGAAAAAATCGTGTCTATCTATCCTCCCAAATTATGGGTTTGGAACACATATACAATTTCATTTAGTACTATAGTGTACTAAAGAAACTGGAGGCTTTTGAAATGTGGGTGTATTGATGCATACTGAAGATCTCATGGATGGACGAAATCACAAATGAAGTTTTACTGAGAATGGAGAGGAAACGAGAACTTATTCTTACCATTCAAAAAAGAAAATTGCAATATCTTGGACATATCATGAGAGGGTGAAAATACAAACTGCTGTAACTAATATTGCAGGGAAAATTTTAGGGCAAGCGAAGTTAGGCCGACCAAAAACTTCATGGCTGGGAAATCTACGCAAATGGTTTGTATGTTCATCTAGATATTTATTTCGTACCGCGGTCTCCAAAATGAAAATAGCTTTGATGATTGCCAACCTCTAGAAAGAAAAGGCATAGAGGAAGTAGAATAGCACTAATGGCCTGTGTTGCCTAAGAACTCAAACAAATAAATAAAATATAATTGAAAACACTTATACAGCTGTAGTACTAACATGATGATATTGAACTTAAAGAAAATATAAGTTCTATTTAATAATCAATTAACTACCAAACATTCAAAAAAATGATAGACATTGACGAGTTTACAACTTTCTCTTTAAAAACTCATTGATTATCAAAAATCAATTAGAGATGAATCTCTTTGAGTTCCGATTAGTTAACTATCTCATTTATAAATCATTTATATTAATATAAACACGCCTTTTATTCATATCCTAGTTGCTAGTCCGCCCCTCGACTCAGGAAGATTCATTCAGAAGTGTCTCATTCATACACATGTGGAACAGTTCCACATTCCTAGTGAGATCTCACAGGAAATGGAATTAACTCATTTAGAGAATTCTGGAAGTTAGCTGAAGTGGATGTGTGATATTTTGCAGATATGGAATTTTTATGAGGTGCTGTTAATGTAAAAGTTACGTAAAAATTGCTGGTAATATTTTATTCATTCTTCAATACCAAAAAAGAATTACAATATACTACAATAAGTATACATAGTATAGCTAAATTGAGAAATGAAAGAATTGAAATTATTGGTTTTGTTCACGTTATAATTGAAAATAAACGAACAAATAAGCTTAGACAGTATACTCATACAGAACTAATGGGCCGTTAAATAATTAATAAACAAATAATAATAATAAAAAAAAAACATATATAAATGATATTAGCAGGTGGTGAAGGATGATATTTGTAATTAATAATATTGCCAACTTTAACAGCTTAATATTTGACATAAGCTTAATATTTTACAATTCTTTTTTTTTTTTTTTTGTTGGAAAGTTACACATCTCGCCTGTTTAACGAAATCATTGTATGCTCCAAAAAATATCAAAAACTTTTTTTTTAAATTAATTTTGTTGAAAATGGAACGGTCGGAAATTCGCACTATTATGAAGTATGAGTTCTTACGTGGAACTACAGCATCGCAGACCGCGCGAAACATTAATAGTGTATTTGGCTCTAGTGTTACTACGCAGCAGACAATATCAAATTGGTTCGCCAAATTTCGTACAGGTAACTTAAAAACCAAACAAAAAAAACCTGGCTCATCAATCACAGCAGAAATATACTCCAACCAATTGGACGAAATGATGCAAAAACTTAAAAAAAAACAGCCTAGATTGGTCAACTTCTATCTTACTTCTATCGACTTCTATCTTATTGCATGATAACGCTAGACCACACTGCACAAATGACTGTGGCAAAACTACAGGAATTAGAGTTGGAACTTCTTCATCATCCTCCATACTCACCAGACATAGCCCCCACTGACTACCACTTCTTCCGCAAATTGGACAACTTTTTAATAGGAAAATAGTTTAATTCCGACAATGCTGTAAAACTGACCTTCCAGGAATTCATTGACTTTCGTCCGCCAGGGTTTTATACTACCGGCCTAAACAATCTGCCGCTTAAATGGCAAAATCCTCTCCTATTATATCTGTATAAACAGATACTCATTTTAAGTATTAAATACTTGAGGTTGAGTCGACTCCAGAGCTGACTGCAAATCGAAAATTAAAAAAGCGAAGGAGTTGGGCGATTTGAACCCGCGGCCCTATGCTTCTGAGACAATCGTCTTACCACGAAGCCACGGCAACTTCTAGGCCCTTAAAAAAATATTGCTTTCTTAAACATTCATTGTGAGATTTCAAATGAAAGTTCTTTAAGCATATCTGTAGATTAAGGATTTCATAGGTAATTTTTAAAAACACTTGTCAGTTTGAGGTGATTTTAGTCAAAGATATTTACAAGAATAATTAAATAAATTTAAAAAAAATAATAATAAAGAATTAAAGGTATTAAGCGCCATTAAGGACCGAGTTGTGAAACCAATGATCATAACACAAGAGCTGAAATATAAAATCGAACAGATCACGGATATGGAATCTGGAAAAAATACCCGACTCTAACTCCAACTCCAACTCCGGAATGCGCAATAGCCTTTGTTGCTGTGCGCCAAAAATTTTAACTAACTAACCAACTCCGGAATCTTAAAAGTTTGTATCCGACTCCGACTCCAACTGTATAGTATAAATGTAAATAAGAGACCGGGATAGGGAAAGTAATCATATTTTCATATTGGTAGGCCGCATAAAATCGTTCGGTGGGCCTCATTCCTGCCCTGTGTTGCTGGTTGCCATCCCAGGATTGAGAAAGACTTTGTCAGACGCACTTAGCCATCGTTGCTGTGCACCAAAAATTTACTAACTAGACATTAAACTTATAAATCTTAGAATTTGAATTCATTGAAGCCTATCTCTCAATGAGTTCCCATAGTTAAAACGAAAAGTCATTCATCGGTGATATTCATCCACATGTTGCTTTGGATGGGATCCTCTTTCAGAGGAAGTAGACACCTCATTTGACAGTGTCAGCCGTTCGCCCACTGTCAGAGCACTTGCTTCTGTTTTGGCACGTGTCAACCAGATTCACGCATCCTTCCAGCAACAGATGCTCACTGCTCTCAGCTCTCACAGAGATCTCTCTCCTTTTATTTTAAACACGTTCAGAACATACACGATCTGTTACGTCAATGTATATTACGGATTTATATTTAGTATGTGATATATCAGTGCTCGGTTTTGTTATTTAGATTTGTTTATTTAATACTAGAGATGTTGTAGGTCATTTAAAATCTTAATTTACTGGCCAGCATTTTTACATATTTTCCTGAGTATGTTTAGAACTCATTTTTACAATCTTGTCTTGTCATTTTCTGAGGACGTTGATTAAGAAGTTGTTATTATTATGAAATAAAGGCTGAAAGGATTTTTTTTAGGATTTTGTTATGGTATATTAAAACACAAGTTTCATAAGGCATGATGTTTCCGCACGCGTCTAGGTTAGAAAACGAGTCGCGAAGTGACGAGTTTTGACCACGAAGTGACCACCCTCCACAGCCAAAGATGCCCTAAACTTCATGAAGCAAACTAAATTGTACAATTTAATTTAATATATGATTATACCCACCTATATTTATATGTATAGCTAATGTATATATATTTACCTATGTATATCCAATCTTTATATATAAAACTGAATATTTGTGGCTATGTCCGGAAGTTCTAGCCCACTTCCAGATATGCTACCGAGTTGAAATTTTGCATACAGGTAGGAAATGCCTTCATCATAACTAGAAAAATCTCAAAAAAGTCCCACCAGAAACGAGAAATTAATAATTTTGTTTTTAATTATGTTGGACCATTGGAATATCTATTAAATATTCAGTGAGGGAATAGGAATTTTCGTTCAATAGTTGATTGGATGACTATATATATGACAGATAGTGGATTTTCGGGCGGCATCGGAAATGTTCGACTCAAATATTGTCGGTAAACAGAACTGAACTTTATTCAGTTATTTAGCAAAACTATGATTAGTCTATGTAGAACGAGACAACATCTATATTATATTTTTTTATTTTTGCCGATATTTATGAACTTTATTATTTTGGTTTATTTATTTTTGTTTTTGACGAATCTTTTTTAAAAACAGTTTCACATATTTTAACCAAATTTAGTATGATAATAGAGTAAAAAATTCTCATTCTAAAGGAATGTTTCTGGATTAAAACTGTTAACTTAAAACTTAAAATATCTTTTTAACATATTTTTTAATTGCACCCCGAAAGGAGTAAATTGCTATTTTTTATTTTATAAAACGAATGAGTCATGAACTTCGGAAAGCATATTCTCTGAATGATTTTTAGGCAATGAGATTTAGGGTATCAATGATGTCAGCACCCCCAAACAAGAGATTTTTTGAAATTCGACCCCTAAGAGGGTGAAAAGGGGTGAAATATGATTTCAAGGATTCCTCAATATACCAATAAGATATCGACAGTTTTTGCTTATAAAGGTTACAAATATTTATAAACGAAATTCAGAATTTTGCTCTAAACTTAAATCTACATTCGGGGTAAATTGTAGAACGCTTCGCATTTCCTATGTTTATTGAGATAACATTCCGTTTTGGCATATAAGTGTCTTTTTAAAATCTAACTTACTTTTTTAAAATTATTTTACCCCTAAAGAGGCAAAATGCTTTTTCACTGATTCCTCAATATCTCTTAGGCTCAATGAGGGATATAGTGAGGGATATAGTATGAGGGACTTAGTTTTTGCTGATAGAGGTTACTCATACACATGTACAAAAATGTAATTTAGAATTTTACATTAATCACATTAAAATGCTATGGCGGTGAAACTATAAAAGATATACATATTCAATATATATATGAAGGACTTTTAGGGTTTAATATTGCTACAAAAATGTCCCCGAGGATATATATCCCAGATTTTTTATTTTCATTTTTCGACGACAATTATAACATTAAATTTGCTGTTGAACATTTTCGCAGCCCCTAAAACTATACGAATAAAACTCTTTTCGGTGACAAGAGAATTTATTAACGGTAAAAAAGTGCTCTGACCTATATAGGTACGATTTATAGATCAGGAGTAACCACGGAATAATTATAATAAATATCATAACAAATAACTTCATAAGGTAGAAGATAAAATGCTTCACGTGACCAGCGCCGCCTTGGGTGATGAGTGATTCCCACATGGGTAACTGTTTGTGGCATTTTCCTAGGTTAGCACAACGGGACACTTATACGTGTTGTTACCAAATAACTGTACTACAATGTTTACAAAGAAACCCTTACTTATATTATTTGTGTAAGAAGCACATATCAATACATTAGTAAACAAATAAATATATTTGAATCTTCCAAAAACAATTCGCACCAAGCCAGTCTTAAATCGATTCTGCCATGGGTCCGGTCTAAGCCGGCTACGACTACTTTTTCGGTAGCGAAGCAGCGGGTATACTGCTAGTAATGTATATTAAGATGCTAATAATCGTTGTTATTGAAGCACAAAAAAAAAATATTTAAAAAAATAATAACTGATTTTGATGTGATTATAGAACAAATATTCCTAGACAGTATTGTGTCGGCCTCTTACAATTATTAATACCTGAAAAACCGTGAAATGTGTGAAAATTCACACTTCACATCTTTTTTTTTTTTGTTACTAGAATTGTATAATTTGATCAACTCCTGACCTTCAATGACTTTAAAATTCCAAGTGACTTTAATTAAACATCTGAGGACATCTTCATTTACCTATTATATTTACGAAATCCTGAAATATGTGAGAATTCACAATTTTTTTCTGTCCCCTACAATAACGATGCATCAAAGTTCCACTTTATCTATAAGTACGTATTTAAAAAACAGAAAAACTATATACTGTTTTGTACACAACACTTTTGTTACTTTTGCGATAAAAATCTCTTTAAAAAAAGTACATATTCATGTTCTTTTCAACCTACATTTAATCATTATCTCCATCTATCTCTGTATTATTGGAATTAAGCGATAAAAATCGACCCAATTCTACCGAAGCACTCTATATAATTTCACAACATAAAAAATATAAAAATTCCCTACCATCAAGATAATCCCTAAAAAATACCTAGCCACCCCATATTTGAGATGACAAAAAAATAAGCATTCTTTCACAAAAATTTCGGTTTATGAGAAGCTATTCGGATACATAAGTATTTTTGTGAACATTAAAATTTGTTTTATTTTTATAAAAATATTTTTGAAGAGTTAAAAATTACAGTTTAGGGACACATTTAAAGGGTTATTGGTTGTAATGGGTGATATTAGAATTCTTTTGTGTTTAAATATTTTAGATTTTTGATCAACCCTTTGATCAAATAGTTTATATTTTTTTGATGAACATTTTTGTGGTGGTAGCCCTGAATATTCCTAGGATACTTCTAGACCCGCGTATGCTAATGAAAATATTTAAATTATTTCCCATTATAGAAACAAAAGTCGGTAGTTAGTTGAAATCAGTGTATAATCAACATTTTTTTTTTATGTCGTACGGCATGATGCCTTGGTGTCAGAGATTTACAGGTCGCAACTAGCGCCCTTTGACGGAACTTAACGACTACTTTTTAGGGTAACCGAGACCACCCGCTTTACGTGCCCTAGAAAGAACGCTCCATATTCCCAAATATTAATTCAGAAATTAATGCAAATTAAAATCTCCATTTTATATTAAACGCCCCATAAAATCAAATTTAAGGGAAGGATGAGGCTTATGGCGAAGGCCTATAGTCGTAACGGCCAAGATTTTTTTTTTAAATTATTTTGTTCTTACTGGGGATCGATCTGACGATTCCATACTTTCAAAGCAAGTAATTAACATTAATTGAGTGTAATACAGTTTTTTAGGATATCGTGAGTATAAGCAACCCTTATATCTTAACTCATATGTCTGTCCGTCCATTCGATGGTAATTATGGCCAAACGGCTGGACATAGAGAGATGAAATTTGCCATATTTACCGTGTCTGACTAAGATTTCCTGGTGTCCTAAGCCAGTGTTTATTAACCTTTTTCCATCGTGGAAGGGAGAAATCCAGAATATTTTTCGTAAACCGGTAAAAAGCCCAATTATATTTCGTGGACCAGCAGTACATTACATATTATATAATTAATTATTGAACTTTATATAAGAATAATGTATATTATATTACATCTACATGTTTTATACAGGATTTCATACATTTCAACTTATTAAAATTATATAATAATTAGAGTTCGGACGTACTTATGCTCTGAATTTGAGTTAATACGATTTCATAGGCATAGATTTAAAAATATTGTTTTAGCACCTTCTACACTCTTAAATTTTTTAATAAACCGGAATGAAAATGAATAACGCTAGTAATGAGCACAAATAATAGCATTAATGGAATTAATATATCTCATTAAAATATAATCTTTACTTAAGTCCATCCAATTTGTGAAACTGTCGACTTGTAAACATAGTGTAAACAGTTTGTAATAATTAGGGTCCGGCAAAAATATGCAACGGTATTTTAGTTAGGGTGTTTATCGATAAAAAGCGGCACATGTGTTATCTGTAGACATAAAATGTAATTATATATATTGGTAATGTGCCCTGCTGACAAATAGTGTAGCGTATGAAAATTTAATATCTTATCAAAAAACCGACCAATGGCAAAGGAGTGATCGGAATTACCTATCTCGGATATAATCCCAAAATAATGAGGTGTCGTTATTAAGATAAGAATTCATTGCGGTATAAGTGTTTTATTCTTTCGTTTTTTGTTGGTTTTTTGTTAAAATAAAGTTAAAAATAGCAAGCCTATGGCAAAAGTACCGTTGCATATTTTTACCTGTCTCTAGTAATAATCTTAAGTTTTGTATACTAATTGTAAATTTTTGTTAGCTGGCTAATATGGCTGTACAGGCTAAGGCCAAATAATTAAATAATAAAATAAAAAAATAGTGTAAACAGTATTTCTTTGGACGATTACACCACAATTTTAAGGATATATTTGCCGCTTGATATCGTTGATTTTAACATATTACTTAAAAAAATAATAACATTTGTGTCAGTTCCCTAATAAAACTTAATACATTTTATTAAATTACAGTTTTTTTTTTTTTTTTGCAGAACGATTAAATTCGAACGAATTTTCCTGTTAAATGACGGACGGAATTTGAATTTTTTCTTTTTTCTTTTGACGAAAAATAAATTATATTGATGAGATTTTTGACAGATAATAATATTTCCTCTGCTAAATATCATTCCATTGGTTTTAAATTATTTTAAATTGTAGGGTATCAAATGAAATCTTTTGAAGCGTAAATTAAGTAAGGGAAACTAATTAAAACAAACATTTTGAGGCGAATTAAGTCAAAAATATTTCCAAAATAAAAAAATTTCCATGGCACCTAGAGAGTTGATCTAAAAATATGAAAAATTGGAATAATGCACATTAATGTTAACTGGAACAGTACAAAGTGAATTTTGATCAGATTATTCTTTTGAAATTCTATTATTCTTTTTAAAAAATACTCCTATATTATTTGAAATTTATGCAAGATATTAAATGCAAAATCTTAATGCTTAAGAAAACTAAGTAAAACAAACATTTTGAGGCGAATTTAGTCAAAAATATTTCCAAAAATAAAAAATTTCCATGGAACCTAGAGAGTTGATTTAAAAATATGAAAAATTGGAATAATGCACATTAATGTTAATTGGAATAGTACAAAGTGAATTTTGATCAGATAATTATTTTGAAATATTATTATTCTTTTTGAAAAATACTCATATATTATTTAAAATTTATGCAAGGTATTAAATGCAAACTCTTAATGCTTAAACAGACAAAATGATTTTCAAAATATTATTAAATATGAAGTGATTACATTAAAAAATGTTACAGTTATTTGTTATTCGGGCGTTCTCTTTATTGTCTTCACATACTGGATACCTACAAAATTCCGAAATGTGTGAAAATTCACACTGCACATAGATTATTTTGGGATTTTATGGCCAAACACATAATGGCAAAATTTTGCAATTACACAACAATTCTTTAAACCAGCGTTTTTTAAAAGTACAGGTCCAGACCCGAATATGGGTCACGTAAGATTTTTCGAGATATTTTTTTTTCTTGCTTTTTATTTTTTTTTATGGAATTTTTTACAACTGAAAACAGAAATTTCGAAAAAAAAAAATTGCGTTTTTTTCATTTTTTTGACTTCAAACTTATACCAAACATTAAATAATCTAGATATTTGAAAAAACTCGACAGCGTTACCTCAAGAAACTCATAAACTAACGAAATATTTTTGGTTTTTTTGTTTTAGATGATCCAGTCGTTAGTTATGTGTCTCACCGCAAATCAACTCTTTGTCCTGAACGAAAATTTCAAATTCATGTCACGAGCTTAATTTTCGATATTTTTCAATAAATTTTTTTTGGATACTCTTCAAAGGTTGTTCTTTACTGTAGGTATTATCCCAATCAAGTTACTATTAACAGTTTTCTAAAAAAAAATCTTGAAAATGGGTATAAAATGTGCTGCTCTGACCATACCCCCCCCCCCCCCCCTTAAGGCTTTATAACACTTGATGAAACAGTTTAATGCGAGGCAAAAGTTAAAAAATATGACTTTTAGGTACTATAAATGTGAAAGTAAAACTAATAGTATCCATATTTCTTTTTGTTCCCTTCATTTTGATTATAACTTACCCCCTTTTGTTTTATGATATAAGTATATAAATTAAACAATTAAAAAAGTCATATAACTACTGTATTTTTTGTGGTTGTTATCATTTGATGTCTCGTTAGTAGAAAAATATCTCCACATAAATACATATCTCATCCTTTATGTCTTTTCTACCCATTTATCTTAACTACGTCATTAGACATTCCTACCACATTCAGACTTCATTTCTGTTCTTCATTCACCTGCTTTCTTTCGGCACTTACACTTTTACTACCCTTATCTATGACTATATATAATGACTGATTACAATGATATAATATTTTCAAGATAATTAAATAAATAAATAAAAAAATTTAAGAAATATTTAAATTTAATATTACATTTTTTGCTGTACCGTTAATTTCGGTTGGGGTAAAAATTTCTTGGTCAATATCCATTAAAAATAATTATAGCAATTGATCACCGGTCGTGGCATTAAAACTGTAACTTTTCTGTCTAGCTAAACGAATAATTATTATTCAAAATCGCATCAAAATTAAAAAACTTATATTTTTCGCCCGTTAGTTAAAATTGTTCAAAAATACAAATAATTCGAAATCTTTCGAAAAAATTATCGCTTCAAAAATTTTAGCATATTATACCGATATACATTAACATACATTTATTCGGTTTTTTTCATGTATGTCAGAAATCGACCATAGAAAAACTGAAACCGGTTTCAACAAAACAAACGGATCCAAACAATTAAACGGTTCCAAAAAAAGAAACGGTTCCGGGTTTACCCGGTTAGGAATATCCGACCCTACAACCAGATTCCAGGTATTCGGAACCGGGTATCTATAAAAAAGTGAAGAGCAAAGGGAAAACCTCTTCGGAAATATGAAAACGGATGTCCGGAACCAGACAGAGTATACGAAACCGAGTATCCGAGACCGGATATAACGGTGTGGGAAATTATTATTTTTTATATATATTTGGGAAAAATCATTCTAAAATTAAAAAAAATCTAACAAACTACTTTCCGTTCCTGAATCTACATTTTATGAGATTTCTTTTGGTATCACACAATAATTTTTTTGAAAAATTATTACTTTTTTCAACGGCACAAAAAAATCTATATTCCATGACCATTCCAACTAGACATCCAGAGCTGTACTACTCGAAAATTACAAGCCCGGTCTTACCCAGAAACTGGAAGTGGATCCCGGAAAAACCGGTTGCGTTTCCCATCACTAATTAAAATCCACAAATAGGAAAAATCCTGAGAGTTCAAAAAAAAAAAAAACTAGATATAAACAAATATGTATTTAATGAAAAAATAAATATATATTTTTTTAAATGTTGAGTAGAGTATCAAATGAAACCTCTTAATGCGTGCCCAGCAAACATTCAACTAACGGCCGAATGCTGGCAAACTGCTTTTATGCTGGTAAATTACTGGCACCGAAAGTAAGTGCAACGCCAGTATTAATAATGTACTTCACATTTGTATTTCGCATTCCGCCTATACGAAGTACTTTACCAGCATTTTATAAGCACTCTTCTTCACTCATACTTTTTACTTAAAACCATCAGAAATAAATCTTGCAACTAATGTGATTATTTTGCACTTTACCGTTGCTGGGCCAGCAACTGATACATCAATGGGCCAGTAACGGCCCCGGGGACACCGGGGTACTGGCCCATTACTTTCAATGCCGGGAAGTATGTGCTTTACCAGTACTGGCCCGTATAAAAATGTTTGCTGGGTGGATTAACGAACAATTTTTTATTTTTGAAAAATCTTTTTATATGGGATTTTTCCCAAAAATTTTCATTTTTAGGGTTTTGTAGGTATGACCAAAAAACCCTTATACCGTTATTTTGTCGTCTGTCTGTCTGTCTGTCTGTCTGTCTGTCTGTCTGTCTGTCTGTCTGTCTGTCTGTCTGTCTGTCTGTCTGTCTGTCTGTCTGTCTGTCTGTCTGTCTGTCTGTCTGTCTGTCTGTCTGTCTGTATGTCTGTTCCGTAAAAATTGTAGCCAAACGGCTAAACCTAGAGAGTTGAAATTTGGTATGCTTGTACAACTTTTTGACCCGCACATAGAAAAAATACTAAAATATCTAAAAAACATATCCCCCTAAAAATATAAACAAATATGTGCTCTTCGAAAAAAAAAATATTTTTTTTAAATTCTGAGTAGGGTATCAAATGAAAGCCCTTAGTACGTGGATTAACTATCAAAATTTTATTTTTTCAAAATAAATTATTTTGACGCGATTTTTGCCAAAATTGTGCAAAAAAAATTTTGTCCCACACCCTGTAGCCCAGATGGTTTAAACTAAAAATCTGAAAAAATTCGAAGTAATGTACATTGGTGTGAACCGGAATAGTACAACAGGAATTTTTGATCAGATTATGTTTTCGGAAAATAATGCATTTTTTGTGTTTTTAACCAAAATATGTTAAATATTTAATTCGCTATGTAACCCAGTAGATAAGCCAGTGCTCATAGCGATGTGCGTTTAGTCATTGGTTTTCTAATTTGCTAAACAGGTAACTTGTGAACTAGAGTTCGAATCCTGTCAGTTTTAAATTTTTTGTTTTTTTTTGCAGTTTTCTTTTGTTTAAATTATTTTTTCAAAATTCTAGTTATATTTTGGTAAATGTTGCATTTAATTTTTAAAAGCGTAAATTTAATAACCAGTGGGAAGTGTTGAAATTATAATTTAATGCTATGTTTGATGTATACGAAATCAGAAGGCGGGGCTAATGATTTAAACAACCAATAGAAGCCATAGGGGCAATTTCCAAAATCTTAATGAACCTTGCTATGTAAAAAAAATACTGCACATACATATTTATAAACTTAAATAATGGTATTAGGCATTCGAATTAAAATTCATAAAAAATATTTTGACAAAATTTGTTTTGGCATCCCAAATAATCATCATTCAGTTACTAAATACCTGCAAAACCCTGAAATGTGTGAAAATTCACACTTCACATCAATTTTTAAATTTATTGTGTGGTATCAAATAATAGCTCTTAAGACATACATAGATTAAGGAACAAAAATAATTTTTTAATATTCCTTTTCTTAAATGCCAAAAATGTGCTAAAAAAGTTCTTATCCCGCAACCCAAAAGGGTTACCCAAAATCTGAAAAAATTGCAGGTAATGTACATTGATCTGAGCCGAGAACGTACGAGAGGAATTTGGGTTTTTGGAAAATATTGCAGTTTTTGTGTTTTTCACAAAATTAATTAGTTTTTTAATTAATGGCTAAATTACGGCTAATAATGTTATGAAGATTTTGTTAATGGTTAAGATATTATCTCTCTTATTTTGAATTCAAAATATAATAAAAACATTTTAACAGCTGAGAATCGGGGTCTTGTGTGTAAAGAGCCTATAGGCGGAGCACCTACTATTATACACCATGATTCAACCTATTGTTTGTATTAATTTAGATTTTTGTTTTTAAGGTATAAATAACAAGAATAAATCATTTTTAGTAGCGAAATATTTATAAAATAAATAACACATCGTTAATAATGAGAAATACTTTTCCAATATGAAAAAAAAAATCAAGCCATTTATCAATACATTTCTTATTAATTTAATGAAGATTTAGATACGAAGCAAATGCAGAAAGAATCGCTGAGAGTTTTTAATGTAAATTTTATCGTGATAAACTTTTGACAAATTATATATATTTAGTTAATATATATATATATATGGATGCTCTTAGTACTCAAATATCAAATATATATGATTATCAAAAGACTTTTTATCAAAAAAATATCTTAGTCATCCAGCATTCTGTTGGCTGTACTTATTAAATACCTACAAAACTCTGAATTGTGTGAAAATTCACATACACTTTTTAAGGATAGTATAAATTAAGGTTTAAGGCCTGTCATGGACGGAGGCCTTAAACATCAAATTTTAAAACACGCGCATAATTTCGGCACAAGTTGCAGCTAATTTAAATACTAGAAATGCACGTGCACGTGTTGTATTATAAATTTAAATTATACCATGAAAAAATTCAAAAATTTTGAATTAATTAAAAACACAAACACCAGCAACCCCCATAAATACACATGTGTTTAAAAACTAGGTGCATATTAAATTTAAAAAGTTCAGGTTTTACTGGTAAGCTTTGTATTAAAAACCACCCCGTATTTATAGGAATGCATATGTAACTATGATCGTTAAAATATTTCATTGGGTCTAGGGAGGGAGGGGGTGACGTAATGCAGGCAGCAAGCTAAAGAATTGTGAATCGCCCGTCAATTGTTGTGCAAATCTCGGGTTCTAGACGCGTGTACTAAGCGTGCTGTTATATCTTATTCACTCACACCAACACGAACCCCTCTGGCGGTATCGTTGGTTGAATAAGGACAGAGCTTAATTCAATGCATTTGAACATAAAGAACAGCTGAACATCTGGCCCCTGATGGATTCCCTACCTAGCCTAAAGTTGTATATCCCCCCGATTCCCCTTCTCACACATAGGCGGAGATTGATTGACTACCCCCTTTTTTAATAGGATTTTTAATTTAGTTTTTGAAAATTTTTGAATTTTTATTGCTACTGTTTTTAATGATTTTTTGGGAAATTTTTAATTTAAGAAATTATATCACACCTTCATAGGGGCGTAGTTTTGGGTTTCAGGTAAGATTGTATAACGGTAGCTCAAGTAAATTACTGATTTCTGAAAGTTTGAGTTCTCAGAATTATGTTTACAGAAAATTAATCGACTAAATTATATTTTGGAACGTTATTATTACAGAATATAAAAAGATATAGACATAAAATCTGGCCAGTATTAGTATACGAGATTTGATAAATTCTGCGCGTGTGCGCAATACCTAGTTAACCCGTAGTTGACCAAAATATACACATCCAACCAAGTGGGGTGTAGTATACCCCAGGCTTTTGTCATTTAATATCAATTAAAATAAGGTAAAATTTATACAGTTAGATGCTGTCAAGCCTATAGAACAATATTACAAAAAAAAATTTTTTCAAAGTAATCATTTAATGCTTTTTTAATAATTTTTTCAATAAAAGTCAAAATCACGCCAATTTCTTTCCTAAATTGCATCATACTTCAAGTTGAGTTTCGTCTTGACTGACAACATTGCATGTCTCGTTCACACCAACTCTCACACATACTAATTTAGCTAGCTCTCTGATTTGTCTATGTATTTTGGTGGGGGAGACAATTTCTTTCTCATTTCTCTAGCATAATTCGTTCGAACTGCGCTGTTGCCAAATACTATTTGGACATATTTTTTTGTAAATGGTGTTTTTGATTTTTTTGTCGATTAAAAATTAAATTATTGTTAAATATTAACTAATTCATAAATATTGTCAACAGATACATCATTTCCACTATTAATATACTGGGGTGTGACACACCCCATTTGGTCAAGCTTGGGTTAATGAAGACGATAAGTAGAGACTTGACATGATGCATCTGTCATTTGTTGACTGAAACAAATGTTTCTCCAAACTTCTTCCATTTTCCGCAGTCACGCGCTAATCTTCTCCAATTATGGGCATCGATTCTTTGCAGGTCTTTGTGCATATTGTTCACCCATCTCATTCGAAGTCTTCCTCTTGGTCTGTTTGTGCCTGGAACGCTATAGAATACTCTTCTCACTGGCATGTTGTTGGGCTGATGACGTGTCCGAACCAACGTATTTTGGAACTTTTTATGCCAATCACATCCGTTCATTATAAAGGTGGCGCAGCTCATCATTTCTTCGGATTTACCATATTCCATTCTCTTGGTCAGGACAGAATTTTTTCCGTAGAATTTTGCGTTCTAAGATTCACTTCCATATGTGAGTATGGGTCGAAGAAGGGTCTTGTATAGGGTGACCATTTTCTTAAAAAGGCAATGCGGGACGGAGCAAAAAAAAGGTCCTCATCTCCCAAATCCAAGTGAAGAGCAAAAAAAAAGGTCCTGACCTCCCAAATCCAAGTGAAGAGCAAAAAAAAGGTCATCATCTCCCAAAATCCAAGTGAAGAGCAAAACAAAAAAAGGTCCTCACCTCCCAAATCCAAAATGTTAAAATGCGAGACAAAATGTTAAAATGCGGGACTTTTGCGGGACGCATCTTAATGCAGGACAAAATGTTAAAATGCGGGACGAATGGTCACCCTAGTCTTGTATAGTCTTATTTTTGTGTACCGGGATAGCAAGCGTGATCTGAACAGACCGTTAAGGGCTGTGTAGGCTACGTTCGCAGAAAGTATTCTTGAAGTTATTTCTTCCGTGATGTTGCTGTTGCTGTTCATGCTGCTTCCGAGGTTTTTAAAGCGCGTTATGGATTCTATATGCAGTTTTTCGATTGCTGGTGGGCATCCGTTTTGAGTTCTCGATGCCCTGAGGTACTTCGTCTTTTCTGTGATTATCACAAGCCCTGCTGTTTCTTTTAGTGAGTTATACGATTCGACAACATTTCTTTCGGTTGTGCTTATTATAAGGAAATCATCTGCATAGCCCAGCACTTGGCTTCGGTTACTGAATAAGTAGTGGTCGTTTTGGATCGGAATTTTCTTCATGATGGTGTCTAGCCCCATATTGAAGAGCGTGAGTGAAAGTGCGTTTCCTTGTCTTAGGCCAAAATTACTGGAAATGTTATCAGTCTTACATGACCCTATTGTAATTTTCAGGTTTTTTTTTCCCGTTATAACTCTTTAAATATTAATCCAATCAAAAAATTGTATTTAAATAAAAGATTTGTCTATTAATTTCAAATAATATTTGTTCTACATTTTTTTCTGTAAAGTCAATAATAAGGGAGATAATTAAATTTTAACAATAAAAGTTTTCCCGCCATAACTCTTTAAATATTAATCCAATCAAAAAATTGTATTTAAATAAAAGATTTGTCTATTATTTCAAACAATATTTGTTATACATTTTTTTCTGTAAAGTCAATAAAAATGATCAGGTTTCTTAGTTTTTCTGAGACATTAAAGTTAATCAAATTTTTATGAAGCAAGATATAATTTGTTTGAAACTTGGAAAGAGGACAACAGAAAAACTTTAGAACACAGCTTTTGGAGAAAATACTCGGGTTTTAGGAGATTAAAAGATTTGAAAATGGTAAAAATTCAATTAAAAAAGATCAGGTAGGCTTTCAGTTCTTAAGATGTTAAGTCGAAAATGTTATACTGGTTGCCGAATAAATCTGGACCAATTGTCGGTGCTTGATGATGCACATGTATAAAGATTTTTACCGGCACCGATTTACTGAAATTTATTCATCAACAGAATAGCCTGGTTAATATGAATGTTCCTGTAGTTACTTACAATGTAAGGCATCTATTATATCTACTAAAACTTGCTACTTCTGCAGACTAGATGTTGGAAAACAAATTCATAAAAAAATATTAAAATTTATTTTAATAAGTAATTGTCGGTAATTCGCTACAACAAAGACATTTTATTAATAACTATGAAATAAAAGTGGTTTTCTAAAAGTTAAATAAAAAGAATCAACAAAATAACAAAAAAAAGTGACTGCCATGTTTTTGTAAGCTATGCCGACAAGTACCGACAGACGTTCTACGTGTCTGGGTACATTTGAAGCTAAGGCGATATTTATTTTTGCTGTTCGGTAATGTTGACCAGTACTTGTAGGCGTCGGTAACAATCTTTCTACGGGATCATGTCCTTAGAGAGGTTGCAGAATAATTATATAGAAAGGATATTATACGAGTCTTGTCAAGACATTTGGACCAATGTTTTGGGCATGGGATTATGATATTTCATTACGGTCAACGCACCATCTCACACTTTTCTTATTGTTAACTTTCAAATAATGGTGGAACAACTTGTCCACAAACAAGGTCATTCTCGTTCCCTCATCCATCATATTCACCTGATTAAGCTTCAAGTAAATTTCTTTTTTGTTCTGAAAACTGAAATGTTCGTCAAAAGGGCGCTATTGTCAAATAAATGAAGAGATTTAAATTTAAAAAAAATTGGATACAGATCTAAAAGCAATTTTAAAAAGTGCCAAGAAAATATACCATACTTAGGATACACATATAATATATTATTTAAAAATTTTCTATACTAAAAGAGTAGTAGAATAAGATAAAAGAACGTACAAAAATTAAAACTGAAGAAAATTAAATTGTTTACTATTGAGTTCTATGACTCTTGTAGAAGGTCAAATTCATTACATTACTTTCAAACATAGCAATTAATTTTATTCTTTCAAAATTATGAAAAATGTTTTAGTATCAACTTCTCTCCTTCTGTCTGTCTCTCTTCTTCTTGTTCAGCACCGTTTATCGGGTTAAATCTTGCCCCAGTCACATAATTTTCACGAATCTGCTTTGGGAAAAACTGATATTTCCATTTTTTGGTAAAAAAAATCAGTCTTCCTTTCCAAATCTTCTGCACATTCTAATCTTAGTTCTGAGATTTTTTCTTCAATGCTCTACGACAAATTAAAAAATATGCTGTAAATATAAGTTATATAAATTTTATATAAGTTAAAAACGGGCAATCTTTGAAGAATCTTTTCACTGATGATGAATCGTGAATGCTCTTCAAAAACGTCAAAAGAAAGTTTGTGTATGTCTGGGTGGAACACCAAAAAGAATAGCAAAAGTTGTCCACAGTAAGAAAGCAATGTGGTGCGTATGGTGGGATAGAAGCGGAATCATCCATTGGGAGATCATTGAAAACGGCATTTGATTTTGGTGGAATAAAGATGATGAGCGTCAACAGTGGCGGATTCCGGACAAAGACGGAAAACGGAAAATTCAACATCAACAACAATGTCTATCTATCTCAGCTCGAGCGTCTCCATACAGCAATAGATCGCCTCCATACAGCAATTTTTTTGTTGAACAAACTTATAAAAAAAAAATCGTCGTTAATTTTGCATCAACTCAATACATAAACAATTTTTCAAACAAGAATTTATAGCATAATAAAACACATTTCTTAATATTTCCGTGGCCAACTGTGATTTTTTTTTACTCAAAGTGTTCACACGATAACAAAAATGTTGTGTAGTTATAAAATTATTTAAAATAAAAGACAAATATATTCTAGGATCTAAACAAAAACTGTGTCTACTCTATGCCTTGCCAGTGCGGGAAACAATACATTGGCGAGACTTGCAGACCTTTGCATGTGAGGGTCAACGAGCATAAGAAAAAAGTTCAGCAGGGCGAAATTTACAGTTCCAAACTGGCCGAACATGCTTGAGAAAATGAACACAATGGAAAGATGCTAAACGCTTAATATATGAAGCAAAAACGGGTTCAATAGAAAATTGCAAGAGTCTGTTTTGATCCAAAACTCTGGCGACGCTGTCAGCCAAGCTAGCATAGAATGTCCTCAACTCTGGCTGTCTATTATTCAAAACAACCTTTCTAAACCTGATAGTAACAAACCTATAACCTGGTCCCACTCTTACAATACCCGGTATAAAAAACTCGAAGTAAATTGAAATGTTTATCACTCACGTGACCGCTGAAGACGGAAACAGATTGTTGAGCAGTTTCCGAAACGTCCGAATAAATTTTATATACCTCATGAAGTATTATATCTTTTTGATACTATTCAAGTCTAGTACTATCAGCAACGACAAATGTCCAAAATAACGGTGTCCGCATGAATATTGTTGTTTTTTATTTACAAGCCCTCCAAATTTTCCCGCCAAAACTTAACTGTAATATAAAACCATAAATTTTATTTTAACAAAATTTTAAAATAAAATCATAACAAAACAATAACAATAAGATACCGGAGGTCCATTTAACATCCCATCATATCCTGTCATATACAAGACGTGTGCCTTAAACCACATGTTGAATATAAAAAATTTTACACACCCTGTATTATACCCTATATTTTAACAGTACTCAAATATCGGTACATCCTGTACCTATTATCATCCATAGAACACTAAAACCTAGTTTACTGTTTCATAAATTCAAATATACTGTATTTTTTGTCAAGATTTTATTTTTGACGCCTGCCTTTGATTATACCCTATGAATTAGGACACCCGGGCAAATAAAACATAGACGTCCATGGAATTTTTACCAAGGGGTTTTATTACCTGTTGAAAGTGAAGCTTATTGTATTAGTGATTAATAGTGTTTTTGACGTTGTTTTTGAGTGAAAGGAAAGTTTTTGAATGATTTATTAAATGAAATTCTTGAAGAATTATTATGGAATATTAATGAGATTATGAATAATTGAAGTTTTATAAGAGTTTTTGAAATGTGTAGGTTTAGTTTTGCTTCCTTATAAGGGTTATTATATTATATTTAATAAAATTTATTTTATAATGTAAAGAAAATATTAATTTTGGTGTTTTGAATGAATTTTTCATGCTGTGATTATTTACACGCTTTCGAGGCGGATTCTTTTATATTTTTAATTTTGGGCTTAATTTTATATAAATTTATTTTGTATTGAGACCTAAGAAATTCGTACAAATTAATTAATACTCTTACATTTTTACTTGCCCGACCTTAATATATAAGGGGCAAGTATTGTAATACTTGTATTGTATAAAAATTTTCGATGTCGAGATTTTGACTGATGACCACGTTTCATGGTCCAGGGAACCCAAAAAACCTATTTTCGAAGTGCCGTCCGTATGTGTGTCTGTGTGTGTGTATAAACGATAACTCAAGAACGGTTTAACTTAGAGAGTTCGTTCTGGTTCGAAAAAATTCTCCTAATAATTGGAAAGAACCCTATTGTTTTTTATAAAGATCCGAAACCGGAAACGGAAGTTATTAAACTTTAAAATTTTAAAAGATTCATAACTAGTAAACCAAGCCTTGGACAAAAATTTGTATAAAATATAATTTGATATATTTTTAAAGGTTTACCCAAATATATATATATATATTTTTTTTATATAATTTTCTTTTTATATAATTTTTTTTTTTATATAATTTTTTTTTATAGGCGGGCAAATCTAGTGGAGGTTTCCCTTCACCACTGGTTTAAATTAATTTAAGAAATAGAGAGATAATTTAACTAATTAATAATAATATTGATAGATTAGTCAAGAAAGATTAGAAACAGGCTGAATCCTGAATCTAAAAGAGTCGATTTATTGGAAATTATCGTGTTGGAAACTAAAGGTTTAGTTCAGTGCTTCTCAAAATGGGCGATACCGCCCCCTGGGGGGCGCTGGAACCATGGGGGCGATATTAACCTCGAATTCATATGGGGGGCATTGAAAACGATGAAGACTTGCTTACCTATTGTCAGCACTTGGATGCTCTCCATTCTGACTTCAACCAACGATTTGTTTAAAATGAACATACCCGATTGGGTTTTGGATCCTTTTTCAAGTGCAAACACTCCAAAATCACAAGAAGAACTGATGGAAGTAACAAGAAATTACGAATTGAAATTTAAATTCAAAGACGGCTACCAACAATACTGGCTGCAAAAGCAGATTCCTAGAGCTTATCTTGGAGTATGGGCTATAATACAAAAGTTGTTAGTTGCATTTTCTTCGTCATATTTAGTGGAATGTGGGTTCAGTGCGGTCACAAATCTATTAACAAAAAAATAAGAAACCGACTGCAAATAGCTAATCGGGATGATTTAAGAATACTGCTGACAAAAATAGAGCCAAGGATTGATACGTTGATAGCAGCGCACCAGGTTCATCCTTCTCATTAGATGAGAATATGATTTTAATAAATAATTTTTAAAGAAACTTCACCTACAACTAACTTCATACAATCAATTGATAAATATTTTCCAAACTCAAATGTAATCTTCACAGATGGATCAAAAACCAGAGATGGCACAGGCCTAGCAATATACGACCCCACCCACAAACATTCAGAAATATATAAAGTAGAAAATTTTGTATCTATATATCACGCAGAATTACTTGCAATAAGCAAAGCTGTCGATTATATTAATAATATAACATTACCAAACAATAAAATAGTAATTGCATGTGATAATCAAAGCAACTTAATAAAATTAAAATCTCCCGGTATGGCCAATAACCACCCCCTGATATATAGAATTCTAAACAAAATCCAACAAATAAAAGTTGAAAAAAATATATATATCAACATAGTTTGGATAAAAGGGCACAGTGGAATAGAATATAATACAATAGTAGATCAACATGCAAAACAAGCCACTATTTCTGGACAACTTTTAGAAACTCACATTACACAAGAGGAATATATGACAAAAGAAAAAAATAATGCATACCAAATATGGCAACATAACTTCGACAATATATCTCAAAACAAAGGCTCTTTCTATTTCAAAATTAATAATATCATTGACAAAAAACCTTGGTTTACTAAACACAACCTACCGCGAAATGCTATAGTAAAAATTTGTAGAATGAGATTAAATCACACTAGCTGCCCATCTCACCTTAAAAAATTTAACATAATATCATCAGATCAATGCAATTTTTGTACAGATATAGCAGATGTTAATCATCTAATCTTAGGTTGTCAAAACGCTCAAAAAGAACAACAAAAATTAATCGCATCTTTAATACGTTTTGGATTACAAACCCCGCTTGACATAGCCACCATACTACACGCGGCCAAAAATAACCATAACATCTACTCATTACTGTCGAAATACATCTTAAATGCAAACATTCAAGTATAAATAAGAAGAAAACGTACAAGCAAATCAGGTTCTAGCTTCAAGCTAAATTCAGTTTTTCAATCACCTCATTAATAACAATCTCATTACTCTATTGTTATCCCTCCCGTTGGCATAATGCACTAAGTCCAATACCCGTCGTGATGTGCCCCTCGACAACCTCCTTATCCTCTACAAATCCTCATCACTCCTTTCATATCTCATCATTCTAGGATTTATTATTATAATGTTCAGAAGCTGGCTATATGAATATTTTTCGAGAGCCAAACCATTAGTTTTAAAAAAAATAAATAAATAAATAATTTTTAATTTCAAGCTTCAAGGTGTCTTATTTACAACATATTTCTTTACTATATTTTAGAACGTAGGTAGAAATATAGATACATATATCCTTCTGTTTGTTCGTTTAAAGAATGTAGATTTCCAGGGGGCGATGAGTAATTTTTTTCTGAAAAGGGGTGGTAGGCCAAATAAGTTTGAGAACCACTGGTTTAGTTATATACATGCAGATTTATATTTGTTATCAATAATTTTTTTGTAAGTTTTATTATTATTTTTGAATGACGCTATCTAAACCATTTTATTTGAGGGTCGGAAAAGTAAATTTTTCGTATGTAGGAGGTCGATTGATACAAAAAGTTAGGAATCGTTGATATAAATAATGTACAACGTACAATGCAACTACAAATGCAACACACAAACATACTGAATCGTCCAAAGTTTACTTCCTTGCTGAATCGTATCATAATTTGGAGAATCAGTATGACACCTTGTACTGTTATGACTTGTCAATATCGAAATATGTCAAATAAGATAACTACATTATCTTCCAATATAAGAATCCAGTAACAATAAGGGTGTGACTGGTTAAAAAAGACATTTTCATCTCAGTTTGAAGTCGACATGTCTCAACATGTGGCACATGAAAGAGGGCACACGCTGAAGTAATGATGACATTGAAAATTATGACTAACATATTTTATATCAAAACCACTCATATTAAAGGTTAAGAGACACAAAAAGCAGGAAATGTATTTTAAAATAACGGAATTTTCTCCCTAAGTTTTTTTTTTTATTGTCATCTTGTGGCAAAAAATATAATGGTTTTTATAAACGTAATAAAAATGGGGATTTTAGAAAGGTGTGAAGTTTTGAAATAAAATTTAGGATTTTAGGTTTAAACGGATTTTTTAGAAAAATAAGATAAATAATAAAATGACAGGGGAAGGCTTTTGTAGATGATGAATTGCGAAATTTAATAATTTTATATTGTTACTTAAATCTAATGCAGCAACACAAAAACACTTACATTTACTTTTTTTTTTACCTACAAGCCATAATCATTTATACTATATCTGTCATTCT
Organism: Liopterus haemorrhoidalis; assembly: GCA_963971575.1. Classification (NCBI taxonomy): domain Eukaryota; kingdom Metazoa; phylum Arthropoda; class Insecta; order Coleoptera; family Dytiscidae; genus Liopterus; species Liopterus haemorrhoidalis. Next base: position 20,942,488 of record OZ020611.1, read on the forward strand.
ATCCCTTTTTAGGGTTTTGGAGGTATGACCAAAAAACCCTTATACCGTCATTTTGTCGTCTGTCTGTCTGTCTGTCTGTCTGTCTGTCTGTCTGTCTGTCTGTCTGTCTGTCTGTCTGTCTGTCTGTCTGTCTGTCTGTCTGTCTGTCTGTCTGTCTGTCTGTCTGTCTGTCTGTCTGTCTGTCTGTCTGTCTGTCTGTCTGTCTGTCTGTCTGTCTGTCTGTCTGTCTGTTCGGTAAAAATTGTAGCCAAACGGCTAAACCTAGAGAGTTGAAATTTGGCATGCTTATACAACTCTTTGACCCGCCCATAGGAAAAATACTAAAACATCTAAAAAACATACCCCCCTAAAAATATAAACAAATATGTGCTCATCGAAAAAAAAAATAATAATAATAACATTCTGAGTGGGTATCAAATGAAAGCCCTTAGTATGTGGATTAACGATCAAAATTTTATTTTTGCAAAATAAATTATTTTGAGGCGATTTTTGCCAAAATTGTGCAAAAAATTTTTTGTCCCACACCCTGTAGCCCAGATGGTTTAAACTAAAAATCTAAAAAAATTCTAAGTAATGTATATTGGTGTGAACCGAAATAGTACAACAGGAATTTTTGATCAGATTATGTTTTTGGAAAATAACGCATTTTTTGTGGTTTTTGGTTCACAAAGTTATACCAATGTAAGACACTCACATGCATAGCGTGCGATGGCTACATGCCTTAGAGCGCTCTTAAACTGGCTGGAAAACGAAGGGTTTCGAGTTCGAGTACGGAGTGAATTTTATTTTTTCTGTTTTTATTTTGCATTTTTATTATGTTGAAATTATTTTGTCAAAATTCTAGTTATATTTTGACAAATGTTGTATTTAATTTTTATGAGCGTAAATTTAATAACCAGTCTTATTATATGATTAACAGACGATAAATTATTTTAAAAATATCGTTCATTTTGCCGTGATTACTACAAAGTAAAATTTGTCCTACACACTCAGCATACCGCCTTCACTTATTATATACCTGCGAAACCCTGAAATGTGTGAATATTCACACTTCACATCAATTTTTTAATTTATAATACAATGTGAGGTATTAAAAGAAAGCTTTTATAGGTAAGCTAATTTTCAAAAATAAATTGATTTGACATGATTACAGTAAAAAAACTTATATGAAATGTATTTTTGTTTTACATTTCAGGACTTTGTAGGTATTGAAGTGACGACGGCCAACAAAGGATTTGAATGCTGAATTTCGAGGCAACATGTTTCGCTGTTTTGGCAAAATTAATATTATTTTCAAAATATTCATCAGCTAATTCATCTGCTAATTTAAGTAATTAAAGCTATCCTGATAAACCCTACATGAATTTGAAAAATAAAAAAATTGATGTGAAGTGTGAATTTTCACACATTTTTGTTTGGCAGGAATTTAGTAAGTATATGATGATTATTTGGGATGCCAAACTAATTTTATGTTAAAATATTTTTTTTGTAAATAAATAGTCGCCATTTTGAAATGGTTAACATAAAAATATGACTTTTTGGTGTCATTGTAAACCTAATTTAATGTACTTTTAGGAGAAAAATATAAAATTATCAATTCCCTATGCTAGATCAAAAGTTGACATCATTTCCGGTGAAACCGGAAGTGCCTCAGAATTCTTATAGTAACCTTTAGATGGGCCTTTTTATCTAGTTTAACTTTTGTTCTGAAGATTTTTTGTATCTTTACAAATAAAGGAGATTTTGTGAGTGCCCCGTTTCAAACAAACACCCTGTATATTAAATTTAAAACACATATTCAATATTGGCATATTCAACGTAACATAAACAAATGCTACTTTTCATAATATAAACAAGCTGTCTCCGTAGCAACATAAGAATAACCTAAGTCAATTGATTTCTGTTTGAGAATTATATGAAATCAAAATTCCAATTTATTAAATAATTTGTAAGTGATTGACGTGAGAAAAGTTTTGTATGCATCTCGGGAGTAAAGCGCCTCAAATGAAAATACCCTCAACACCCTTCGGACGTCTTGGGCATTACTTAGATTCTCCGGATTAAACCATCACTGTACTCCCTAGATACATAAATAATTATTATGTATAGAGCATAAAGGGGTTATTATGACTTAATTTTCACTTTAATAGAACTATTATGTTACAAATCTTTATGATCTTAAATTTTAGAGACTTTTGACAGTTAATACAAATTTGACATAATTAAAGAAAGAATAAAGGTTTTAATATTCGTTTTGTTCTACAGTAAAGGTTTCTTTGTACTTTTTATTTAAATAGGAAAAACATAAAACAAACTTCAAATATTTTGCTATTTCCGTAAGAGGCCTCTTGAGTAGTCGCCAAAACCATTAAAACATTATTTGAAGAAGGTTGTTTGTCTAAAACAAGCCCTAACAACATGTTTACAATAGCATCTGGTTTCCTTCAAAATGCCGAAGCCCTACACTTGCCTCGCTTGCCAAAATATGCCCGATATGGTTTGAGTTGCATAATTGGCTGCTGTAATAAGTACTCACTTACAGTCACGAGCGTAGATTGTTTTAATAAGAAATCTGTTCAACAAGTGTTTGAAACATGAGTAGGAATCACTAAAAATATTCGATCAATTATATAAATATTATTTGCAAAATAAATATCAGTGGAAAAGATTATTGTAAATGTAATAAATTGTATTAGAGCAATGTTCATCACATATATGTATATTTCAGGATATGATATTTTTTACAATCTGCCATAATACATATAGGGGATACTTCTTAAGCGCCTTGACATCTGGTGGCGATTTTCGGAAGATACGAGAATGACATTGTTTTGTTCAGTGGAGAAATACGTGTTTTTTTGTTGTTTGTGTTTTATTTTTGTGAACCTTGGCAAAAAAAAACAATCCATTTTGTTGTCTGCCGCAATGTTAATCGTGAATAAAGAAGAATCCCTCTTAAACATTCCATAATTTTCCTAAATCGGGAACAATATCAATTGAAATGACATTTGGAGGTAGAGAGAAAATGGACCATAGATCTCTATCATACACAAATGTCTCTATGGATCCAAAAACTAAAAATGGGTAAAAATCCAAGGCCATGAATGCGTGTTTGCACGTTACATTTTATGCACCGAGCAACTTTTAAAAGTGATTTTTTACGTCCAAGAAGAGACTGAATAAAGGCACTTACACCACCCAAAATTTGTCTAAATCATCAGTTCATATATTAAAAGGCCCTTCCACTTCTTCAGGCAGAGATTTTTATTTTTTAGTAATATGTTTACCATATTTTTGTTAATATCATATTGACAGACAGTCATAAAGGATTAAAAATACAATGAAAAACTAAAACTCCTTGAAATTTCTTTAGAATAGTATATTATTATATATCTTGTAAATTGTAGATTACCTTTAAATAAAAAATGGCCTAAAAAAGCTTGGAAAATAGTAAAATACAACTCGTATTCATTTTCACCATGTAATCAAATAAACAAGTGACAGTTTAATGTCATTTTCGAGTGTTCCAGCTTTTGTCGCATATATAACTATAACTCTTTTTACTATTTGTTTTCACTCATTCTGTTTATATGTCCCAGCCATCATAGCTGTCCTTCTTCTATTATGGTCTCAACTGGCTTTGTGTCTAGTTTTTCGCTAAATACTTTGTAAATTTTTCTCTTAAAAAATTTTGTTTCCCCGTCAATTTTCCATTGAAATCTTATTTCAGAGCTTCTTATTTTAGACATGTGTATGTCTGTGGTGGTCCAGGATTCAGAAGCGTGAACTGTTGAACATTCTTACTGCTCACGAAGTCATTTCCAAAAGCTGTTTTCAAAAGTTCTAGTAAAACTATCAGGCATAAAGAAAATCGAATTACAAAAACCGTTATAAAAACAAAGTAACTTAGCGAACAACACAGCGACAGTAAACTCATATACGACAGATTCATCATATCAAGTCCTTATTCCACCTCTCTACTAGTTAGGTATTTGTCAACCATCGCAGAAAGAGATCTTTTTTATTAAACCTGGTATATTCAGGATAACATACAAACCTAACTATCAAAATTTTTATTTTTTTACGAAGTTTTTAAAGCCCAAACAAGGCCCGTTAATCCATGAAACCGTTAAAGATTCGAATTTTATACAGTAATTTAACCACTATGATTTTGGTATAAAAAGCAAGGCACCCCGTGCGCAATATGTTACTGTATTTCAACCATCTGTTTACTCTTAAATACCTGGACACAACAAAAAGGAAAAAAAACTAAAAAATAAAAAATCTTTAATGTATTGGAAAACATTTTGTAGATGTAGAAGAAAAAGTCGGATGTAACCAACACACAAGATAACAATTAAAATTATTTATGATTATGAATGTGAATTATTGAAGTTTTTTTTTTAAACTGCAAACATGCCGAAGAAAAATGGAAACAGCTATGCTGAAAATCGAAGTAAGGGGCCAGGTAATTAAAACAGAAAATTATAGAAAGAACCAGCTTCATGAATGTAGTGCAGGAATAACAGAAATTTAAATGGTAATGGCACGACAACAAATTGGCTTCCTTGTAAAAAAAAAAAAAAAAAACTTAGAGGAAAACAGAAAACCGCAAAGAGGTAAACTATGGAAAAGGATTAAAACGGACAGAGAGACATAGCGATTCATAGGGGAGGCCCATGCCCAGACATAGGCGGATCCAGAATTTTTTTCAAGGTGGGAGGATTTAGGAAATTAGAAAGAAAAAGATACATTTCTGTAATTGTTCCCCCACCGTACGTTCATAAGAAACTAATATTTTATTTTTCCAAAAATTTTTACAAATAGTCAATAAACAATAAATTTTTACTTAAATACATAATTACTTTTCAACGAGGTTTCCGCTACATAATTTAAAAAATCTTAAATTTTTACTCCACTTATTTTTTGTCATTAAGGGCCAGTCTTTCCACCTTTTGATAAACTTCTGGGTAACTATCTGATAGATAAAGTTATCTGATACTTTATCTGTTGGATAAATGTCATCCCGTCTTTCAATTCAAATTTATCTGTCAGATAGATATCTGACGGATAATGAGACTGACATATTGAATCCTCAGATTGGTAACACTGAATGTGTAACTGAAATAGGCGTTGAGAAAGAAATTTTTTTTTTGTTGTTATCTATGAAAATAAATAAATTAATTGATAAACTGACAGCTGTCGAGCCGTTTTTTTGGTTATTTTCATTATCAAAATTAAATTTATGTATGCGTTATACAAGATTTTAGCAATTATTAATGTCGTAAGAATGTAATAAAATTGGGGAATGAAAAATAGATAGTAGATATTAATAATAATTGTTCTACGTTTATTTAATTTTTAAATTTTATTATGATTGATGTAAATACAAAATAAGTTATAATAAATTTGAAAATAAGAAAATAAATCACGGAGTATTCTTTCATTTTCATTTCTTCTGAGTAATCAGTTTCTTCAGGTACGTCACCGACACAGTACTGATCTTTTGTGGGTGGTTCTTCATATCCTCTCTTGTAACGTTAAAGTTGCGTAATACTACAGTTGCTACTAAACCAATTATAATATTATTGCTCAAATTCGAAGCGAATATTAGAAGAATTTTTTTCACAGAAGAAAGCAGTTTCACTAACATTTCATCCCAGCAGGGTTGGACTGGGATTAAAATGTGTACCGGGAAATCTGGAGGAAGTCGGGCTAATATATATATATATATATATATATATATATATATATATATATATATATATATATATTTATATTTATATATATATATATATATATATATTTATCATTTTGATTTTCGATCCAATTGACCCTTCGGGCCACCGGGAAATTCCCGGTATCCCGCCGGGCCAATCCAACCCTGCATCCCAGGCTGCAACCACTCGTGGATAGCGGGCAACTTCGTAAAACACTCTTTGAAATTTCTGTATTTAATTTTCCGTACAAGGCATACAAATGAAATCAGACATAAGCTGGATATTGTGCGAGATACTTTTTTCATTTTTTGTCTAACCGTGGACTGGTGCACTGTTATTTTGCAGTTAAGGCATTATTTCTACAAATAATAAAATTCAAACAAATTATATTTTCTCAAGTCCATTTTGCAATTTATTGTTCCAAGAAATCATTTAATTTCTAACTTTTTGACAGTGACAGCACTTATTTGTTACTTATTCGGTACTTTGCTACCGAATAACTTATCTACCAGATAGCATAGTTTATTTGTAGGAATAACTTTATCTGAAGGTGGAAAGATCGGCCCTAAATGTTATATTTTATATGTTCCCTCAGTTAAAAACGTTTGAAACTCACTGATCGCTGGATTTTCTAATTTGACAATTTATATTCTTGTCTGTCTTCCGCTATCATCTTACTATCAAAATAATTCGTCCTAATAGCAAATATTTTAATAATTTCGCTTATAATTTTAATTTGTTTGTGTATTGCCGCTTCCAAAACCAGTTGCAACAAAGTAATATTCATGAAACTAATTTAAATAAAATAGCCTATGCATAAATCGTTAACTAAATGTGTTTTAATACGCATCGTTTTTCTTAATTTATGAAATTTGCGATAATTAGTTATATCCTGCCCAATGTAGTTGGCCGTAGCTTATATTACAGAGCATTTTACGTACTTAATGACCTTAATCTAACTATTACCCAATTTAACCTTACCTAACTATGATACGAAACCCTAAAACCATCTCTGTCTTTTGTGCACTGTCAGTAGGGTTAACTTTTGACAATCTTGGAAATTGCCAAATGGAGACAAGCGATGAAAGTTCTAAACTCAGTTCTTTGGTCTAGAAGTTTTTTTCGCATGACATAATGCCTAGTTGCAGTGGCGGATTATACGGTACGCGGACTAAGCGGCCGCGTGGGGCCCCGAGCTTGTGGGGGGCCCTGAAATTCAATGAGAAAAATTTTTTTTCATTAAAATTCGGAAAATTGACAAAATAAATAACCTGATATAATGCAAAATACTTTTTTTTTCTTGAAAATTGTTATACAGTTTGTTATTAATTTGTAAATTGATTTAATTAAGCCTATTTTTGACCTAATTGAGTTTGGGGCCCCCTTATTTCTACCGCTTAGGGCCTCCACTTGTCATGATCCGCCACTGCCTAGTTGACAGAGATTTTCAGATCGCGACTACCGCTCTCGGGTATAACATAACGACTACTTTTTACTGTAGCCGAGACCGCCGGCTTTACGTGCCCTACAAAAGATTTTTAACATATTTTTGGCAAAAATCCCATAAGAAGAATTGATTTTTCAAAAATAAAAATTTGTTTGTTTATCCACCTATTAAGGTGTTTCATTTGCTACGCCCCACAAAATTTTAAAATATATAAATATTTTTTTTATGAATTACGTATTGGTTTATATGTATATCGAGATATGTTTTTTTTGCACTCTCAGTATTTTTCCTATATGCGAGTCAAAGAGTTGCATAAGCATACTAAGTTTCAACTTCCTATGTTAAGCCGTTTGGCTACAATTTCTACTGTAAAGACACACAGACACATGAGTGACGTTATAAGGGTTTTTTGGTCATACCCACAAAACCCTAAAATAGAAACTCCATTCAAAATTCGAATGACAAGCAAATAAAGGACCCCATTTTTTTAGTTCTGGCACCTCTTTTTTTTAGTTCTAGCGCCTCTTTTGCTAGTAAAGAAACAAAGGACGCCCCTTTTTTCAGTTCTGGCGCCCCTTTTCGCCAGTAAAGATAAGGTGGGTGTCCCACTTGCCTCACCCTCGGTACGGCTCTGGATCTACGCGGAAAGTACAGATAATATTAAATTTGCCGCATTAAACACATTGCAATATACAGTGCTATGCAAAACATTTGCAACTGAACCTATATGTTTGAATATTGTTGATGCCGACCGGCGTAGCGTAGTGGTAACGTTCAGGCATGGAAATTTTCTCAAACAAAAATTGTCCTGACTAATTGCCACAGCAGCAAAGGCCATAAAATTAAAAAAAAAAAAAAAAAATATTGTTGATTTTTTTAATTAAATTCAGAATTTTTGTTTATTATTATTTTTATTATTACTATTTATTCGCAAATAAAATACATAGAATATATAATACATAAAATAATAGATAATAATAGATATAAACTATTTTTTATATAAAAATAATAGAAAAATATAACATTATTAATAATTAGCATGTGCAAAACATTTGCAACCTGCATACATTTCATATTAAATAATTAATATTTTATAGAAAAACCTTTTTGTTTAAGGACTAAGACAAATCTGCGAGACATTGATTGAATTAAATTATTAATTATGGTAATTGAAGTGGCCTCCCATTGCCTTTTTGCTTCCTCAAACAAATCGTCTGGGTTTTCGAATCTCTGATTGCCTATTCGGCATTTGACGGGGTTGAGGTCTGGGGACTGTGCCGGCCACTTAATAACATCAATATTTTACTTTTCGATCCAATCTTTGACGATCTTGGCCATATGCTTTGGATCTTTATCATGCTAATACTCCAAACAAGTGGCATATTCCAGTCTGCGTACGGAAGCATTGTATTTTGCTAAATATCTCTATAATCCAAAGCATTCATGTTGCCATAAATTCATCTTAGGGGACCTATTCCTTGTGCCGAGAAGCATCCCCAGGCCATAACGTTTCCACCTCCAAATTTAATAGTCTCTTTTGTATATCTCTGATTAAATCTTTCATGTTTAGGCCTTCTGACATTCGGTTTTCCATCACTTCCAAATTGAATTTTGTTTCATCTGAAAATAATACTTTTCCCCATTTGTGTTGACTCCGGTTTTTGCAAATTGTAGACGAAATTACCGATTTTTATTCGAAACAAAGGTTTTTTTTTGTTATTTTGTAGCTGCGTAGATTATTGTCTATCGCCCGTCGCCTTATATTTGATGTTTTTAAATCTAGCCCTAGGCTGTCTTTGATATCTTTGTAAGATATTTGAGGATTTTTTTAAAATTAATTTTAGTATTTCACGGTCCTCCCGGGCGGTATTTTACAGATCGTCCTCCCTTATGGTAAGATTCAACTCTTCTACTCTTCACAACGCTGGAAATTGTAGATTTATGGATCTTATACTTCTCAGAAATTTCTTTCTGTGTCATGCTGTTCTAGTATTCAAGTAGAATTTTTGATTTTATTTCAGAATTATACTTAACTTCATATTTTAAATAAACTTCGTATCTTCTGAATGGTCCAATCACACTATTTTAAATTGAGAAAAACAACTAATATAAACTCGGTAAATCCCGCAAATATTCCGAATTCGTACGAAAATGCACAACAATTCATGCAAACAAACGAATTATGGCATGAGTTGCAAATGTTTTGCACAGCCAAATTATACCTAATTGTTATATATTTTTTCTGTTTTGCCTAAACAATTAATTTGAATTATTTTTGTTTTTGTGGTAAACTAGCCAATAATTATTAATAATAAAAATAATAATAAACAAAAATTCTGATTGAATTTAATTTAAAAAAAAGCAACAATATTCAAACATATAGGTCCAGTTGCATATGTTTTGCACAGCACTGTATTTGCCGCTTGATATGAATGTTTTTAACATATTTTTTCCAAAGAAAATTTGTGTCCGTTCCCTAGTCATTATTAAACACAAATAAATCACTGTGGTATTTAGATTACTTAGTAAATAAATCAACAATATAAAAATGACTAATTTTCGTATGAATAATCCTGATGAGTCAACATGTTTACATTGTAAATAAATGAATATGCAAAAAAGTGATAACATTTCGTTTCTACGTTTCCAATTCTTTGTTCAATAATTTCGGTTTTACTTCAATAATTCATGACTGACTGATTTGAATAAAAGAATCGGCAACATGTAATAAGATTACTTGTAATGCTTTCACTGAAAAGAATTTACAAAAAAAGAAATGTAAATACTCAAGATTTTTGACAATAGAAGAAATGTTAACAATGGCAATTTCTGAAATGTAGAAAGGACACAATGTGCTTAACGTATCGAAATAATTAAGAGAAATATGTGTGAAATACCGATTTTTGACCAGTGGTTTGTTCAAATTTGAGTGACTTGAAATACTAAACCATTCGCAGTATTGAACAACTCAGGTCATATATTATCTATATTAATAAAATTGGAGGTAATATCTGTTTTTTTTTTTTTACATTTTCAGCCTCATATTTGGTTTTTACACGTTTCAGATGATTATAAGAAGATATTAGCAAAAAAAACAAGTTCTGTCTGTCTGTCTGTCTGTCTGTCTGTCTGTCTGTCTGTCTATCTGTCTATCTGTCTGTCTATATGTCTGTCTGTCTGTCTGCCTGTCTGTCTGTCTGTCTATCTGTCTGTCTGTCTCTCTGTGTCTGTGTCTGTGTCTCCGAGATTCACGCAAGAACGGCTGGATATATTTTAGCGAAAATTGGTGTCATGATAGAATTGGACCAGGATTCGAACATGGGATGTATGGCATTTCAAAATTTTCACTTTAAAAGGGTGTTTAAGGGTGAAAACTGGTTACCAAAAAACTTAATATTTCTCTCTTATTATTGACTTAATAGAAAAATGTATATAACAAAAATAAATCTTATTTTTTCCATGTATTTTTTCAATTAGATGAATATTTGGATAGTTACGGGGTGATATCTTCGAACTAATCTTTTGAAATATCTCCCTTAGAGTTGACCAAAAGCAAAAACATGTCGGACAAAAATTGTTTATAATAATAAAACAATTTTATTCTGCTGTATGTTTTTTTTTAAAATTGATGAATGCTTGGGGAGATACGGGGGAACACCCCAAAACTTGAAATATTTCACTTATTATTCACTTTACATCAAAAATGTATGTAAGTAAATTTGTTTAGGACATAGAAACATTTTTCTTATGTTCTCAGTAAGGTGAAATTAGAGTGGGGGGCATTCTAAAAATAATTTGATCAAAAATTCTATTTGTATTGTTTGATTTTTGGTTATAAATATGTACGTACTATTTTTTTTTTTTTTCAGAATTTTGACTGAAGAGGTTTCTTTAAATTTATTTATTTCGTCTTAGCAACTGTGGTGATTAACCAGGATACATGTGTTTTTAATTTTAATTATACAATTTTAAACCTTAATCCTACAAATACAAATGCAAATATCCATGCCATCACCGGGATTTGAACCCGAGTCACCTTGGCCTAATTGATAACTGACACGCTCGGATACGCAGTCTGGTGGTCAAATATTGTACTACGCGACTGTAGTACTGTTTGAAATTATTACATATGTTCTAGTGTTGATTTTTTGTTAGAATGTCGATAGATACATTTTCATAAAATAAAAATGTACTGTGCTTAAAATAACCTGTTCGCTGTTAGCATATTGACAGCTGAATACTATACACGACAGCCATATTGCCTTGAAGTACAGCGCCACCAACGGGAATGTCACTTCTCAAGACAATACGCCAGTATATTAACCATTACACAGTGATCGGCGACTGAAGAGATATAGTGTATGAAAAAAAAAAAATGTATTCATTTTTTGCAATTTCTCTTGAAAATTTCGCGTTATCCGTTCCTTAATCTATGTTTCAAGAGAGCTCATTTGATGCTATACAATAAATTTGGCACACGAGATAAACTAAAGTTCAAAAAGTTCTAATCTAATCAAAAATTCTTGTCGTTATATTCGATTTGAAATAAATGAGCATTACATCAAATATTTCCAAAACAAACATTTTTGGTATATTTTTTAAATAAATTTCTTTTTTTTTGACAGGTGGTTGACTACGGAGCAGAGGGGTGCGGGTTTAAATCCCGGACACTACATCATAATTTGCACTTTGTCGAAATGTCACTGCCAGAGGCTGGCCACGTAGCTTTCACGTTATGCTGGAGGTCTAGAAACGGAAAATATATCTTCTCTGATCTTATAAGCCACCTAGGCGCTGAGAACCTATTATTATTATGCTTTTATTTATTTATTTTTTTTTTTTGAGCGCAAGTCTCTGGGAAAGTTTTGTCGTATAACTTTTTATTAACAAATTTTCAAAATTATTTCCATCACACTTTATACAGATATACATTCATCGAAACTAATAAAAATAAAAAATAAAAAACCCCACGTTTTCAGCGGCACAAGATCACACGATTCATCCCACGTGACTAATAGTTGGTGTTCGTTAGCAAACGACTTAGCAATCCAAAATCTTATGAACTATACGTAAGATGTTATGCTGTTGCGGAGGATAGAAATTTTAATCCTGAATTTTGCAAAACAATCTTGTGTAACAAGAGCTCGTTGATTATAGTGTATAAATCTTTCTAAAATGCAATTTTCAAGAATTGTATACAAAGCTGGTGCATTACTCTTGAGGATTTCCTCTATCTGGCTGTGCGATACACGAGTACGGCGTTTTTTTTTTAAATCTATTTTCTAACAACTACATTTCCGGAATTACCATTACCTCAGATTGCCCAAAACATGAATCATCTTCTAATTCAAATTCACAATATTGTCAAAATCACCATATTGTCAAAATCACCAATTTTTCATACCAACGTTCAACAATATTTATAGACCAGGAGCTCATGACAGTTTTTGGTCTCCGATTTCATACAGCATGCCTTTTGGAGGAGAGAATATTTACCCTGTGACAACAAAAAAGGGATGGTACTAAACCCCTGCACGCTTTCCGGTCATAGGGAAAATTGCATTTCCACTTAAACACAAAATTTTTGTGCTTTTCTCTGATTTAATATTGCTTGCCCTTTTGTTAAAAGAAAGTTATAACAAATTTAAAGTCTTTTAAATATATGCATGCGATTCGGAGGGTCCCAAAGGGCTCAAACGGTCATGTGATCTTGTAATAAAAAAATATGATTTTCCGCGTTTTCATACAGCATGCCTATAATTAAAAGACTTTAAATTTGTTATAACTTTCTTTTGACAAAAGAGCAAGCAATATTAAATCAGAGAAAAACACAAAAATTTTGTGCAAGTGGAAATGCAATTTTCCCTATGACCGGAAAGCGTGCAGGGGTTTAGTTCCATCCCTTTTTTGTTGTCACAGGGTAAATATTCTCTCCTCCAAAAGGCATGCTGTATGAAATCGGAGACCAAAAAAGTCATGAGCTCCCGGTCTATTATGAATGGACAATCATATTGGAATATACCAAACATTTCTTCATAATACTTTTTAGCTACTAAACTAGGTTTAAAATTATACTAAATTATTGTCCATGTAGTTTCGACTTCAGCAACATATTTTCAACTGTATTTCAACAAAATCTCAAGACGAACTGAACAAAAAAAAATAAATAAATAAATTGTGGCTGTCTTAATATGGCAGACTAGTATTTATTTATATTTGCCCACGACAAAACTTTTCTAGTGTCCTACGTATGAATGTCAAGGAATTGTATATGCATGCTAAATTTCAACTCTAATCCAACCATTTCCTCGCAATTTCTACCGTACAGATAGTCATATACTTGAGTGGTTGAATTTGTTGAGAGTTTCTTGGTTTTATTTTGTCATTATTGGCGCGACAGCCCGGGATAAGCCTAGGCCTCCTGTTTCCTGGTTTCATGACCATATTTTCAATCTGTCTACAGTCGGAAGTAATATGGTCAGTTGTACTTTAATTTTTAAAGCATATACAGAAAGGCACCAACAGTTTACAGCAAAACGGCTAGGTAGAACCTGTAATTTATATAAATATTTTCATACAAATTTTTAGACATAAGCAGGATTTGAACTCACGTCCATACCCTTGCTAAGCGATTAAACGCTTGCAAATGCAAATGATTTAACACTTGTGGCCACAGGCTTACTCCTTGGTTTTACCTTTACCTACGAAATCCTAAAAATACAATGGAAAACTTACTCAATTATATATCAGCACATCAGAGGTAAATTGTATTAAGTCGCAAATGATAAATAGCTCAGAAAAGACGATTTAAGATTGTTTATCGCCATGCGTTGATCGACTTAATATAGTTTTAAAACAACGAATATCGAAACTGGTAAGAGATTCAGCCCCAAATTATATTCCACTTGACAGACCATAAAGTATTAAGTCGCTTGGCACTAAAATGTCATTTCTGATAAAAATGTGACTTGATACAGTTTACCTCTAAAGTGCTGATATTATACTATACAAATAATATCAGTTTTTAATTTGAACTTGAGTCACCAAATGAATATTAAACAATGAATTACAATTTCAATTTTAATAGTGTGCAACTGACCGTTCAAAAAATAGAAAACACAAATTTGCCTGACAACAAATCAATTGAACAAATATCTGAATAGAACACATGACCGTTAAGAATTTAAATTTTTTCCAGTAATTTAAACGGGCATGATTGGAGAATAAAAAGCAGTGCTTATTGCACCCTGGGCAATATGGCACACTATTTCAACCATCTGTTAATGTATACCCTGCATGCCTCAGCTCTGATACTAATAACTATGAATGATTGTCAGGGACGGATTAACGTTTTTTATGTCCGTACGAAATTTTATAACAGTATTTAAAGCACAAGAGCACAAAAACCTGTTCTGTATGAATGGCCATGTATTTAAATATTTGCATTATATAGAGAATAATAATGTTACAAGATTTTGATCGAGTGGTATGTAAATTAAATTAATAAATTACTTTCTTTTATAAGTTTTGTGTTTTTTATTAACCCTTTAGTCATAGTTATAATCATTAAAGAACAATGGAGGGGTCAAAGAATTTATGGCTCAGAAGTTAAAAATAGATTGGGCCCTGCAAGCGAACTACGACGTTTCTACTAACACTATTTTATAAATATTTTAATTACAATTGACATATATACATATTTACAATTGCTTACTTGCATTATGACAGGAAATTTCGTCTGACAATAATCTATATTAATAAAATTATAGGCTATACCTGTCTTTTTATTTTTTCTGCATCATATTTGGGTTCTACATATTTTAGATGATTATAAGACAATATTCGCAAAGAAAAATCATTTTTATCTGTCTGTCTATCTGTCTGTACGAGATTCACAGAAAAGGGCTAAACATATTTTCACGTAATTTGATATGATAATAGAGTACAACCAGGATTTGAACATAGGCTATAAGGCATTTCAAAATTTGTATTCTAGGGGGTTGTTTCGGGGTTAAAACTGTTTATTGAAAAACTTATTGACTTAATTGAAAAATATGTACAACAAAAATTGTTTATTGTAATAAAACAAATCCTTTTTGTTCAATGCATTTTTTCAATTTTATAAATATTGGAGGAATAATATGGGGACACCCTAAAACTAAAATTTACATGTGTCTCCCATATTATTGACTCAACAGCAAAATCATATTTTACCAAAATAGTTTACAATAAGAAATTAAATATTTTATTTCTATGTATTTCTTCATTTAGATGAATATTTGGGGAGTAACGGAGAGACACTCTGAAGCTAAACTTTTATTGAAGTAATATGGTTTTTTCCTTATTATTGATGTAACGGCAAGAAAGTATATGACAAAAATTTTTTTTTTCTTTTCTTAATGCAATTTTTAATAATAGTACAGGAAATGAAGTTCAAAAAATGACAAAACCTCGCAATTTTTTCGTCCAGCATCGATTTTGATAAAAATTTGGAGTTAGGCTCATTTCACCCTCTAGTTCATTTTCTAAATTGTGCCGTTGTACGCTTTTGGTTTTTTAAGGGTGAAAACTACCCCTAATTTTAAAAAACTATAAAATAACATTTTAAACCTTAATATGGGTAAAATTTGGTTTGGATTAGCTAAATATGGATCGTTTTATGCTTTGTAATACAATTTCATAATGTTTCAACCCTTAAAAATCAACCCTTGTTGGAGCTTAATGTAAAAAAAAAGTATTTATCTTAAAAAATGATTTCATCTTGCATCGATTTGCACCAAAACTTGAAATTAGGTTCGTCTCACCCTCTACTTCAAATTTTATATCATGCTCATGGCCACTGTTTATTTTTTTAAGGGTGAAAACTAGCCCTAATTGTCAAAAATTATAAAATAACGTTGTAAACCTTAAGATGGGTAAAATTTGGTTTGGATTAGTTGAATAATGATTGTTTCGTGCTTTGGAATACAATTTATAATGTTTCAACCCTTAAAAACCCACCCTTGTTAGAGCTTGATATAAAAAAATATATATTTTTACCGTGCTATTCGAAGGTTTCGAAAAAAAATTTATTGGTTTTTTAAACATAGCTCCTTCATTTTTAGTGATAGAAAGTTTTTTCAAAAACGATTTTGTAGGGCTATTCAAGAACTATAAGATTATGTAAATTAAATTCCTTAAGATCTTTTAGTTTTTAAATGGGGTGAGTTTGAAGGGCTCGAATAAGGTGGTGTTCGCTTGTAAATAGAGGATTTAAACGGCTATATCTCGCCAAATATTCACTATACAGAAAATATATGCACAGGAAAATTTAAGTAATTAAAAAAGCTACAATTTAGTGCTCTATCATTTTTTTCGTATCTCTAGTAATTTCGGAGATATTTTGAAGAAAAGGGTGAAAAATACGAAATCGCAAAAAATCGTTTTTTCTTTAAATTCCAATTTTTCTAAAATTAGGCATTTTAAATTGGTCAAACTTCTTGGGTGTACTGAAAATACATATATAAAGAGAACCACAGAAGGGTGAGGATCAATTTTAATTAGGGGGGTAAATAGGGGGTTGTTTTCACTGATTTTTTCGTAGAAAAAAGTAGGTACCGACCTTATTTTGATCATAAGTCGCTTAACTTTTATGCTAGAGACTTTTTGTTTTTGTTTGAAAGATCTAGTCAAATACTTTAAAAAAGATTCAATGAGTTTTCCTCGAAAAATGCAAAATTTTCCTGTTATTTGACTTTGAATCTTTCAAATTATGCATTTGGCAAAAAAAAGTTAACCATTAACATGCTGTATCTCGGTTCTTATTGGTCGTAGAAAAATAATAAAAAAGTATTTTGTTTGTTTTTTTAAAAGCTACAATTTTGCGTTCTACAGTTTTTTGATAAAATGCATATTTTTCGAGTTATTCGCAAAAAACTTTATAAAAACATCGATTTTTTTGTCGAAAAACTGTTACTTTCAACCGCGAATAACTCAAAAAATATTAGTTTTACGAAGAAAACGTAAAGAACATTTTTTTCTTAGAATTACTTTTCCCATCGATTCCTATAGTTAAAATGTAGTAAAAAATTTCCACCCCCGAGATGGGGTGGCAACCACCCCCAAGGTTTTAGCATACACCGGCATGATGTAGAAAATGATCCTTGGGCTATACCCTACCTTCTGTGAAAACTTTACGTAATTCCATGCTGGACGAAAAAATTGCGAGCCAAAATGCTTCATTTCCTGTACTATAAGAAAAATGTTAGAAAAACATTGAAAATAAATACAAGAGTGGTTTAGAATATAGAAACGATTTTTTTTTTGTTCTACTTGAAACTGAAACATCTCACTTTATGTTACAGCAAAAATGAACAATACAAAAACCGTACAAAGTACGGGTATTCCAGCTAGTATTGTAAAAAATTTCTAAAATAGAAAAGAAGTGTCGTATCTGTTATTCATTGTGAATTATTTAAATATGAGTAAAACCAAAGTGCAAAGTACAATAAACTACAAATGCAATATTACAGACAGATACCCATATAAACCAACATACTGATAGAAAATATATGGATTAAGAGACTGGCAGAAACCTATAGATCAGTGGTCTCTACACTTTTTGATCAATGTACCTTTAAATAGCTATATGTTAAAAAAGTAATTGTCACTTAAACCAAACTTTTGGGAAAACAACTAGACGATTTTTTTTTTTTTGATCGCATTGTATTTCTGTAGAGTAATTCTAGCAGCTCACCCACCAGAGTCTCTTAGGAATTGTAAACCACAAGGCAGTATGAAATAGATGACTCTGACTTGGATTCTCTTGATTTCTGGAGTACCGAACAAATGTTCATACCTCCTTAATCGCAATTATATATCTCTATTTATTTTTATTGATGGTGCCAATGTGGCCGCACTTGAGTGCGTCTTCTTTTCAGAGTTTTATCTCATTCTCAATGACATGTTGTAATTGATCATCTTGTTCGTGTTTTGTTAAGTCCAGATGATAGATTTTGGTCTTCTGTATTTCATGCGGGTTTTTTCATTATATGAAGATAGTATGTTCTTTTCTCTTCATCTGGATGGTCTTCTAGTACTGTAAAGAATTTTGTCGCTCCTTCCTTTATATATTCCTTTATCTGTGGTATTTTTAAATCTTTGTGAAATAGATGAGGAGCCTATTTCCAAAACGTCTCTTGTCCATTGTCTAGGCCTGTGCTATGACCTGTCAGTTGCTTTAGGTGACGATAAGGTACTCATGGACAGGCTGATACTCTTCCTGAGAGAATCGAACTTATTGTTTTATGTGTGAAGTCTTGCATCTTATTTTAATGTGTTTCTAGTTATTGACTGTGATATTCGATGGTAATTGACCCCTTTACAGCCTCTTACCATCACCCTGAGTCTGTTCAAATTTTCGAACAGACTTTTTATATTATTTATTTGTGTTTGTCAGTGCAAGATTTCTTTTATTGAGTATGCGTATTTCTAATGATTTTATTTATTTATTTATTGTATAATTTATTGTTTTTAATATATAGTCTAGTCATTTAGATGGGCTGTGTTAGGCGCAAATAGCCTAACTTATGCCAAATAGCCTAAAATATGTCAAATTGCGCCAAAAATTTTAACTAACTAACTAACTACTCTTGTCCATTGTCAAAAAGTTGAAAGTAGCCACGAGAAATAATTAATTGCAATTATAAATTACTTAAAATCACTTCTTTTTTTTTAAAATCATTTATTAAAGGTTTCTATATCGATTTGGAAAAATTCGATGCCGTCTTTATCTCCTCACTCGTAGCGTAGCGTCGTCCTTTCATGGGCCTCTTCAGTTTAGGGAACTAGAAAAAGTCATAGGGGGCCAGATCTGGGGAACTCGGTGGCTGCGGCATTATTAGTGTGTTGTTTTTGGCCAAAAATTCGCGCACAAGCAACGATGTGAATTTCGCGGCGACCCGTCTCATGCTCAAATCATTGGTAAAAATCGAATGGCACGAGCCAATCGATATGTTAGGTCCTCAGTAACTTCTCTAACGGTGATTCGACGATTGACCAATACTATTTTCTTCACTTCATCAATGTTTTCGTCTGCTGTTGACGTGCTCGGGCGTCCGGCACGCTCTTCATCGTTCACATCTTCTCGGCCCTCTGAGAACATTTTGTACCACCCATAAACGTTGCGTCGGTCCAAGGTAGCTTCACCATATGCCACAGTCAACATTCGGAATGCGTCCGAGCACTTAATTTTGTTTTTCACACAAAATTGGATACAGATTCTTTGATCCATTTTTAGGTATAGGCAAAAATAGAAGACGAGCCAAAACACGTGTAAGCAAAGCAACTGTCAAAAATTAACTGAACATTCAAAATGGCCGAACTTATAGGCATAAGTGAGAGACATGAGTACCAACATAACGCCACAAAAAAATCGAAAATCGAATATACGTAACCCGCGGAAATTCAAAATTCGCGATACTTTTAGAACAGAGCTCGTATAATAAAAAAACATTAAACAAATAGAAAAAATGAAGCCATTTATCAATATACTTCTTATTAATCTAATGAAGACTTGATTACCAAGCAAATGCAGAAAAAAAACTGGGATTTTTGGCAAATTATTTAAATTTTCTTTAAATAAAATTTATGAATAAAAATCTATTGATTTTGATGTGATTATAGAACAAATATTCCTAGACATCCAATATTATGTTGGTTTTTTACACATATTAAATACCAAAAAAACCCTGACATGTGTAAAAATTCACACTTCACATCAATTTTTCATTTAATTATGTTACTTGAAACATCGTTTTAAAAGAGTAATTTTAAAAGTTTAGGGGGCTCAAGCCCGTTAGTCCTCCCTAGGTGCGCGCCCGATTTCTGTACACATTCCCAAAAGCAATTTTAAATTATTTCAATTCCAAAATTTGTTTACATTATTTGACACTATAACCTATCGACAGGGTGTTATTTTTAAATCTACCCTTAACAAAACCAAACCCTGCTCCCACCCTATGTAGGTCAGAATACACCCCTGTATTACAGCAAGGGTGACCGTATTAATGTACGTGTTCCGGCCAACAACTACTTCCGATTTGGTATTTTTTAGATTTCCTGCGTGAGATGACGCTCACGTGTGCGTGACAACTTATGCGTGAATATTACCGTTAAACTCGAGGCACGCGGGATGTCACTTTTTGCCGGACACATCCGGGGAAAACTTGAAGATTAGTAAAAAATGTTCTTAAACACCATTAGCTTTGATTCGGAAATGACTGAATTTAAGTATTGTTATAGTTTACTTATTACTTAAAATCAGTGGTTTTCAACATTTTTGCATCAGTGGTTTTCAGCCTTTTTGTAATCAGTGGTTTTAGACCGTTTTGCATTTCAGTGGCAAACTTTAAAGCACCAAAAATTTAGTGGTGGACCAGATACAATAAAAATGTATTCCGCCCAGGCAGGGGCATTAACAACAATTTATACAAGCACTCTTCTTCTTTTTTTTTCTTAAAAACCACAGAACTGGACTAAATGTCTCAATTACACTGTGGCTCACAAACATCCATGCCCTGACCGGGATTCGAACCCAGGACCTTTGGCTGGTGAAGCAAGAGCGCTACCTCTACGCTACTAAGGCTGACAGAAGTGATAAGTAAAAAAAAAGGAAGGCAATTAGAAGTGAATAGCAAAAAAAAGCCAAATCGAAGTGAAGAGAAAAAAAGGAAGTCGAATTGAGTGGAGGGTTTTGTATGTATTACCAAAAAACCCTTTTTTTTTTTTATTGATTTTGGCTCTTTAGTCCTAATATATATGGACCTTTAGCCAGCTACTCTGTTATTATTATTTTGGATACTTTATTAATTTTATGACAAATACAAACATCCATGCCATGACCGGGATTCGAACCCGAGTCCCCACGGTTAGCAGTCAAATGAGCTGACCACTACGCCATAGCGACCGGCCAAAAAACCCTTATACCGTCATTTTGTCGTCTGTCTGTTCGGTAAAAATTGTAGCCAAACGGCTAAACCAAGAGAGTTGAATTTTGGCATGCTTATACAACTCTTTGACCCGCACATAGGAAAAATACTAAAACATCTAAAAAACATATCCCTCTAAAAATATATAAAAATATGTGCTCATTGAAAAAAAAATATATTTTTAAAATTCTGAGTAGTGTATCAAATGAAAGTGCTTAGTACATCGTTTAACGAAGGTTACTTAGAACATGGTTTGTCCCACACCTGTAGCCCAGATGGTTTAAACTAAAAATCTGAAAGTCATGTACATTGGTGTGAACCGGAATAGTACAACAGGAATTTTTGATCAGATTATGTTTTTGGAAAATAACGCATTTTTTGTGTTTTTTTGTTGACGATATACAAAAGTCATAGATATGTAAGACACTATACTAGAAGGCGTAGTCTAATAGTTAGCTTGCTCGCTTGCTACGCAGCAAACTAGGGTTCGCTCCCGGGTAAAGGAGACAATTTTACTTTTTGTTTTATTTCCATTTTTATTTTGTTTAAATTATTTTGTCAAAATTCTAGATATATTTTGGCAAATATGTATTGCATTTAATTTTTAAGAGCATAAATTTAATAACCAGTTGGTATTGTTGGAATTATATTTTCATTCTATGAGTCATGTATATGAAACCAGAGGGGCGGAGCATATGCTCCGCCGGAGTCATATGACTTAAAACAACCAATGGAAGTAATAGGCGCAATTTTCAAAATCTTAATGAACCTTGCTATATAAAAAAATACTGCACATATTTTGAAACCTAAATAATGGTATTAGGTATTCGAATTAAAATTAACAAAATAATATTTTAACATAAAATTTGTTTTTAAAGCTCTTAGATTAACAAACGATAAATTATTTCATAAATATCGTTCATATTTCCGTGATTACTGCAAAGCAAAATTTGTCACTCTCAGCATGCCGCCTTCACTTATTATATACCTGCGAAACCCTGCATTGTGTGAAAATTCACACTTCACATCATTTTTTTTTTTTTTTTTCTTTTACCGGCTATACTATTAATTTAAATTGCTTACAGGACAAAATTGTATAAAAATTGTACCATTATTAACCTTCGTATTATTTACTTGGTAGTAAGGTATCGCATACAAGTAACCCTTCACACTCAAGGTCGTTCAGGTTATCTTTTTATAACAATAAAAGTCCCCAGGGTCCATTATTCGTCTTTTCAAAAAGGATTTATATTTTATTTTTTAACGCTTTTACTCTATAGACAAATAGATTAATTCCTTCCCTTCAGGCAAAACTGTAAAATAATCCGCTTGGGCTAAAATATCAGGATTAAAAGTAGGGTAAAAGCGACCAGCCCTAACCAGCAAAATGTCGAAGGGGTTGTTTAAATAAGGAGTGATACAATAGTGGGGTATATTGTAGTGTCACTCTGCGCATGTATTTTTGTTATTATTGAACTATAATTATTCATACCATTGAGAATATGAACACGTGGCACTGGCCATTATAATAGGTTTCGAATTTAAGAGTTCCGGTAGATTAATCTTGATTATTTTAGAGGGGAATTTCTGATGTTTACCAAAAGAATATATTAGTTTTCATTATGTTTCTAATTTTGTGTTTAAGGCTGGGTTTAATATGGGATGACCTGGAGTGTGTCCTGCAATTTTATTTTCCGGTTCAAGCTTCCGTTTATGTTAAATTGCTTTCTTCTTTCTTTTTGTATCTCAATAAATTGATGTGGGTATTGGTCCAAAACATTCTTCCACTACGTTCTATCTCTTAATGTTTCCCTAGTTTTAAATTTTTAGTACACATGATCACTTCATCGTCTCCGGAACAAGTCAACTCGGCGCAAACTCGGCGATTATCAACTTTGCGATGGTCAAGTTGGCAACCGTAAATTCGGTTGTGGCAACACGGTGATGGCAACTCGGCGACGGCAACTCACTGATGGCAACTAGGTGATGGCAACTCAGTGATGGCAACTCGGTGATGGCAACTCGGTGATGGCAACTCGGTAATGGCAACTCGCCGATGGACAACTCGGGGACAAGAACTCAGCGCGAAAAAATATTATTTATTTATTTATTTTATTTGGATAGATTTATTTATTTTACATCCAACAGGATAGATTCTAATAATAAGTTGTCACTACAGTATAATAAAATATTTGTACAGAAATTGAATACAAAAAGACCAAATTAAGCTACTAAACAATTAAATAATACGTAATACATATTTATACACATCCGTTTTAGGATTTTGTAGGTATGACAATCCAAAAACCCTTATAACGTCACTCATGTACCTATCAATAGGAAAAATACTGAGAGTTCAAAAAAACATATCGCGAAATAGGTATAAACAAATATGTATTTAATGAAAAAAATAATATATTTTTTTAAATTTTGAGTAGGGTATCAAATGAAACCTATAAATTCAAGGATAAACAAGAGAATTTTCAGTTTTGAAAAATAATTTTTTGTATGGTATTTTCGCCAAAAATATATCAAATAACTTTTTTCCTCAACCTTGTCTCCCAAAGAGATTAATTTAAATATCTAAAAAAATCTCAATAATGTACATTAATAAGAACCAAAATAATTCAACAGGAATTTTTGATCAGATTAGGGTTTTTTTGAAAATTATGGATTTTTAGGTGTCGTTGAAAAAAAATATTATTTAAAAAAAATATATTGTGTGGCATCTATAGAAAGCTCTAGAGATGTATATTAAGGAACAAAAAGTAGTTTGTCTTTTTTTTTTAAATTTTAATACGCTTTTTTTTCAAAAATATCCTTATCACCTAACTTTTCGTTTAACCCCTTTGTGTTAAAGGGAAACAATTAAAAAAAAAAAAATTAAAAAATGTTAAAAATACGAAAAAATTCTAGGTAATGTACATTTTAGGTAATATTTTCTAGTACCGGAAAGGTACGAGAGGAATTTTCAATCAGATTTCCTTTTTGTAAAATATGGCAGTTTTTATGTTTTTGACAAAATTTATTATTTTTTTAATTAATGACTAAATTATTGATAATAATGTTAATATTGAATATAATGTTATATACGTCGTGATTCAACTCATTGAAAAAAAAAAATAAATCCTCACTTCTACAATACGTGATGAGCTCTAAAATTCAAACGTGTTCCTTACAAACACTAAAACCACGTTTTTTAGCAATGGGGGGAGGTAGACAATCCCCCTCCCCCAACAGTGCGCGCCTGATAAGCGTACTTAGTAATTATTCGTGACGTCATGTGATTCTTTTAATAAATCAACTACAAGCTCTTCTAGTGTTGATAACGGAACGACAAGTAATTATCTAAAATAATTTTGATGCTATTTTAGTAAAGTTAAATTAAAAAACAGTATGTAATATAACATAACGGTGTTATGTTATGTATTTGTTTAATGTCAAACGTAGTGAAAAAATGTTAACACGTGCCATCTGGCGCCATATTTTTCAAATAATATTATTTTAATACATGGGATCTCATGTCAGAAGTCTTCCTGTGTTCTTTATCTGTTTTTTTGCCTGTCTGGATCTGTCCTAGTTCCTGTTTGCAGGTCATATCGCCAGACAATCTGTTCCCTTTATATCCCTCAACAGTGTCAAGGCCATACTTTTAGATTAGTCATTAGATCTCTTTAGAAACGTTGAAAGAGTTCTAGCACGCGTCTTAGGTCAAGATGTGTGAATAGAAGTTAAGTTAGGGTTACCCAAGTAAGTGATGCCGAATAGAATTTATTCCGGAGCCTACAAGACATCTTTATAAATATCTGAATAAAATTTACTATGTAAATTAATTAAAATATTGGAGGTCTATAATTCACCAATTAATCTGTAAATGTTACTAAAATTGTAAGACGTACGTACTTTACGAGGGCTACAGTCTGTTCCAAACGGTTTGGCGGAACTAAATGGGAATTTCGTTTTATAGGTTGTCACGAGAAGGGCTCACATTGCTTGGGTTATTTCATTTTTCAAGTTGGAATTTCAAAATTTAAAATTCCAACAATGAAACCATGGAAACGAATGACATATGTCAAAATAAAATTATTTTTTTTACATATTTTAATTACAAAAAAATAAATAAATGGGAAATTTGTATTAAGAATGACACAAAAAATCAAAATATAAAGAAAATGACATTTTAAAATGATATTAACCTTAAACAAATGTTTATTGTAAGTATGATTTACAAAGCTTAAACAAAACGGCCGAAAAGCACGATTTAAACGATGAAAGTAACTAGATTGCAAAATCTAGTTCCGCTTAACTGTTTGGAGCAGACTTTACCTTTTAAGTTTTTACAAAAATTAAGATAGAATATATATATATATATATATATATATATATATACAGGGTTTGTGTTATACAGTGTTATGTGTTATACAGTGTTTGTTTGAAACGGGGCACCCCGAAAATCTCCTTTATTTGTAAAGATACAAAAAATCTTCAGAACAAAAGTTAAACTAGACAAAAAGGCCCATCTAAAGGTTACTATAAGAATTCTGAGGCACTTCCGGTTTCACCGGAAATGATGTCAACTTTTGATCTAGCATAGGGAATCGATAATTTTATATTTTTTTCCTAAAGTACATTAAATTAGCTTTAAAATGACACCAAAAAATCATATTTTTATGTTAACCATTTCAAAATGGCGACCATTTATTTACAAAATAATAATCAACATAAGTTTTACAAAGTTGAACGTAGCAAGCTTTGAAAACAATAAGCAAAGACTGCAAGACACAAGACAAGTGAAGCAGATCTGGGAGATCAGAACGTACAGAAAGCAAATAATAGGAAGACCAAGAAATACATGGGACAGAACAGTAAAGGGAATACTAGAAAAAAGAGGAAAAACGATTATAGAAGGTAAAAGAATGACAAGAAACAAAAAAGACTGGGCGAAATTCGTACATAAAACATTCGTTGTAAAATTATTATTATTATTATTATTATTGTAAATCCGTACTGCCATAATATAGAAAAGAAGGAGAAAAGAAATACAGCCTACACTGTACTACGGCAGAAGGCTTTTATATATATATACTAATTTCACGTTAATGCTAATTTCTAATTTGGAGGTTCTGAACGAGCATTGAGCTTCTACATGCAGTCCCATTAGAAGTTTTCACGAGTCGGCACTGGAATATATAGATATAAATAAGTATAAATTTATCATGATAAGCACAAAGTCTATTAATATCAATTTTTACAACTTTTTTTAAAGCAAAATCAGCCATAAATTTATTAATAACATTTCGCAGTAAAAGATAAAATGAATCGCGCAATGAATACTAATCACATGTTGCTGACTTAACTTAAATGACCTCCATACTGGTATTCCCCAATGTTACTTAACAATAGTAACCGTAATTGCATTGTAGCCGAAGATCTAGTCGCAGCTAATGTTTATGCTGTGATCTAGCGATGGAGAGTCGCTCGCAAGAGGCGAGGTTTAGTGTTAAAAAAGTCTGTAAATGTAGTTTAAGTGTTCTAACTACGGTTTTAGCGGTGGTGTTAACTGTTTATATAGTGCAGATACCTATTGTGAACTATCATTACTTGTTTTCATGGCATGTTATATTAGGAACAATTGCCGTGAGTATGATTGCGTATTTAATTATACAGTGGCGGACTGTGATTCCTTTTAGAGTTACTTAAGTAAAACAAGTAGTATAACTATCGAGTTTGAAGGTTGTACAGTTGATCAAGGGCGCGGGGCGTAAATAAATATAATAGGGGAAACTTTTTAAGATCGCAGCGCCATATGCGGCAAAGCTGGAATACCCGAAAGTGACATTAAACTTTTACTCGTGTATTTGTTTACATGGTGAAAATGAATACCAGTAGTATTTTTGCTGTTTTCTGAGCTTTTTTTTTAAAGGTAATCTACGATTTACAAGATATGTTATAATATACTATTCTAAAGAAATTTCAAGGAAATTTTTAGTTTTTCATTGTATGTTTAATTATTTTTGTTTGACTGTGTCAATATAATAGCAACAAAAATATGATAAATATATTAGTAAAATTTAATATCTCTGCCTGAAAAGGTAGACGGGCCTTTTAATATATCAACTGATGATTTAGGCAAATTTTGGCTGGGGTATAGGTTTTTTTCAGTCTTTTCTTGGAAGTAAAAAATAACTTTCCATAAAATGCAACGAACAAACGTGCAAGCATGGGCTTGGATTTTTACCCATTTTTAGTTTTTGGGTCCATAAAAACCTACAATCCACTTTCTCTCTGCCTCCAAACGTCGTTTCAATTGATATTTTTTTCAATTTAGGCAAATTATGGAATGTTTAAGAGGGATTCTTCCTTATTCACAATTTACATTGCGGCACCCAACAAAATTGATTATTTTTTTTCCATGATTCACAAAAATAAAACACAAACAACAAAAAAAAAAAAAAAACACGTATTTCTCCATTGAACAAAACAAAACAATGTCACTTTCGTATCTTCCGCAAATTGCCACCAGATGTCAGGGCGCTTAGGAAGTTTCCCCTATGAGTCTCTTTGACAGTCCATCCTGCATCGTATAAATCCTTTCCTTGGTACGTGGATTAACGATCAAAATTTTATTTTTGGAAAATAAATTATTTTGATGCGATTTTTACCAAACTCTGTGCAAAAAAAAAAAATTGTCCCACACCCTGTAGCCCAGACGGTTTAAACTAAAAATCTGAAAAAAAGTAATGTACATTGTTGTGAATCAGGATAGTACAACAGGAATTTTTGATCAGATTATGTTTTCGAAAAATAACGCATTTTTTGTGTTTATTGGTTGACGATGCACAAAAGTTATACTTATGTAACACACTATATTAGAAGGCGTATCCTGGTCTAATGGTTAGCTTGCTCGATTGCTACCCAGCTTACTAGGGTTCACTCCCGGGCAGAGGAGACGATTTTATTTTTTGATTTTATTCCATTTTTATTTTGTTTAAATTATTTTGTCCAAATTGTAGTTATATTTTGGCAATTGTTGCATTTAACTTTTAAGACCGTAAATTTAATAACCAATTGGAATTGTTGGAAATATATTACAAATAGTGTGTTTATCAGTGTTATTTATTAAATAAAAATGCATTTTCTATGCGATAGAAAAGGAAAAAATACTGAGCGTTCTGTTTATAAAATTTTCTTCTTCACAAATCCCTATTTGATGTTAATTGTTTTTCACACTCAATACTTTTATTTGCAGAATAAAATATTTCATCTTTCCTAATTTAACCACCATCGTATATCTTATAATAAAGAAGTTAGCAATGTTTAAACATTTCCCAAAAACATAGTCTATAAAATCATGCAAATAACAAACACGTACGAAGTACTGGTTCATCATACAGTTTTATATACAGACAAGAAAACAAATATAGCATTGTTTTAATTTTAATGTTATTTAAATTTAAATTCATTACCACAACTTTAATTGTGATAAACAGGATGTTACGACATCAGACCAAATAGGTTAGACATCGCCATCCAGAATTGCAAAACAACTCATTGCTAAATCCATCAATAACTCCCTCTTTACTACCAACATTAACATTATTAAGTTGTTACCCCTGCTTCTTAAATTCCATCTTAATTTGCAAACATTTGTATGTAAGTATGCTAAATAATTCATAATGCTTAATAATTTGGTACAGGGGCAAATTCTATACGTAATCCAGCTACATAATTATGAGCTATTAAGACTTAATACCGAATTTAAAAATTATATTTTTCAGTGTAAGAGATACATTGTTACAAAATTTTCATTCATAAGTACCAAGAGATATTCAATAACTTTATTTAAAAATGAAAGTCGTAAGTGATTTGGATTTAGGGTATGATTTAAGCAAATTTTGTTTAAATGAATTTTTGTGAAATTTTTACAAAATTGCTTACTTTACATCTTTATCGATATGCCTCTGGTAATCGAATTTTTTAAATTTATTTGGGATTATCTGGAGAACCCGTAATTCATACAGTTTTTTAATGTATATTGTTGCTGTAACCAGGCGCGCACCCTTGAATTTTTCTTGGGGGGGGGGCTCAGAAGACAATATTGTTCTTCTCACTTCTAACTAAAAAAAAGGCCTCACTTCTTAACAGAAAAAAAATGTCCTCACTTCTAAAATACAAGTGATGACCAAAAATAAAAAGGTCTTCGCCTCTAATATACAAGTGATGACAAAAAAGGTCCTCTTTCAAGATTTTAGTTTAAGGTTGTCCCTCCGTAACTCCCCAAATATTCATCCAATCGAAAAAGTATGTATTATAAAAAAAAAAGATTTATTTTCTCATTATAAACAATTTTTGTCATATACGTTTTTGCTGTTAACTCCTCAAATATTCCCAACTCAAAAACAGTTATAGAAAACGTCCTGAAGTTAGAATTTTTGGATTCCTCGTAGTTTATTTAGTCTAAAAAAATTTGAGGCCTTATTCGTTATCCGTATTTTAACATCTTCGCATGGACGTTTCTCAAAAACAATATGCGATAAAGACCTGCGGTTGAAATTTTTGAAATCTTGAAGTCCTAATTGACTTGTAAGCAAATAAAAAAAAATTTAAAATTTTTCATTTTATTAACTTTTTTTTTGCAAATTTTGATAAATCCTAACTAAGAAATTGTTTAGGATAGAAATTTGCGGTTTGAAATTTTAAAATTATCCAACATTGTTTAGTCTAAGAAAAAAAATTGAGTTTTAATAAACCAATTTTTAAGTTTTGTATGGACAGTAATCCAAAACCCTTGAAAATGGTCAAAAAACGAAAAAATCGTAAGGGGACCTTAAAAAAATCGTGATTTTCAAGCAAAAAATTATTGTTTTAAATTTTATTGAAAATTGGTACAAATATGTATTCTTGGTCATAGATCAACAAAATTGGGAACATTTTGAAGTTTGGGAAAAAGTTTTGGTATTCAAATCGGAGTAAAAAAATTTTTGATAAAAATATCAAAACTTTGGCGATTGTTAATTTGGGGTACGCGTAGCCATTACCGGGGGTCCGCGAAACAATTTTGACATTAACTTTACATCCCTCAACTTTTCGCTTAACTCATGTAATAAAAATCCTGCATGGTCAAGACTTTTTGTATTTGTTGTTACCTAACTAACTAGTTATTGACATAACTACAATAATTAGTAAAAATTTAATTATTTTTATTCAACTGCAAATTATTTACAAAATACATATAATAAAATCTAATTTGACCAATATTTGACCAAGAAATGTTTATATGAGTTTAACGTATTATAATTTGTAATTTTTTAAATTCTTTTTACTACTATTTTTATTCTATATTCTATATGCTAATATGTTCAACTCTATAAAAAAAATGTTGTTCAAGAGGGCGTCCTCGGACTACATAAGTTTAAGAACCCCTGATCTATATTAATAAAATTGGAGGCTATATCAGTTTTTTTTCGGCCTCATATTTGGTTTCTATACGTTTCAGACAATTATAAAACAAAATCCGCAAAAAAATCAATTTTTGTCCAATATTATATTATATGTATGTTAGCGTCTGGTAAAATAACCACAACAATTGTTTAAATAAAATACCGATTCACACGAGATAACTTATTGTTCGAGTTCACTCTTACAATGCTAGGCGACAACTGATTATTTGAGCTTATCAAATCAAGAGTACATAATTTATCAATTAACGTTAATGACATATATAGTGTGACGTCAGCTAATGTATTTAAACATGATAAAAACGTAACAAGGGCCCATGTTAACATACATAAAAGCCACGTAGTTGCCAACTGCACAGTATCGGAAGATAAAAATTCCGAAATGGAATCTGGGATTTAAGCCCTCATCCTTTTGTTCAGGTCAACCGTGAGGTTAACCGGCAAACTGATAGACCGACAGACCGACAGACAGACCGGTAGACCGCTGATGATTTGGCAACCAACTTGATGACGTGGGTTCCGAAGTTAAACAATTGGTGCTCAGAATTTCTGTGTTAAATTTAAAATTAAATTTACTAATTTTGATATCTAATCTAATGATAAAACTATATTGATGTAAGTAAAATATTGTATTTGACTCGCATATAATGGCTATATTTATTTTCTAGAAAATAAATAGTTTTATGTCTAAATTAATAATAAATAGAATATACGACTTTTATTCGAAAAATATAAAAATATAGACTATAAAGACTTTAAAACAAACCGATTTTTAAACATGCCTATATTTATAATTCAAATATAGCCAGTCCTAAGCCTGATAAAAATGTGAAGGAATGCCATGTGAATATGTACAGTTCATTGTAAATAACATGTTTATTTTAAATAATGATTACGGTCCTGTCCTATGTCCTGGCCCTATTGTTAACAGAACCATAAACTCAGCAGGTATAATGGATATATTCAGATCAATTCTGTAAAAAGTTACACTGTAGTAACGTTACTACAAGATAAAATATTATAAAAAGTATAATGACTTTTATTCATGATAGTAATTGACCTGGCTCATAGGGACAGATTTAGTTACTATTTTCATAGTAAGTGAGTTACAGAATTGGTCTGACTGTCAGTCATTATTGGAACCAATAAGTGAGACTGGCCAATTCCTTCTGGAAATAATATACAATCCTCGTCTACGGCGAGAATCCTCAGAATTTCTCAGAATTATTTTGATAATAAAGATATTATTCATAACAATACGTAGCGTTTATGCAATACACAATTTTACTATATTAACAGTTTTATTATAAAAGTTAGACAAAATACAAATAATAACATTGGCAAATTATGTGCGGTATAAATAGGAATTGAAATTATTTGTAAGGGACTCGGTTCCTGGCTATGGTCTGGTGTATGTGCAATTCAACAGAGAAGCTGGTAAAATCAGTTCAAAATATTTTATTAGTTTTTTTTCAAAATTAGGTGGTGGCAGCCACCCCCTTTTTCAGTTTGGTAAATTCACTCCCCTGGTTGTTACATTTTTGGTGAGAACGGTGGGATTCTTTAGTAGCTTATAGCTACCACAGTTATATGCTTGTTAAATATAATACTATTTAATTATTATATTTTAATATGTAATAAATGAAAATAGATTAGTTTTATTTTCACATTCAATATTTCCTGAAGACCCGCACATGCGTTTCCCAAGCGCCGCATCAGGCTCGAGACTCTCTCTATCTGCTGACTCCTAAACTAGTGTGGTAAGTGTACATATTGTACACTTAACACATTAGTATGTAGACTATTTGCAATACGATTCTGTAATGCACGTCACATATATTGCAGGCGGTCAATTCGTTGTCACAGTTAATTTGTTTTTCTTTTTTAGTACATAATTTTAATGCCAGAGTCCATCCTTCTTTACTCCAGTGACATCAAATACTCAAGATTAAGTCGAAGCAAGAAACCATGGATACATGGCATCTTATTTATCGTAGCTACAATTTTGGGAATACTTTCCATATTTTTCGATACGTACACCAAGATAGTGTATAAAAATTATCCTGGACAAGAACATTTCATATCTGCTCATGCGTTAACAGGTAAATTTTAGATCTGATATAGATTATGTAATTCATAGAAACTTAATTATCGGTTTTATACAAAATAAATAATCTGAAATAAAATTACTAACAATCTATACACCAAAATTTGCAACGAATTTTTATATATCTCAGTGGCGCAGCCAGGATTTTGTATTGGGGAGGGCCGAATCAAATTTCGAGGGCACGCGGGCCTCAGACGGCCCTCCACCTGATTTTTTGTGGCCCCTGAAGCGGTAATCAAAATCGCTTGAGCTTATTTAAGGGATAAATATATTTAAAAATGTAAAATATACTCTCTTCCCCTTTTCTGTTTATAAAAAAAAATGTCAAGAAACCCTTCAGGATATTTAAAGTTCCGTCACTGCTTATCATTTTGTATGTAAAATAGACTGCGACCCAAATCAGTTCGACATCCCTGCTGTTGGATATTAATGTTTATATCAAATAATAATTTCATTATTTGTTGATAAAAAAATGTAATTGTTAATCCATGTATCAAGAACTTTCACTTGATTTTTTCTTCGATAAATACATATTTGTTTATATTTTTCGTGGGATATATTTTTGAAGTCTCAATATTTCTCTTACTTATGTTCAGTTCTCTAAATCAGCCGCTTGACCACAATTTGTACCGAACGAACAGACTCATGTGACGGAATAAGGATTTCTTGATTATACCTACGAAAACCTAAAAATAACATGTAAATGTATTTTCACAATAATTATGTCACTTTATCAAGAGTAGGCAATCTTAAAAAAATGTATACTTATACGAAAACAAAAAAATGCCAATATTGTTTACAATGAAGTAATTTAAAAATTAACTACTGAGCAGCACCGTGCAATCTGCTGGTCATGGGAGGGGCCCAGGCCCGTCGCCCCCCCCTTGGCTGCGCCACTGGTTGTGGTTAACAAATTTTATCTTCAACTTCCCGAGCAGCACCGTGTAATCTGCTGGTCTTGGGAGGAGCCCAGGCCCGTCGCCCCCCCCCCCTTGGCTGCGCCACTGGTTGTGGTTAACAAATTTTACCTTCAACTTCCCGAGCAGCACTGTGTAATCTGCTGGACCTGGGAGGGGCCCAGGCCCGTCGCCCCCCCCCTTGGCTGCGCCACTGATCTATCTAAAAGAATATTTTTAATTCTAGGAAAAATTGTTTTAAAAATGTAGCTCAATAATTTAAAAATAGATATCAGCCAACAATTTTTTGAAACTTTTGAAAAATGTGTTCTTGTCCTGCACCCTTTTACCAAAAGAAGTTTAACTAAAAATCTGAAAAAATTATAGGTAAAATGTACAATGATCTGAGCCGAAACGTACGAGAGGAATTTTTTTATCATATTGCGTTTTTGGAAAATATTGCAGTTTTTGTGGTTTTGACAAAATTATTATTATTATTTTTTTTGGTTAAGGGTTAAATTATGGCTAATAATGTTATGAATTTTTTGTATTTATGGCTATGGTAGTGCATGTCTTATTTTTAAATTAAAAATACAATACAAAAAATTTGACTGCTGAGAATAGAGTTCATGTGTGTAAGGAGCCTATAGGCGGAGCCTACTGTTATACGAATGATTTAACCTATTATTTCGATCAGTTGTTTTTTGTTTTTAAGATATCAAACAAGAATAAATCATTTTTAGTAGTAAAATACTTATAAAACAAATAACACATTGTTATTAGTGAAAAATTCGTTTTTGAAATTGAAAAAACTCGAGCCATTTATCAATATATTTCTTATTAATTTGATAAAGACTATACGAAGCAAATGCAGAAAAAATCGCTGGGTTGTTTTAATTTAAATTTTGTTGTGATGTAATTTTCGAAAATTATTTAAATTTAGTTTAAAACATTAAATGGAAGCTCTTAGTACTCAAATAACGAGTAAAAATGATTATCAAGAAATTGTTTATCAAAAAATACTCTTTGACATCCAGCATTCTGTTGGCTTCTTACTCTTATTAAATACCTACAAAACCCTGAAATGTGTCAAAATTCATACTTAACATCAGTTTTTATTTCTAGATTTTACTCTAATATACGGATTTCTTTTACAGGATTAATATCAGTGATATTCCTCGTTCTGTCCGTTATCACTGGATTACTTACTGCGAACTCCCAATGGGCGTTCAGACAAATAAAAATCACCCCGCTGTGGTTGAAGATAAACCATAACATACTTGGACAACTGGGCTTCATTTTAGGAATGATATCAATGTGTCTATCTTATTACACCAGCTGGTTTGTGTTTTACACCGACCTCTGCGTTAGAATTGTTATAACCCTTATTACTGTTTTGATTACTGTTTGGTGTTTAATCACTGCTGTGAGAAATTGTATTAGTTACTTTAGAACTGTTTTCTCATAAAGTCTGATATTATATTTTATTATTGAATTAAAGCAGTGTCTTATGCTGGTTCTAGATCGGCACAATTTGATCTGGAACCGGCGTTGTTACACTTCGAGGGCGGTGTTATTTGGCTCACAATATTACGAATGGTCAAAATGTTAAAATTAGCGTAAGAATTGAAATTTATTGTCTGATAATGACATGGGGTTCACCCAACCTCGATAAACGCGATCTGCAGTTAGCGCGTTTTTAATTGCTAACACCATTGCAATATTAAAACAGTGCATCGCTCTGTTACAGCTATCTACAAATAAAAATACTTTTTCAGTTTATTGTTAATATAATTTATTGTTATATATGTATTGAATGTATTTTGTTTTAAATATATTTTTGTATTACGTATTAAAATAAGTCATGAGTGTGTAAAATTTTATGTACTGTGAATTTTCAAACATTTCAGGGTCTTGTAGGCAGGGCCGCCGAGAGAACTTCTGGGGCCCCGGGGAGAAACTATCTTTGCGGGCCCTGGCGAGCAACTTTCTTTGTGGGCCCCGGGTAATGATCAGTTCTTTATCCGGGGCCGTCAAGAGCGTGAAAACTAATTCTTTCAGACTCTGGATCATATACAAAAAACAATCAGCTGTGGCCACCACAGGACCGACCGCCATCGTAAAGTACTTGTATAAAATACATTCTAGCAGCAGAGTAGAAATAACTTGGCCTAATATTTTCTAACAGAGATATTATTTATCATGACCATGGAAACGTTACACATAAGTATGAAATAATTGAGACAGAAAAAATTTCGAAAAATTTTACAGAAATTATTCGAAATTTATCGTTTTATCAAAAAACGTCTCAAATAAAAGTTATTAGTTATTGCTTTTATAGCAACTTTTGTTCAATAATTTTTTTCGAAATATTTTTCTGTTGTGAAATATTCACAAAAATCTTAAAATCGAAACGAGTAAACTCCCATTTTTAGTCAACCGATTTTTACCAAAAGTTGATCAACTCGTGCCATTGATGGCATAAGCTTAAATATGCAGTTTAATAAAAATCCTTTTAGCCAAATTTGCTCTGCACGTGTACACAGACGGACAGACGGACAGACAGACAGACGGACAGACGGACAGACAGACAGACGGACAGACAGACAGACAGACGGACGGACAGACGGACAGATGGACAGACGGACGGACAGGCAGACCGATAGACATCTTGCTAAAAATAGTCAAAACGTTATGTAGGGACCTCAATTCGTGGAGATCCATAGAAATCTCGAAATGTCAAAATCGGTATGATCACAATACCTCCCTTATATATGTTGGCGGTCCGTAAAAAGGTCCTCACATACAAAAAACAAATGATGAGCACAAGAAAGGTTCTCACTACCAAAAATACAAGGGAAGGAGAGGTAATTTAGACTTTTCACTGACGCTGTGTGTACGCCAGTCTTAATACAAAGGGATACGTTACCCTTGGGAGAGATAGGTTCTTGATGAGGCTCACATAAAATGTTAGCTGGATGATCTCTATGCACAAGACGTCCTCTTGAATCCCGAACGAGTGATGGGGAGGGGCGTAAAATGCGGTTACCAGCGCGCAATAAAATTAAGCCTCGGAGAAGTCCATAGCGAGTAGGATGCCTGGATGGCAGAATGCAAGAGAATCTTAATGGCTACGTACTTGCTGAATAAAGTGTCCTATCTTACCAGAATTGCAGCTGAACGTCCATAGGTACATTGATGTTTTATGGGTCAATTCTGCTCACTTTCTGGCAACTATTATTTGAAGCACATACCATGCAAGCTTATTTCAGGTTCCAAGCCAAGCAAGTGCAAATGGATGCAGGGTTGGGCCATGAAGAGGAAAGCGGCAAGGAGCAGCGGCAGATTTTCTATTCTTCAGTCTTGGTACACTTGAAAAAGAATATGAGTAAAAACAAAAATCTTTACTGCCTCATCGTGTTAATCTGTTAATACGAATAATAATAATTCATTAGTGAAGTTAATTGTAATAATTCTTTATTGAAGTTAATTGTAATAAAGTATACAGAAACTTAAGTCAAGTTACATTTACAAAAATTTTACAAAAGTTTTACAAAAGTTTTACAAAAATTTTACAAAATTTTGAATGTTTTGAACTCCATTATGTTATAAAATGCTCCCTCTATTAAAATGTTTTTCAATTTTTTTCTAAATTGATAAATATTTAACTTTGTAAGCGCTACAGGCAGATTATTATAGAGATCTATACCCTTAATTAGTGGAAGATTTCCCGTCGAGCTATATTTATACCTCGGTATAGAAAATAGATCCTTCCCTCTCGTGTTGTGATTATGTACTTCACAATGTTTTAGGATGCTGTTTTAGTTTTCCTTAATAAACATTATGATACTCAATATATATAGAGACGGGACTGTCAAAATGTTTAATTGTTTAAAAATTGGCTTGCATGACGTACGTGGTTTAATAGCAGCCATTATTCTAATGACCCATTTCTGTATTATGAAAATCCTCTGCAAGCCAGAAGAAGCACCCTATAGTTCAAGGCCGTAGGTTATTGTTGATTGAAAATATGCAAAATAGGCCAATATAACAATTTCCGCAGACACCGTATTCGTCAATCTTTTTATAATGAAAGAAGTCTTGTTCAATTTACTGGACACCTGATTTATATGGTCCTTCCATGTTAATCGAGCATCCAAGTGAAATCTAAGAAACCTTACAGAGTCATCAGCGTGGAATTCGTTATTATTAATGTGTCTGTTTAAACTGAAAACGACTGTTTTAGTTTTTTCCAAATTAAGACTTAACCCATTGGATGAGAACCACTGTAAGGCTTGAGCTTGGGTGTCACTTAGAGCCCTTTTACATCCTCAACTTCTACTCCTTCGTCAATAAATGACGAGTCATCGGCAAAGAGTATAGTCATGGCTGACATATTATCCGCCATTATAAATAGAATAGTATTAATCAAATATTGAACTGGAAAATATGAAGGAAATTCGAATAAAACCTATATTGAATATTGTTAATTTAATATTCTTTCTTGAACAAAAAACAAAATATCGTTCCTGTTTTCGTGCTTTAAAAAATTCTGGTGATATCGTTTGTTTTCGTTTTCAGTTTTTCAAATGTAGAATCAAAGAGTAGAGAGTCGATAGTTTTTCCGACTTTCGACTCCGACTCCCGACTCCTACAAGGAGCTTCGACCCCTCAAATCCCGACTCCGACTCCACATCCCAGGCTGCTACACACCGGTTTGAAAGCACTGATCTGATACATTATCTGTACAGATTTAAATGGTGTTTTTCGAAAACAGAATTAATCGTATTTACATACATCTAGTAATTATTGTATCAGATAAACTGATAGAGGAACGTATGCTGATTGGTATTTACCTCATTTTAGTTATTTCTTTTTGATAAATCTTATCAATTTTCCACAAAGTACGTCATTCATAACCGCTAATATATGCAACAACACGCATTTTATATTAGTACAGGTTGATACAATACGCTATGACCATGCTAAATCATGTACGTTTCTTAATTTTGTGATAGTGTAACGTTTAAGTGACAGTGAATTTATATAAGTATATGTATAATGAATTGTTTAATCCATGAAATATGAGATATAGTTAAATGTTTTAAATAGTTTATTGGATTGTGAATCATCAGAAGAACAATAGACATTTTTTACAAACTTTTCAAGTGACATATTATTTAAAGCATTCTATTCTTAAGTATACCACGAGTATGTAAGGTAAGTTTGTTCAATTTAATTTAATTTTTATATTTGAAAAAGCATCATTAACAATTTAAATCCACTAAGACAGTGTTTCCCAACCGCCGGTCCCCGAGATATTTTTGCCGGTTCGCGAAATTATTTTTTACTATGCAACTATTCGCTTAATAAGTTATAACATACTTAATTTTGAGATGAAAATCTCGGTCCTTAATCAGTTAAATGCTTAAGCAATAATTTGTTTCTCTTTTCATTAATTATATGGGATTTTTATTTGTTGTTACCGACCGCCAACATATATAAGGGAGGTATTGTGATTATACTGATTTTGACATTTCGAGATTTCGATGGATCTCCACGAATTGAGGTCCCTGCAAAACGTTTTGATTATTTTTAGCATGATGTTTGTCGGTTTGTCTGTCCGTCCGTCCGTCTGTCTGTCTGTCTGTCTGTCTGTCTGTCTGTGTACGCGTGCAGAGCAAATTCGGCTAAAATGATTTTTATGAAACTTCATATTTAAGCTTTCAACATCAATGGCACGAGTTGATCAACTTAAAATTATTAAATATAAAGGTAAAAATCGGTTAATTAGAAATGGGAGTTTACTCGTGTCGGTTTTAAGATTTTTGCGAATATTTAACATCAGAAAAATATTTCGAAGAAATTTAATTAACAAAAATTGCTATAAAAGCAATAACTAACAACTTTTATTTGAAACATTTTTTGATAAAACGAAAAATTTTTCGAAATTTTTTTATGTATCTATTTTTTATGTAACGTTACCATGGTTATGATAAATAATATGTCTGTTAGAAAATATTAGGCCAAGTTATTTCTACTCTTCTGCTAGAATGTATTTTATACAAGTACTTTGTGATGGCGGTCGGTTCTGTGGTGGCCACAGCTGATTTTTTTTTTTTTTGTAATCAGTGCAATAAAAATATAAAACTTTTGCGATAAACATTATTTTTTAAACTTGCCGGTCCGCGATTTTTTTCTAGGTCGCTTGCCGGTCCGCCATGCAAAAAGGTTCGGAAACGCTGCACTAAGAGACCAATGTTTTCTAATTTTAAATGCACTGAATTGGACTTCAGCGAAGAGTAAAAGGTTTTTCAGCACCTACCACTACGTTGGTTAACAGATATGTGTGAAACAGTACTATTTTGAATATTGATAGTGCCAGTAATTGGTTCTCAACAGCTAAGTGCCATCTAGGGTTAGGAAGCTATGTACATATATGATTCTTGACCTCCGGCATTAAATTAAATTCATGTGGTTGTCGTGACATTATTCGGAGTAGAGTCAATTAATAATAAAATATATAAAAAAAATTATTATTTTTGGTTTTCTAGAATATCAAATGAAAATGTATATCGTAGATTGAAAAATAAAAAATAAATGTCTTTTATTTTGACACGACTTCTTCTAAATTAATTTCAAAATTATGTTGAACAACATGGCCGAATCTAAAATTTTTGGCGCACAGCAACAAAAGCTATTTGCGTCTAACGCAGCCCATCTAAATGACTACGGTACATAATAAAAACAATGAATTAGACAATAAATAAAATCATGAAGGGCCGAATCTAGTGAGTAGCGAGTAAGGCACTCGCCTCGGGCGCAGAGTTAGTAAGGACGCTAGGTAAAATTAACAGGACCGTAAAAATCACTCCGTCGTTTTTGTTATCACTTGAGTGTCACTTTAATATCACTTTTTGTAATCTTATCAGTCTTCCTTTTTTTAGTTTTTTGTAGGTATGAACAAAAAACCCATATAATGTCACTTATGTATCTGTCTGGCTTATGCCTGTCTGATCGGTAGAAATTATGGCCAAACGGTTTGAACGGGTAGAAAGTTGAAATTTGGGATGCCTGTACAATTCTTTAACCAACATATTTGAAAACTATTAACAGTTTAAAAACACATCGCGGGAAAAATATAAACAAATATATGCTGAACAAAAAAAAATGTTTTTTAAATTTTTAGTGGAGTATCAAATAAAACCTCTTGATGTGTGGATAAATTAAGAAATTTTTATTTTTGAAAATTATTTTTTTTAATTGATTTTTGCCAAAAATGTGTCAAAAAACTTTTGTCTCCCACCCGAAAACCAAGAGGGTAAACATAAAAGCTAAAAATCTAAAAAAATCTTAGTAATGCAGATTAATGTGAACCGGAATAGTATTAGTAATTTTTTATTTGATTGTTTGGAAAGTTATCGAATTTTTTCAAGACCCTGCTTACAATATTTATTTGACTGATTGGAGAACTGGACAGCCTGGGTCTTGATGTGAGGGCATCTCATGTACGCTTGTAAGTCTTTAGAGGATCTTCGATTCTTTCCAGTTAGCGAAATTTATGATTTTTAATATATACCCACAATTTGTTATCACTTACTAAATACCTACAAAACTTATAAAAGTTATTACTTATATTGTACAGGAACTTTCTTCAAATTAATATTTTCTAAATATTTCCCTGTTAAGGAAATATTCGCGAAAATCAAATGACACGAATAAAATCCACTTCCAGTTAACAGATTTTTAACAAAAGTTGTCCAAATCCTAAAAATCCATAAAAATGCTTATTATAAATTCGCTCTGCAGGTGTCCATGGATCGACAGACAGCCATTATCCTAAAAATGGTTAAAACGTTATGTAGAAACCTCAATTCGTGGACATCCATCAAAATCTCGAAATGTCAAAATCGGTATGATATCAATACCCCCTTTTATACATGTAGCTGTCTGTAAAAAGATTGCTTGCCCCTGGTATACACGAAATTTTTTTTATTAGATTTTGGATTTTTGAAATATTACATACATATTTCTCAACCAACGAGCCGTGGCGTACAAAATTTTGATTCGCGTGGGACTACAAAAAAAGTGGGACTACCAGTGGGAACGCATTTAGTTTCGCATTTTGACTTTTTCTTTCGCTTTCTGTCTCTGCGCAGACCTTATCCCATCCGCCACGGGTAGCTGGTTGGGTTACAGAAGAATTTTTTAATACATGTAAGGAACTAATTAAAAGTTTTTAATATTCCGTTAATAGCCAAAGATTGCTTTTCAAAAATATTTCAAACAAGGTATGAAAATTCACATCATTTTTATAAAGTATGTAAAAATGTAATTCCACAGAATATTTTTTACGATTTGTTTATAATAAATCAATAAAAGAATAGATAAAATTAATTGTATGACATATGCAAAACAGAACAATGGAGCGTAAATGTTCATGTTTCCAGTGACAATGCATTGCAATCAATGATATTTAGAGTAATATGACGCTTTACGAGTCAATGATACAAGATTTAATAATATAAACTAGTTGTTTACCCATTATATATTAGTCGAAGTCAGTCTCGCGTGTGGAGCACTGCTTATTTCACAACATTTTAGTGCATATATTTGCCTCAGTACACACTGTAGCAAAACAGTTCTGTGTCTCATACTACCAACATGTAAGTAACAGTAACAATTACTCAGTTAACTAGACAAGACACTAGGTTGGTTTAACTATTTTGTTTTTTAATTTTTAGACCAAGCAAATGGAACATGATTTAATTCCTCTGTCTTTCTATCAAGGTTTTTCAAAAAGCACGTGCATCAACTGGTGTTCTCTCGCTCTCAGCTGTTGCGTCTTTGTTTTTTGTTTACATTGAGGTTAGTTTGTTGTACAATTGTTATTTTCGAAAATTATATTATTGAAATGATTTTGGAAGCCATTCAGCATTAACTGTTCCCCGAACTGCTAAAGGAATGGTTGCGACATGTCCAGTACAACCGAAAAAACAAGCGATCATTTTCTTGGATGTGCTTCGTGAATGAACAAATTTTGTGGATTTCGGTTCATCTTCGAAGACCCAAACAATGGATTGTTGCTTAGTTTCCAATTTTCGTCTCCTGTAATGATATTGTATACGGATTTTGCAGTGGCTAGGTTGAATTTTTTAGCATTTCAAAATCATCCAACGAAAACCTTCATGAGGAATATCAATTTTTCACAAACTTGTTTTTTTTAAACGCTCACTGTCGACAAACTACTCGGTCAATTTATAAGATGCCACTGATTTCACAATAACAAATATCAAATTTTATGAATATAGTAATGACACATTTCAATATTACCATCTAGTGGTCGTTTGTAAAAACATAAAAGGTAAGCCTTGTATGGTCCTGGTGCTTTCATTTTCGCTTCTTGGTTGGTATTCTTCTTTCGACATGTCATTTGGATTGACATTTGATGTAACCGCCTGCCTCTCAGTTCTTAAGGAGGTGTCCATGGGTCCACCAACATTAGCCTATACCAGGCATGTGCAACTACCAAAATACCGAGGGCCGGATAGCGATCTGAAATTTTTTTTAAAATTATTTTACTAAAATTGTCTTTATTATAAAAAATAAAACATTTTAAATTTTCAAAACTCAAAGTTCATAACATTCATAAAAAAAACAAAAAAAAATCTTTTATAATGCATAAATTATGTTAAATTAGAACAAAATGTTTATTTAATTTTAATGGAACGGTTGGGGCTTCATATTGCTCACAAGTTTGTCAATGTTTGGGGAAACAACGGATGTAGCAACACGCAACGTGTTTTCTAGGTGTGAATCCGTTATTCGCGTCCTTGTTTTAATTTAACGAACTTCAACCGAGAAAAAAACTGTTCACATTTGTAAGCGCTTCCAAAGAGCGTAATTCTCTTCTGTGCAAAAGCTATGAGTTTCGTAATTTTGTTAACTAGGAAATATTTCTTATAAAACTCAATTAGTGAAATGTCTTTCATTTTTGATTTTTTTTAAATTTAATTTAATTTTTGGTCTTAGCTACAATGGCCATTAACCAGTATATCTTTATTTTTATTACGGATACATTAATTTTTATAACAAATACAAACATCCATGCCATCACCGGGATTCGAACCCGAGCCCTCATGGTTAGCAGTCAAATGAGCTGACCACTACGCCATAGCGACCGGCTGTTTTTGATTTTAAGTCAGAGTTCTCCCGTAGCTCAAGTAGTTCTATTTGCAGAGAAAGTGGCACTTGTTCCACATCAACATCCATCGTTTAACCTCATTTGATCTCTGAAAACAAAGGTATAGTCGCGGGCCAAATTCAATGGAATTTTGGATAGCTATTGCGGGCCGGACAAAATGAGGCAACGGGCCGGATCCGTCCCGTGGGCCGTAGGTTGCACATGCCTGGCCTATACGAAGGCGTGTAATGGTGGATTCTTCTCTCTGATTGTTTTTGCAGAAAGTATCCCAAAGTTTAAAGGCTTCGTTCATCTCCCGCAACTTTACTTTTTGTGTACCATTCCAATCATCATACCGAGGAAACGGCTATATATAAAGAGAGTTGATTGTTGTTTATTTCAAGAAAAGGGGTATTATCTAATCTAGATATAACAAACAAATAACCAACCAGCATTACAAAATAAAAACAAACAATAGCATCGTCAGTTGTGTCTGAACGTCTGGTTTTGCAATGTACAAGGTTATAAATGTCAGGCAACACTTTAGCGTCATTGTAAAAATTATTCGAATTAATTAAACTGTTTAGTTGCCATGTGAACTAAGGCATAACCACATTAAAAAAAGTGTTATATAATTTTTTCCGTATCATTGTAACCTTGAATTCGGAGATCTTATGTGAATTAATAGGGAATTACCATTTTCAGTGAAAAAACAATCATGGAGGTGACAACAACGAAAGAATGGAACG
This sequence comes from Liopterus haemorrhoidalis, assembly GCA_963971575.1. Classification (NCBI taxonomy): domain Eukaryota; kingdom Metazoa; phylum Arthropoda; class Insecta; order Coleoptera; family Dytiscidae; genus Liopterus; species Liopterus haemorrhoidalis. The sequence goes on from OZ020611.1 coordinate 20,987,015, forward strand.
CGTTGACTTACATACATTTCTTGTACCACCTGTTGGTCCTGGTGATGACAGTGTTCATTATTAGGATTCCCATTAAGGACTACCGCCAGTTACTATCATGGCATGCTATTTTAGGAACACTTGCTGTAAGTATTTTTATTTATATTATTGAATGCGAAGGTTATACATATTTGATTTGTTTACTACTTAGACTAGATACACAATATATACAGTAGTTTCTTTCCAGCATTTTTATGTATAAGAATTTTCATGCGCATGCGTGAGCCGGTTCAGTATGCGAAATTTTCCGAAGCTATACTTGTCAGGACGAAACAGCAAATTTCAAATCTTTCTATGTTTTATAGTTTTTATTTTTTAAGCCTTAATAATGTTCCTGTCCAATTTTGGCTGTGCTATTGAGACAGATGTATTAAATAACTGAATAATCAATTCGAATCCCATTATTCCTCATCTAATTCTAGAATTAATTTTTATGCAGGTTATTTTAAATTTTTAAGAGTGTAATGTAATTTTTTTTTTATTTTAATTTTTGTAATTTTTAGAGTTTATGTCTCTCTAGCTCTACTTGTACTTTTTCCTCATTTTGTATATGTTTATTTATTTATTATTATTATTTTTATTATTTTTTTATCCCTTTTGCTTTGTTTTGTTTCTTATTTTTGTAAATATGTATCATCTTATTATCTTGTATGGTGATATGTTTTGTCAAATGTGTATATGTACTGTTTATTGTATATATATACTGTTTATTGTACACGAAGCCACTGAGATTTGTACATATAACATATATATATATATATATATATATATATATGTTATATGTACAAATCTCTGTGGCTTCGTGTAGTAAATTAAATTTAAATAATAATAAAATATATAGGAAACTGATACTGTTCGTTTACCTAGATTTGGTTACTTATTATTGCGTAACTATAATTTGAACTAAAATAGATTTTATCTCCACTAATAGCTAGAGCCCTGCGCGGATACGTTTTTCTGTATCTGCATCCGATCCGCATCCGCAGCCTTTGTAAATATAAAATCCGCATCCGCAAAAATATCCGCACAATCCGCACAAGATTTGCTGTCTGTTTGGAAATATATAACCTATTTCGCCTTATTTGGCATATCGCTGTTTTAAAACAATTCTATTTTTTTTTTTTAATTTTATTACATTAAATATTACTTGGTCCAGAAATATTTTTTTCTATCTAACGTCGTACTGATATTATATAGATTAAAAAATAAAGATGGATATTACAATTATTCTATTCTTAAACCAAGTTTATATAAATTGTAAAACTTTAAACAGCAATATCTCAGAAACTTAGTTTTTTAAGATATCTCACTATTATTTTAGGAAAGTCCTATAAGATCAGCAAATTTAAAAAAATAAGTTCTTAATAATAAAACTAAATTCTTTAATTCATCCTATTATTAAAAGATGAAAGTTAAATGACGATTTCAAGAATTTTAAGATATTTTTATTATGTTTTTAAATATGGCAAATTACCATGGTTAATTTTTACTAATGTTTTCAAATATGCAAAATAAGGCAATACATAATTATTTTAAAATTAATAAACACAATAAATCCAAAGAAATTTTTGTATCTACGACTGTTATATAAATTCTACTATATTTTTGGGAAGAGTATGGGAAGAGTAGAACAAGTAAAAAGTGCCGTAACGTATTATTATTTTACTCTTGCCATTAGCACAATACAAATGCCAGCGATAGATTTTTGGGGTTCTAAACGCGTCTTCCGTAGGAAGAGGCGTCCAACCGGAGATTTTATGTTCACGCGGATATTGCGGATAAGCGAATATGATATTTAATCCGCATCCGCGCGATTTAAATGATAATTTATCCACATTCGCAGAAATATGGCGGATATCCGTGGATTTGCAGGGCTCAACTAATAGCCTGTTGCGTTGCTTCTTCCATAGTTCCAATAAGTTTAAGAAAAATACAATACCTATTAAAAACTGGATTGTATATAAAATCAAACGTTACATGTTTTCTTAATGCTTAATACGCTTTTACTAATTCGTCAACTTGTCTGTAACTTAATATATATATCCGAATTTTTCTAAACCATTCCACGAAAAGTATGAGTCAATAGTAGACATTTGAGAACATGATTTAAAAATTTTGGAACACGAGTTATAATAGAATTGTATTTACAATTTCATGCACTAAAAGAAAATATTCCAATCTGCCTCTTTCCATATTAAGTTAATTAATTGGTAAATCAGTTTATTGAATTTTAGTTCTATTGATAGTGAAAGTAATATTGCTTAGAGACTGATGCAATTTCATCTTTGGTGTAAACAGAATAGGCTATATTAGACTGTAATTTTTTCATTTTAGTTTTTCTTCTATTTTTACAAATCAGAATTTTCATTCAAGAATACATATAAGTTTATAAAAAATAAAAAATTTGACTCTATAGTAAAGTGCAATTTTACTAGTCTTTCTTTACTATTAAATAATCGTAACTGGATAGCCTTTTTTAGGGTTTTGTAGGTATAATCACCAAAAAACCTTTATAATGTCACTCATGTGAATGTCTGTCTGTACGGTAGAAATTGTAGCCAAACGGCTTAACATATAAAGTTGAAATTTGGCTTGCTTATACAACTTATTGACCCATATATAGGAAAAATACTGAGAGTTGAGAGAGATGAATATAAACAAATATATATTTACTAAAAAAATGAATATTTTTTTTTAAATTTTGAGAGGCAGGCCAAATGAAACTTCTTAATGTAATCATTTTTTTAAATTTGTTTCTTGCCAAAAAATGTCAAAAAACTTCTGTCCCCCACCCTATCTCCAAGAGGGGTTGATTTAAAAACCAGAAAAAAGATCTCCATAATGTACATTGTTGGGAACCGGAACAGTTCAACAGGAATTTTTTATCGGATAAGTTTTTCGCTAAATATCGATTTTTTTGTGTCGTTAAAAAAAGATATTTAAAAAAAAAAATATTGTGCGATATCAAAGGAAAGTTCTTAAGACGTAGATTAAGGAACAAAGAATAGTTTTTAAAATGTTTATTTTAATAAAATTTTAGCCAAAAATGTTCTAAAAAATTTTTTCCAGCACTCTTTTACCCAAGAGGGATAAACTAAAAATCTGAAACTATTATAATTAGTGCACATTGATATGAGCCGCAAACGTACGAGAGGAATTTTTGATAAAATTTCGATTTTGGAAAATATTGTAGTTTTTGTGTTTTTCACAAAATTAATTATTTTTTTAATTCATGCCTAAATTTTGGCTTATAATATCATGGATTTTTTGTATTTATCACTAAGGTATATCTTTTTTTATATATAATTTTATTTTTGCGTTTGTAGCATTCTATCTCACTCTATGTTATTGTTATTAAGACAATTGTCCATGATCGAGATTGAGTTGAGACAATCAACATAACTTTAGACTAGAATCATAACAATCAACACAACTGAATATAGAGAGATATTTTGTTTCTTTTTTTATTGTTTTCAAAGCTTGCTACGTTCAACTTTGTAAAACTTATGTTGATTATTATTTTGTAAATAAATGGTCGCCATTTTGAAATAGTTAACATAAAAATATGACTTTTTGGTGTCATTGTAAAGCTAATTTAATGTACTTTTAGGGAAAAATATAAAATTATCGATTCCCCATGCTAGATCAAAAGTTGACATAATTTCCGGCGAAACCGGAAGTGCCTCAGAATTCTTATAATAACCTTTAGATGGGCCTTTTTGTCTAGTTTAACTTTTGTTCTGAAGATTTTTTGTATCTTTACAAATAAAGGAGATTTTCGGGGTGCCCCGTTTCAAACAAACGCCCACTTGAAAAATCACACTTCACATACATTTAGTAGTGTCATCCTCAAACATTTTGAATTTTGGTCACCTTAGTTATACCTAAATCTGACACGTTAGATTAAATGCAAAATAAATTTATTTTCGCGCATAAACAAGAGTGCATATATGCATTAGGAAATAGTAAACGTGTTCTAGTTGTTTATGGTAATAAATATTCTGCGAACAATGTGTCAAGTACTGCAATTAGAATACTGACGTAATTAGTTCGTGACCCGCGCAAATTTGTTATTTTTCTCTGTTTTTCAAAGAAATTTTGTTTACATTTCTTATATTAATAATTCCACTATAAAAAAATAAACTGCTATTTGAATTTATTATGCGAATGATTAGTTTATAAACATATTTAGTTTTTACTTCATTTTTTGCTGACCTGTTTTATTTAGTATATTTATTTATTTTAAAAATTATTAATATAAAAAGATGAGACATAAAGAGAGTATATTTGTCGTAACTTTCCACAGATATATTCGTAAATAGCTAGAATTTTTATATACATTAACTTACTATGTGTTATATAAATTATTGAAATATTTATTTATTAATTTTATTTATTTATATTTCTAGTTTATGACTTTGACGACAGAGGCAATAACGTTGTTCTATGAAGACGTGTGGTACTTCGCTTGGTTGACTCGAAGACGAAAAATTTGGATTCATGGCAGTCTTCTAGGAATAGCAACAGTATTTGCAGTATTAGCAGTCATTTTCGAATTTTATAGAAAAGAAACAAGAAAAGGACATGTTCATTTTGATACAGTGCATGGCACATCAGGTGAGTAATAAAGGAGAAGGTGGTATTATGGACCCCCTGTTTGTTTTTTTGTGATTAAAAATCGAAATCTTCATTTATGCAATTTTTGGGTCGTTGGATAGTTAAACTAACTTTTCAAGTATTGAGATAAATGTTTGAATTTTTTTAAAAATTGATTTAAATGAGTTTTTCTAAAAAAAAAGCGAAAACGTCAGTTGATCAAAAAGTGTTGGTAATACGGACCCCAAATTTGGGTTACGTAAAATGAAGAAATTTGACTACCAATTAGTAAAAAAACTCAAATTTAATAAAAAAAAAGTTACATAAAAAACGTCAAACGAGAAAAAAGTAAACAATTATTTAATTATTGTAAAAAAAAACAACAACAATAAGTGATATGATTCGAAAAACAGAAAAAAATTATTTACAAAAGTCACAGATATAATATTTGTGCTCCCACACTTCACACATCACTCTCATTACCCACAAGTCCCCTCTGCAGTCATCTGTGAATTTTCCATCACAGAAAATACACGTTGTATCCTCCTTATTTGGATATTGTTCACCCACAGGAAGTTCCAGAGGTGAATCTGAAAAATGTTCTTTAGGGACTGGAGCATCGGTGTCAGATTCATCATCTAGTTGGCGTTGTCTTTTGACTGTCATTTTGCGCTTCGAAGCAATCCCAGACGTTGAGGGCTTAGAGTTTTCGGTGAACCTCCCACACCCCTTCCTTTGCCTATTCTGCCGCTCCTTACCCTCCTAGACATATTTTCTTGCTTGACCATTAAAGCAGATAACATTGTTTTGTATGGGGATCCAGCTATCAGATTAGAAGAAGAAGGTTTCCTTCCCCTGTTCGATTTTCTTTTTGGCTTTGGTTATGGAAGGATATCTTTGAGTGAAACTTTGATGGCAGCACAAGGAACATCTGCGGAGGTAGAATGTGAAGTCGATGTAAGCTGCACTGTTGCAAAATTAGATGGTAGAGTTGATGGAGGTAGCACAACTGAAGATATGGAGGTAGATTGCACATTTTCAGCAAGCTGGAATTAATGATCTTGTTGAAGTGAAACAAGGTCTGCCGCAAGAAAATCAGAGTCAGGAAAAATACTTTAAATGCAAGGCCAGAAAGAGTAGATAATCTATCTAATTAATAAATTATCTGATGGTCAAAATTCGAATTAGTTTTTAATTATTTTAGTTAGCACCTAGATATACGGGGTCTGTAAAAACGGGGTTACATAAAGGGTCCATAATACAAGCATTCAAGTGGTCCATATTGCAAGCATAGCCATCTTGGGAAAGAAATTGTTTTTTGTCAAATTGGTTAATGCAAAATGAAGAGTGAACGTGTAATATTGTAGTATAAAACTTACATTTGGAAATTTCATAGTAATATGTGAACATTTTACAGCCTAAATATGTGAAAAAAATTAGATTGATTGACCTGTGCGAAAGTTTTATAGTGATGACCTAAAAGAACAAAGGTCCTCACTTCTAAAATATATTTTTCTCCTCCAAAACTTATATGTGTCTCAATTCGCGACTGAAACTAACGTTGGCGGCGCTGCGTACCACAGCTCATGGCGTACGGGAAGCGTATATGTCAGAAGTTTTTTCTTAATATTTATCTGTTCAAACAATATTTCGGCAAAAAAGCACTGTATTTAAATCACTATATTTTAAAATACTTCTTAATTCACATAAACTGCAGCACAACACACTACAAATATTATCCAAATATACGCTTCTGTTATTTGCAGTCGCGAATAGTATTGAAAGGCTTTGACACTAATCTAGCAGTACTCAACAGCTGCATCCCACTCTCGGCCCACAGTTTAACAATCTCTGCTCTAGTTAAATACACTATAACGAAGCTAATTGTTCAAGTTTCAGCTAACTGGGCAATGTCAGAACATCACGCGATCATAATGAGCTAATTAACTTTTTTCATCATTTAAAGAACCAAAAAATCTAAAAAAAATATTAAACAGTGAAACGATTATTTCACTTCAATTACATTGTATGTGTTAATGTACTAAACGTTTATAACTTTCATTGTTTCTTAAGGCTATAGGTCTTGCGTGTTAATAGAGTTATCTCCAATATTAAAGTTAAATCGGTAAGCAAGATGTACTGAGCAATATGTATAATGGAATTTTTAAAATTTCTACTTTCGAGTAAATTTTATAATTACTTTAAATACAAATTTACAGTTTAAGAACACACAAGAAGTAATATTTTTAAAATTAATAGAAATCAGGAAATGCACCCGGTTTTTAATTATGGGTTTTATTAAAAAAAAATGTTGTTTTTACAAATTTCTTCGAAAATATGTTTACTTTTCATCTTTGGTGGTAAAAATATGTTGTGGTTGTCAACAAATCGAAAAATATTGTACTAAAATATTTAACTTTAGGGTAATGAACTTTTCTGTGTATTGGGGGGTCAGTGACATATTTTGCCCGCGCCCCGAAGAATTTTCTATAGGTTAGTCAAAAGTTAGTTAGGTTAATCGAAAAAAAAAGTCATTTAGAGGTCACATAAATAGCGTGTGTATGGTCTCGTAATACTTATATTAATATATTTGTGTCTATAACCCACATTTCGAATATATAGGTAATTTCTTTGGTTTAGAAGAAAAAAATGGGAATTTCCCAGCAAACATTTTTATCCGGACCAGTACTGGTAAAGCACATACTCGCCGGCATTGAAAGTAATGGGCCAGTGCTGGCATTTCGTACTGGGCCAATACCCCGGTGTCCCGTGGCCCTTAGCTGGTCCATTGATGTATCAGTTGCTGGCCCAGCAACGGTAAAGTGCATTGAAAGTAATGGGCCAGTGCTGGCATTTCGCACTGGGCCAGTGCTGGCATTTCGCATTGGTCCAGTGCTGGCATTTTGCACTGGGCCAGTACCCCGGTGTCCCCGTGGCCGTTAGCTGGCCCATTGATGTATCAGTTGCTGGCCCAGCAACGGTAAAGTGCAAAATAATCGCATTAGTTGCAAGATTTATTTCTGACAGACTAGTGCTTATATTATACCCACTCTCTAGTGTTTCAAATGTAATATATGTGTACTTACCCAGTATTAAAATAAATTAATGGTTAGGTGCAAAATAAATACTCATTTGGCCATTTTCACCATCGTTGAATAAATTTATTTAACAAGTAAAGTTGACAATATCGCATCGGTTTTAAACTATTAATGAAGAAATTAACATTGCTGTCAATAGAATGATGCGATATTGTTAACTTAAGTTGTTAAATAAATTTATTCAACGATGGTAAAACTAGCCGATTGTAAATTGAATTAACAGTTATAATTTATTGATTTATTTATAAATATTAAATAAATATAATTTCAGGAATAACAGGAATTAGTTTATTTAATTTATTAATTTAATGAAGAATTTTAAGAAAATGGTTTTCTGCCATTTCGATCAAACCAATTTCATCCTAAAGATAAGGGGTGACTAATAATTTTCGCCAATATTCGTCTTGTATTATCTACCACATCTTTTCCCCCTGACTTGAAGAGTGCCAACCTAAAGAAATCATACTTGTTAAAATAAATTCAATAAACAAATTTTATAAGCATTAATGCTATAAGCTGTTCACTTTTGTAAGAACAAACTAGATCTGGTTATTTTGGTGATTTTTATAGTGTATTACTGACTTTTAGAAACTTGGTTATATTGTAAAAAAAGCTTTACAGTTTTGGATTAAGTTTGTATTATTTTAGGTTAGTATTATATTTACAAAATATTTAAGATGTCACTATTCAAAATGAAATACGACAAATTATATTTTTTAAATGACATATTTATAATCTTGTATCAGATTTATTAATAATTGAAAATTTTATTACATGAAAAAAACTATGATTGAACTAAACTAAAAATTAAACAATTTAATATGAAATAGTTTGTGTAAACTACGTCCTTAAATCTAACAAAACACACACAAATCACAATAAAAAACTGTATAATGCTCACAATCAATAACTATTCAAATACACATCTTTAAAAACTGTTCACCAACACGTCCCAACTTGAACTCACAGAATATCACTTGTACCGACCCTCGAAGGCCACGCCATTAGGGTGTTTTATGACTAAGAACGGTCAGACTTTTCAAATTATTACATTCAAAAAAAGTTATAAACATAAGCACTGGCCCGCTAGAAATAACCTTGGATTAATACAAATAAGGAATGCTTATAAAATGCTGGTAAAGTACTTCGTATAGGCAGAGTGCGAAATACAAATGTGAAGTACATTATTAATACTGGCATTGCACTTACTTTTGGTGCCAGCAATGTACCAGCGTAAAAGCAGTTTGCCGGCGTTCGGCCGTTAGTTCAATGTTTGCTGGGTTCGTTCTTTTAGGTTGTCACGAGAAGGGACCTTGCTTGGGTTATTTCATGTTTAACGTTGGTGTGTGAAAATTTCAAATTTCAACAGTGAAACCATGGAAACGAATGACGTTGGTTAAAAATATAATAATTTTTGCATATTTTAAAGACAAAAAAATAAATAAATGGGAAATTTGTATAAAGAATGACACAAAAATCAACATATACTGAAAATGACATTTTATAATAATATTAACTTTAACCTAAAAATGTCTTTTGTAAGTATGATTTACAAAGCTTAACTAAAATGGTCAAAAGCTCAAATCAAATTATAAAAGTTACTAGATTGAAAAATCTTGTTCCGCCTAAAGGTTTGGAATAGCCTTTATTGAAGGGTAGGTGTAAAAAAAGGATATTTTTGTCAAAAATTGATAATTTTGGAAAAAAACTTCTAACAAGAAATATTGAATGTTTTATTCTGGTTTAAATCAGAGTGAATTATTATGTATATTGTGTATTACAAAAGTATATTTTTCCACGACTATATAGATATACGTTCATTATAGGCATGTCTGTGATTAGTAAATGTAGCACGTTCCCCACTCTTTACTATTACACACCGCTGACCTGTTAGGTAATGAGTTCATTACGTAACAGGTTGAGCTCATTACATAACGAGTTCAAGCAGCAATGGCCAATCGTTGCTAGGCAACGTAATAAATATGTTGAAAGCATATGTCAAATTATTGTTATTTTGTGAAGGAAACCGGATTAAAATTAAATAATACATTTAAAGGTAGAATTTTGCAAATATATTTTTTAATAGAGTTGGTCTTGGTCAGTCAGTTAATCAGATGACGCAAGTATTGATCTTTTAACTGAATATAGATTCCATACAACACGTAAATGACCGTTGCTAAGCAACGTAATAAATAGATTGAAAGCAACTGTCAATTTTTTTTAGTTTTTAAAGAGAACTGAATAAAAATTAAATAAACAATAAAGTTATAGCCGTGAAAACGCATAGTATGAAACTTGTATGGAATAGTCATTTCTTTCATGGCTTTCATGCTCGTGTGAAATGACTATCATTTCATGCTTGTTGTATAATATACTACTACTGCTCCACTGTATAATAAAAATCTATTTTTGGAAAACTAAAATCTGCATTTTGTTACAGCTCTTATATCTGCAATACTAATGCTAATTGCTGCTTTAGCTGGTCTGTTTGCAGCTAACCCTCAATGGGTATCATTTATCCGTCCAGTATGGATCAAGTTGGTCCACAATGTATTGGGTCAAGTGGCCTATTTGATAGGTAAGTGAATTTCGATTATGGATTTTAATTTTTATATGTTTGATGTCAGGAAAAATATAAAAGGCAGTGAAACTATAAAACTGCTCGCAACTTGGGGTGACTAGTGAACTACCAAACTGGTTGAACGACAGTTACTTGGCCACTAAAGTTTATTTATTTATTTATTTATTTATTTAATAACCCATTGGACTGCCAACAGGTGCAAGCACCCAATAACAGGCAGCCACTTTAGCATACAAATGACAATGGTACAAAATAATACAATTATAAAATTTAAAACAGAAAAAATATGTAAAACAAAAAAAAATATATATATCTATATATACAAAGAGGAACATAGGAGCTAGAAATTTAAGGGAATATTTATTATGGTCTAGAAAAAATATCTTTATGTGTTTTTAGTTTTATAATACTGTTTTATGATTGTTGAAAATCTCCGTAAAGATAAATTATGGATATCTAATGGTGGGTTTAGTCAACACTTAGCGATAGATGTTGCGTTAATTTGAATCTTACTCTTAGTTTTAGTCTTGGCTTTAATCGTCTTGAATGAGTACGGGTTTATACAATGTTTTAACGAGTTTTAACTTTTAACAAGTAACCAATGAGACGTCGAGTTTAACGCACGCGCATAGTATCATTTTTCTAAATGTCAAAAAATTAAAATTTTTGGTTATTGACAAATATAACATTGTGTGTAAACATGTACCGAAATAAGTCTAGAAGTGTTGCTGCTATTTATGGCCTTATGTTGGCCACGATGGGTGCTTTTAGAATTTAAATCGGGGTGCGCGCACGCGCATGGTGCGTTTTAACGTGATTTACTCCCAGCCGTAGGAAAGTTAGAATTTAGTTATCTTTCAAGGCCAGAACCATAAGACTAAAATTAAAGAAATGTGTTGTATGAACTTGCTCGTAGCGATATGATAGTTTATCTTTTAAGGATAAAATTAAAATATAGGAGTAAAACTAAAGCTATCGCTAAGTGTTGACTAAACCCACCATAAGTCGATATCACAACTGACAGTATTAAATAATTTTGTCATGCGACTCACTGGCGAGTTTAATTGGTAATTAGTACTGGCGAAATTTTGCTTAAATATACAAATACTACGCATGTTATAAGAAGGAACACAAAAATTTAATTGTCCTAACAAATTAATATCATCATAGCTCCCATGTACTATCCTGTATATTTGTTTAAGGTCGACCATGTCTCTCTACGTTCTTTAAGACTTATCATGCTAAAATAACATAACTTATCCTGGTAAGATGGGCAGTCGTTACAGCCAAGTCTGTAGGACATGTGTTTTACAAAGCGCTTCTGGACTAATTCCACTCTGTTGATATGAACAGCCTAATATGGGTTCCATATAGTGCTACAGTATTCGAGGTGTGATCTGACGTATGAAACAAATAAAGTTTTATATGTGAAGGAGCTGGAAAATTTTTTGCACGTTCTCATAATAAATCCAAGCATCCTGTTAGATTTTTTACAAATATATTCAATATGTTTATTGAAGGAGAGTTTTTCGTCAAACATTATACCTAAGTCCTTAATATGAGAGACAGAAGACAATGCCTGACCCCCAATGTTGTATTGGAAGTCTATTTTACGTTTATTTCTGTAAAAGGAAATGATAAAGCATTTATTTATGTTTAAAAATAATTTGTTAGCGACACACCAATTACTTAGGCGATCGAGCATAGTCTGCAAATATTTACAAAGTTTCAAATCATCAGGATACAGTAAATGAGTACAATTTAATATTTCACTAATATCATTTATAAATATCAAAAACAGAGTGGGACCAATGTGAGAACCCTGAGGGACCCCAGAAGAAATCTGTATTTTAAAAGATTTGCATCCACCTATATCCACGTACTGTATACTGTTATACAAGGTATTTGCATAAACTTCGGCGAATTTCGTTTTACCGCCATTTTTGTTTGGTGAGTCGCTCTCAGTTGTAATATGACAGACGTGTACTTAGGACACAGCCAATTCTTTACAGAGAGTTTAACGCCGCAATAACAGCTCAGTATTGACGACCACTATTTTTGTGACAATTTAATTATTATTAACCAAGCTAATTTCGACATGCTTAGATATGCAAACAAATAAAGTAGCCGTTATTGGGGGTTGGAAAACTCAACATTGATGCATAAACCACCTCTTCATTCTCTTGAAGTAACTTTTTGGTGTACGATTTGGGCTAATGGCATTAATGGACATTTTTTAAAGATGCTAATAAAAATACCATTACTGTCTCTGGTGAAAGATATCGTGCGATTTCGAAAAACTACTTTGCGCTGTCATCATCTGGTTTCAGTAGGACGATGCACGTCACACACAGCTCACGCTACGATTTAGTTTTTTGGTCTATGCATTTCTTGACTGTATAATTTCAAAATCTGGTCTTATTAATTAGCATTTCCATTGTTTCACAGAATATTCTATGAACCGCAGCAATATTCTGTGTAAACGTGTCATCACTAGATAAACTTTTGTCCGTGAATGGAAGAAAAAGACCAAAAATAGGTAGCAGTGGAGAACAATTTATTTCAACAAGCCATGGCCCTCTAGGCCCACAGTGCTGAACTATTATTATATATAATTCTTTATTTACCCTAGACCTTGCGGCGTTTAGGGTTTTAACCAGTACATTTAAAAATCATAATAATAATAAAATAATAATATAATACATTTTGACTTCTTTCTTCTTCTTCTTCTACATTCTTCCTCCGGTGTTCCTCTCTTTCTTCCTATTCTCTTTTCGACTTCCGTCTCCGGTCTCCTTCCTTCTTGACTCCAGTTGTTCTTCCCCTCTTTCTTCGCTTCTCTTCCCTCTTTTCTTTCCTCCTCCTTTGCCTCTCTCTTCCTTCCTGTTCTCAGTTCTGTCTTACCTCTCCGCATTCCTTCCTTCTTTCCTCGAGTACTCTCACCCACCTTTCTCCCTTTCCTTCTCCACTCAACAGCTCCTTTATCTCTCCTTCCCAATTTGTCATCTTTCCACATCTTCCTGTTAGGTGTTCCAAGGATTCTTACTCCTCCCTACACATTCTGCATAGCCTATCCTCTGGTTTTGCCCAATACCTATTACTCCGTTCTTCATTTCCGCATCTTAATCTGGAAATCCTTCTAACTCTACCCCCTGCCTTTCCTCTCCTCCCTTTCAAATATTTAGGTATTCCAACCGTCCTTATCTCTCTATACCTTTTCACATTCCTTGAATTGTCTATTCTTACAGTTCTTTCCTGCTCCTGTACCTCCTTGTCTCTCCACCTCAATTCTTCTATGTTTCTTCCTCCGGTTCTCTTTCGCTCAGCTTCCCTTGTGTCCATCCCACATCTCCAATAGTACTCTTTCCTTGTTTCTCTCCATTCCGACAGTTTACCCTTTTGTTCTTCCTTCATTCTTTCTTCCCAGCATTCTCTTAATATCTTCCTTCTTTCGTCCCTCCTGATTTTCTCCTCATACTTCGCCGCCCTCGCCCCGGCTCCTACTCTCAGCTTTTCCCTCTTCATTTCCTCTCTCACTATATATCCAGGTGTCGTTCTGTCTAATCCCATAATCCATCTCATGTATCCCTCTTGTACCCTTTCTACTATCTCCCATTCTTTCCATCCCCAGATCTCTACTCCGTACATGAGGATACTCTTCACTATCCCGTCAAACAATTTCATCCTCCACCTGATATCGTGAATATTATTATTATAACCTTTTTTATCCATAAGTGAATTGGTAAATTGTCTACCATTCAATATATTTAAATGACAAATTGAAATTTATCATTTACTATCCACATTTTTCATGGTTCTAAGTATGTATGGATCGGGGTGCGGGTGCGGGATGCGGGGTGCGGTAATATGTGGCCTGCTCGAAAAGGAGAACTGGATTTTGTTGGTAAAAATCTTCCCCACCTTTGGATTAGAATTGACAAAGTGACATTACAACTAATTATATTTGTAGTTTTTAAAACATTTTTTCAACTTCAAAGTGAATTTTGACCAATTGTTTGATACTTACAGGTATGGTGAGTTTGTGCTGTGCCGTTTTCAGTAACTGGCTAGTGATTAGACAACAGGTCTCCCAAGAGACCAGAGCGGTATGGACTGCTGTTTCCTTTTTCATCACACTCTGGTCACTCGGCCACCCGGTCAGATCTCTCTACAATCAATGCTTGGCATTTGGTGATAACTAAATAGTATTATTTTTATAGCTCTTTGTATTATAAGTGTGTATAATTTATAAATAAAAGTATTATTTTTCACTTTATTTACCAGTAATGCATTTTCCAGCATTCATTTTCCGCTTTAACGGTACATAAAAACACCACATATGACTAGTTTCTTATATAAATCTAACAATCTAAAATAAAATTAGTAACAATCTATACATCAGTTTATTCGCAGCAAGTTTTCTACCTAATAGGATATTTTTAAATGTAGAATTTTTTTTTTTTGTTTAAATGTTATAGTTCAGTAACTTAATAATAGGTATCAAACAACAATGTTCATATGTTCAATATACGTTCTATAATTTTTTAAATATATTTGTGGGTTTCAAATAACTTTTATATTTATATAGTTTTGTGTAGAAAATTTTACGAAATAAAATGTTGAGTCTCATAAGGAAATTCATTATAACACTCTATTCAGTTTCATAATGATTCTCTTACAATGCAAAATAGAAAAAAATATATATATTGCTCTGTTATCAACCTAACGATTATCTTGGTAAAATTTTATTTAAAATCACAAATTAAGTTTTTACCAACGTTTTATTAAAAATATTGCTAAAGAACCGCAGGTTGAAATAGGTATTTTTCTAGAGCTGTTAAGAAACAAGCCTATTTACCTTACTGATTTCAATTAAATAATGATCCATTTTCCTTAAGTGATCCATCCCTATATTTGCAAACAATAATTTTTCTACGGTTGTTCAAAATTTTAAAGACATGATTGAGAATATATTATCTTCTTGACATTTCATATAAATTTAATTTATAAACAAAATTTAAAAAACAATTACAATTCTGAAGTTCACAAATTAGATTTATAATAATGCTATTATCTGACTGTAGTGAGACATCTCAGCAAAATGAAACAAAAACAACATCTTTTGTTCTGTCAGAACTATACACACTTATTAATTTTGATTTGTGTTATATTTTCCTCGCTATTTCTATCTCACCCAGTGTTACGCAAAAAAGCAAAAAAAAAATGCTACTATCACTCGTTTTTAGGGTTTTGTAGGTATGACCAAAAAACCCTTATACCGTCATTCTGTCTGCCTGTCTGTCTGTCTGTCTGTCTGTCTGTCTGTCTGTCTGTCTGTCTGTCTGTCTGTCTGTCTGTCTGTCTGTCTGTCTGTCTGTCTGTCTGTCTGTCTGTCTGTCTGTCTGTCTGTCTGTCTGTCTGTCTGTCTGTCTGTCTGTCTGTCTGTCTGTCTGTCTGTCTGTCTGTCTGTCTGTCTGTCTGTCTGTCTGTCTGTCTGTCTGTCTGTCTGTCTGTCTGTCTGTTCGGTAAAAATTGTAGCCAAACGGCTAAACCTAGAGAGTTGAAATTTAGCATGCTTATAAAACTCTTTGACCCGCACATAGGAAAAATACTAAAACATCTAAAAAATATATCCCCCTAAAAATATAAACAAATATGTGCTCATCGAAAAAAAATATATTTTTTTATAATTCTGAGTAGGGTATCAAATGAAAGCCCTTGGTTTGGATTAGCGATCAAATTTTTGTTTTGCAAAATAAATTATTTTGAAGCGATTTTTGCCAAAATTGTGCAAAATTTTTTTTGTCCCACACCATGTAGCCCAGATGGTTTAAACTAAAAATCTGAAAAAATTCTAAGTAATGTACATTGGTGTGAACCGGAATAGTTCAACAGGAATTTTTGATCAGATTAGGTTTTTGGAAAAAAACGCATTTTTTGTGATTTTTGGCTAATAATGTACACAAGTCATAGCTTTGTAACAAGCCACACTCTAACGTGTGTGCTGGTCTAGTGGTATTTGACGCTGACTTTTCACCCAAGGAACCTGATACGATAGGGATCGAACCCTGTGAGAAGAGAGACTATATAATTTTTTGTTTTTTTTTTTTTTAATTTTTATATTGTTTAAATTATTTTTTCAAAATTCTAATTATATTTTGGCAAATGTTGCATTTAATTTTTAAAAGCGTAAATTTAATAGCCAGTAGAAATTGTTTAAATTATAATTTAATTCTGTTTCAATGTACACAAAATCAGAGGGGCGGAACTTATAACAACCAATGGAAGCCATAGGCGCAATTTTTAAAATTCTTAATGAACCTTGCTATATAAAAAAAAATACTGCACATATTTAGAAACCTAAATAATGGTATTAGGAGTTCGAATTAAAATTAACAAAAAAAATATTTTAATATAAAATTTGTTTTCGCATCCAAAATAATCATCAATAGCTTACTAAATACCTGCAAAACCCTGAAATGTGTGAAAATTCACACTTCACATCAATTTTTTGCTTCCTTTTGAACGGTCGTAAAAGTATTGTATGCAACACTAAGGAAAATTGATCATTTTTAATAGTTACTTAAGTTTTTAAATTAATATTTTTACTATTTTTATTGTTACTAAAAAAATGTTAAATTTATTTTCACACTAATGCAAAAATCTAGTTCTTTTCCTCACTAGTGTTTAAAGAAGTCCGCTCGTTTTAGCCAGGCTAGTGACGGCAGATTTACTCCTCTATTTCTACCAAATTTAACTGATACAGATATAACAATAGCAATAAAATTAGAAACAATATATTTATCAAAATTCGCATCGAATTATTATCTTCTTATTATGATATTTTTAATTGCAGAAAAAACTGTTAAGTAAAAATATTATCGCTCAATAACAGACATGAGACAACAACTGAGGCTGAGAGATAAATTTTAGAAATACACCGCAATGAATGATTTCATTTGCAATCTCACGTCATTTTTAGGATACAGGAATTTTGAAATAACAGTTTAGTATGTATAAAGAACAAATACTAAAATGTCTAAATAATTAATTTGCAGATAAATTCTATTTCTGATAATCAAAACTATTTTAAATGTTAATGCATAAATTTGTACCTGATAAGGATGAAATTTCAAAATCGCGAAATATTTTCTAATGACCAATCAATGTTTAAAATTTTGAAATGTCATTAAAATATTTAAAAACTTTCAAATATTTCTTTTTCTGTCCATTTTTAGTTCGATCTATTATTGCTACCGAATATAAAAGAATGTGAAATATTCCAAATCTATGCTCAACATCTTTTCAGCTGGTAGATCCCACCTATAATGGTTGTGACAATTTTTTCTTTGTTTCTAATGGTTTCATACATAGATATCTGGGGAGATAAGTGGTTAAATACTGATTTTTGATTTTTGTAGAACATGCCTTTTGTCGGACTTTTATCACAATGGTCTAATCGATATATCGGTAGTATCGGCAAGTGAAATCATAGCACAAAAAAGTTATGAACCCTATTATTTTTTTAATGAATATTTGGGGTCTTGTACATTATTTTAATATGTATTCGTGTCTTATCTTTTTCTATATACATTTAAAATCTAGAATCGCAGAATTTAATAGCATATAAGTTTTTTATGCGAATTTTAATTTTTTTTGGGAAATTTTTAAATACTTTCCAGATACATTTTAAGGCTTTCGTGGGTATAACGTATAACTAAGATACCCTTATACTCATGTGCTTATGAGGTAGCAAACGGCTAGACCTAGAGAATGTATTTGAGTGGTATTAAACTTTTTGACGCACATGCAGGAAAAATGCTACAAAATATTCATGAAAACATATAGCTTGAAAAATAAAATTGTTAATCTATTTATATTTAATCTTGAGGGGGTATTAAAGCTTTTGGTGAGTGGAGTATCTAGTAATTTTTTTTTTAAAAAGAAAATATATCAGGCAATTTTTTTCCTAAAATATTATTAGGGGTACCGGAAAGTTTTTTTGTTTATTTTGAATTATTAAAATATTAACAAATCGAAAGAAAATAACGTACTTTATTGAGTAAAATAGTTTTCATCGTGATCTGCTCACTCTGCCATCTATCAGGAAGAGAAAATATTACCGATTTATAAAATTCCTGATTTTTTTAAGAAAAAATTGCTCAATAGTCATTTTAACATGGTTCATATCTTTAAGTGATTTGTTTCCTAAAAAGTGTTCCAGTGACCGAAATAAGTGATAGTCGGAGGGTGCAATATCTGGTGAGTGTGATAGAACCTGCCAATCAAGCTCGGACATTTTTTCACGTGTCTTTTTTGATGCAGAAGGTCGACATTGTCGTATTGAAGAATAACTTCTCTTCTATTCACAATTTCTTGCCGATTTCTTGGCAACTTCTGATTCAGTCGGTCCAGTTGTTCACAGTAAAGGTCAAAATTAACACTTCTGGTTTTAACATCTTATAATAAATTATTCCTTTATAGGGCCTTCCAGATCGGGGTTCAACATCCAACCATAAATTTCTTGATTCAATTTTTTTAATCCACTGTTGACATGTGCTTAGTTTATCAACATAAACAGTGCAAATGTAATTATAGCAGATTTTTTTTCTATACAAATGTATCTATCGGATAGTTATCTAACGGATAATGAGACTGACGTATTGGATTCACTGACTGGTATTGACATTTATTCAGCAGATGAAGTTACAAATAACCTTATCTGTCAGATAGTTACCTGGAACTTTAACTGAAGGTGGAAAGACCGGGCCTAAGTTGTACAATATTTAAAAAAAACAAAATTTTATTTATTGAAAATATTAGATTATAAAGTACTAAACTATAAATACAATTTATGAAAAATCACAAATTTTTATCTATTAAAATAATAGGAGTATATTATAATTAAAGTATATGAAAATTTTCGTTATTGGAGCTGTCACTTCCTGGAGACATAATAGGTGTGGTGCGTGTAGATGATTGAGTCGTCGCACAGTGGGGCAAGATCGCAAAAAACCTGGCAGAAAGTCGAAAAATGAAAATGGGCGTAACGTTAAATTTTTTGGGGGTAATGTATACTAGAGACTCTGGACCAACTTATCCGCCTGTTTTGGCCAGCTCAAAAGTGCCCTTTAGCCCCTTACAGCCCTTAATTAAGCGTACCCTACCTAACTCTTTAGCGTACACTACACGTCTCTTGCGCGAGTTATTTTCACTCCTGTGTTTCTGGTGTGTTTAAGCCGTAGTTTTTGAAAAATTCGAAAATTTTTTCATGGATCCTTCAACTTCAGGTTTGTAGCTAACTTTTTGTAATAATAAAATAATATTTAAGTGCATGCAATATATATATAAATAGGCTTCTGAATGATGTAATTTTGTGAAACAATGGACTTTATGTTTATGTTCCAAACCCGTCCCAGCTTCGATTTTTGGTTTTTTATAATGGCTGATGATTACAGATTATAAATCTGTTTTTTTTTTGAGCCCGTTTTTGCCCGTGCCGTAGATATTTATAAAATTCCGTCCGCCGGACGTATTAGTTCATCTTATTATTATTTTAGCCGTATTAGTATTTGACGAATAACTCTTAAAAAAAGCAATATTTCGCAAAAATGTGTTCAACATAAATTGTTAAACAAGTTAAAGCTGACAACTTTTATTTGAGATATTTTTTATAGGACAATACATTTTTATGGTTTTTATATTTTTGCAATATTTCCTCAAAGCATGTACATTGAAATATACGTTTTCATAGTTGCGATAAATTTTAAAAAGTAAATAAAAAAAAGCAGTTTAATAATATTAAGGAAATGATTAAGAGGAAAATCAAAACTGAAAACTTGGGATTCGGCTTATCTGTGTTACATGGGTGGATTCGCATGTTTAAATGCCTTTTGCACTTGGCTTATAAATTACCAATCAAGAAGTGGCAAGCTCGAGGAAGTGACAAAGAAATTGTTGCAAACAATAAAGCTCGAATTCAAAAAGAATTTAGAGAACGCTGTGGTTTGATTGTTGATAAACCGAAACCAGGATTCGGTAATACGAATGATGGCAACACAGCAAGACGCTTCTTTGCGAGCGCAGAAATTTCAGCTGATATAACAAAAATAGATATAGTTTTGATAAAAAAAAAATGTATATAATTATGATAGCAGTGGCATGTGGACATGAAATTGATGTTACAAAATTTAGAGTATTCGCTCATAACACGGCAAGATACTTCGTTGAAAAGTATCCATGGTACAATATGCCCCCTACATTGCATAAATACTTTATACACGGGCCTGAAATTATATCATCTGCACTGTTACCAATAGGGCAATTGACAGAGGAAGCACAGGAAGCTCGCAATAAAGACTTCAAGAAGTATAGAGAGAATTACGCTAGAAAATGTAGCCGAGAGAAAACAAATGCTGATATTTTTAACTTCTTTTTATTGAGTTCTTACCCCGTTATCTCTAGTAAACGAACATTACCTAAAAAAAATCTACAAAACCTTCCAAAAGAAGCACTAGATTTATTAAAACCTCCAGACGTACATGTCATTAGTCATCGGGATAACAGTGATGATGATGATGATGATGATACCAGTGACAATGCCGATGAAAATGATGATATATTTTCAAATTCCGAAGATGAATATGAATTTTGAAGCAGTTATTTTATTTATTTTAATTTTTATACTAATTTGTAAGACGCTATATAATAATTATATTAGTAAATAAACATTTAAAAATCTGTCAATGCATTTTTCTTAAGTCTACCAAGTGCCCTTAAAACAAATATCTAACTTAGAAATCCAGTCCTATAATACCTGAATTGATGCCAGTTTTGAAGCTCTCCTGCCCCACTGTGCGTCGGTGAAGATGAAAGTGTTGTTTGTATTTATTCATCTATCATTTTTATTTGTAATGTATTAAGACACCGAATAATGTATAATTTTAATAATATGTTGTTATATTTAATAATTTGGTATTGTACAAACCTTTCAAACTTCCAACTTAAATTAGAATCTTAATAAAATAGAACCCTGTCAGAAGTTATATCCCGGTGCCAATGATTTATCTTTACTTATACCAGACAGTTTATAGTTGACCTTGATGGGAAATTTTTCGGTAGACGAACTAGATCCAGGAGTTTATAATGTTACCTAATTAATAGCCAATCAAAAACAATTTTTTCGGCCACCCATTTTAAAAAAAATCTTTATTAAAATTAAGATATACTTAATTAATTTAAACATCTCACAAGAAGAAAAGATAAAATAAATAATAACCTAATCTAAATCAATAATACCAACACCAAAAATTAATTTAAAAATACGTCAGCAAAAATTCCCTTAAATTAAAAAAGTACATTATACAGGTATTAAAACATAATTAAATAAATTTAAAAAATCCCTAGTCATAGCTTTGGGATTTTTAACAGTTTAGGGTGTAGTATATAAAAATAGGGTAGCAACATCAGATAACCAGGTAAAATATAGGTTAGTTAAGGTACTGACCGCAATAAAAATGCATAAAGGGCGGTACAGATCCGTAAGATACGTATATGCAGAAATATAGATATGGATCATGTGATCTGTATTATGTGATAGCTTCAGTACCCTATTTTGTTTTGAATAGGTGCCCTGCAGATTTTATTTACAAACAGATATGCTGGTTTGGAATTTAAAAAATGTTTGAATATGCACTACTGAATTTTTAGTGAGGCGTTAATCATTAGCTTTCAATATTTTAGATCTGGTTGTTGATAAAATTCGGTTTTGTTAATTTAAATTCAGTATTAGCGATTCATCTTAAAGAGCAAATCTAAATGCCTTAAAACATGCTTCGGGAATTTGTTTGTTAATCCACAATGAAGTTGGCAAAAAAGTGCAAGCTGGAAGTTAGATATAGTCTAATATATATAGAACATACCATATTAGTTGTGAAGATCGGCATAAAACAATTATCCCGTATAACTATAATCACATTGTTAATCTACAAAAGAACTAGGGTTCATGTTTATAACCACGTTGTACACAGTCAATGATCAGTGGCGCATACATACGTTTCAGTACTAACTATAAATAACTCACACCTTACTCCGTGATGATACCCCCATCGCCCTTCCTTTCTTCTTTTCCTTCTTCGCCCCTTGAGTAAGGTGTGAGTTGTGTATGGATGAAGAAGAGGCTCAGAAAGCGGAGGAGATAGTTGAGAGAAGGGTGAAGATAGGGAAGGAGGGGTGGCGAGTAGTCACAATGTACAACAGAAGAGGAAGTAAAGAGAAACTGAGGGAATTGGACGAAATTCTAGGAGAAGAGATGGAAGGAGACTGGATTGTAGTGGGAGGGATTTTAACGCAAGGATAGGAGAGACGGGATGGGGAGGGACTGGGAGGAGAATGGGGTGGAACAATTCAAGGAGCGCAGGGAGATATAAGGAGGTCAGAACTATAGGGGTACTAAGCTACTTGAGGGGAGAAAGAGGAAGGTCCGGAGGGAGAGTTAGGAGGATTGCGAGGCTAAGGTGCGGGAATGAAGAGAGAGGAAATAGATATTGGAGGAGACAGGAGGATAAGATGTGCAGGATGTGCGGGGAGGAGGAGGAAGATGTAGAGCACCTCGCGAAGAGGTGTAGGGAGATAACAGAGTGGTCGGGGAGCACATTAGACCTGTTGCACGAAGATGGAAGGGGGGAGAGCTGGGCGAGGGAATTAGAGGCAAGAAGGATTGAGATGGAAGACGGATAATAGGAAGGGGTAAAGGAAGGAAGAAAGAGGCCCGGTGGGAAGCAGAATGGGGGAAATGGAAGGAAGGAAGGGGGCTGAGGTTACCTGGAAATGGGGAGGAAGGAAAGGAGATATGAGGAGGGGTGAAGAAATGGTTGGAAGGGAAGAGAATGGAATAAAATAAATTATAATGTAAAGTAATGAAATGTGATGTATGTTTAATAGGATGTTGGGATGTTGATAGGAGATATATGTTTTGTAATTATAA
The DNA here is from genome assembly GCA_963971575.1 of Liopterus haemorrhoidalis. NCBI lineage: Eukaryota > Metazoa > Arthropoda > Insecta > Coleoptera > Dytiscidae > Liopterus > Liopterus haemorrhoidalis. The sequence goes on from OZ020611.1 coordinate 21,010,314, forward strand.
TTGTAGTAAATACCCAAAACACCGAAAGGTCCAAGGGAAATAAAGGATTATATACTAACTATAAATAAGTATTCTTGTTTTTGTTAAGGTCTACCCCTTACGTTTTTTTAAATTTTTTGGCCATTTTCAAGGATTTTGGATTACTGCCTATACAAAACTTAATAATTGGTTTATTAAAGCCCAAATTTTTTTCTAGAGTAAACAATGTAGGAGAATTTTAAAAATTCAAACCGCAGACTTCTATCTCTAACCATATTTAAGTCATAATTTGTCAAAATTTACAAAAAATAAAAAAAAATTCAACGTTTTATTTTGTTTCAAAATATGGTAGCAAGTCAATTAGGAACTCAAAATTTCATAAATGTCAACCGCAGGTCTTTATCCCATTTCCTTTTTGAGAAACGTCCATGCGAAGATGAAAATTTCTATAAATTTTAATACGGTGTGAATTAAAATTTGTCATAATTTTAAAATACGCAAAACGAATAAAGCCTCAAATTTTTTATAGACTAAATAAACTACTAGGAATCCAAAAATTCTAACCTCAGGTTGTTTTCTCTAACTTTTGTTGAGTTGATTTTTTTTATTTCACAATTTTCACAAATGTAAATTATTCTATCAAAAAAAATGTCATAATCTCAAAACGCATTAAACGATGAAAGCCCCAATTATTTTATAATTAAATATACAACGGATAATCCAAAAATTTCAACCGCAGGACGCGGTCTCTAACCGTTTTTGAGTTGTACTTGTTTTTAATTCACAAATAATGAAAATTGTCATTAAAAAAATTTTCCTAATCTAATAACGCGTTAACCGATTAAATTTTTCAAACTTCAAATTTTTTCTAGACTACGTAAACTACGGTGAATCCAAATACTTCAACAGCCGATCGCTATCTCTAACCGTTTTCGAGTTCTTTTTATTTCACAATTTTCACAAATAATGTAAATTATGCCGTTAAACAATTGTTGTAATCTCAAACAACGTTAAACGATTAAAGCCCTAAATTATTTCTAGATTAAATAAGCTACGAAGAATCCAAAAATTTTATTCAGGGGTCGCTGCCTTTAACCGTTTTTGAGTTATGCTTTTTTTATTACACAATTTTCACAAATAATGTAAATGCCATTAAAAAATGTCTTAATGTCAAAACGCGTTATACGATTAAAATCCCAAATTTTTTATGGACTAAATAAACTACGGAGAATCCAGAAATTTAAACCGGAGGTCGCCGTCTCTAACCGTTTTTGAGTTGTGCATTGATTTAATTCCTCCCTGCTAAAATTTGAAACATAATAATTTATTTTTCAGGATATTACGTTGGAACTTAACACGTTGTCCCCGCATGTTTCAAATATTTTTTATTTATACATGTAGATATTACTGAACATTATTATTATTATTATTATTATTTATTTTCTATAGAAATTTACATTTTATACATATTAAATACATAAATTACATAATATTATACATGATGAACGAATTGTCCTTACAAGTACATAATTTACAGTAAATTACAGAAAATAATAATAAGGCCCCTTGTACTGAATAAATAACATAAATATACATAAATATAATAACAATGGCCAACTACCACATAGACCTGAAGGTCTGTGCGTGGCTTTACCTTAATTAATAAATATAGAAAAACAGGTGTATCTAATTACAATAATTTAAATCAACACAGATTTATTAATTCTAAATTTATAAATATGCTAAAGTCTAAAATTTCGGAAGGTAACAGTATGAATGGCACGTACACCAATTCAATGAATTCATTATCAAAATATTACCTTAAGAATTCAGTTATTAACTTTTGAACTTTGTTCAAGTTCAAGATTACGTTTGTGAAAAATTTGCAAAATGCAGTGACCGAATTATTAGTTATGTCAATGTTAAACAGTTAAATTTGAAATGGAGAAAGTGTCATTTACTTTATCAATTGATTACAATCAAAATCAGACTTGAATTTGATGAAATGTGATATAACATTCATTTTATCTTAAAGCACTTAAAAGTTTCCTTAATTTACTCTCCAAATTGAATCTCATAGAATAAAAAAAAAACTTCTTATTGAATTTTTTCGGTTCACATTAATGTACATTACTGAGATTTTTTCAGATTTTTAGACCTTGATGATTTTGCCGAAAATTGCATGCAATTTATTTCACACTAGGAGAAAAGCCCGTCACTCGACGGGGTAAAAGTAATTAACAAATTAAAAAGAAACTCTCGGTACAATATTAGAACAGTGGTGGCATTTATTGATAAGTCATCTACCTAGCTTTCCTTCTAAATATAATAAAATATCAAGTAAATGCCCAGATAGGCAAAGGAAATATACTGATTTAAAAAAGAAACTATAAACATCTGTAAAACAATTATAAAGAGTAGAGAATATTTAAGCCATTTTCACAACAGATTGCAGAAACAGAAATTAATATGGAGCTACTGCTCATGTTAAACAGCAACTTAGGTTATTTATTTTATTTTATTTATTAAGCCAATCCAACAGGACAAGATGTCCCAATTACAGGTTTGGCACTACATACTGCACAAAATTACAAACACAAAAAAAATCAACTGTAGTATAAACTTAAGGATAGAATTTTATTAAAATTACATAAAAAAATTAACAAGATGTATAATTAAATTAAATTTGAAATTTGCTTTTTAAAACTTACAAGTGACGTGCTGAATATGTTTGAAAAACCAGGAAGATCAGAGTAAAAGTTATGCAAAATAAATACTCTATTCATACTAGAGTTTAAATAATAGTTAGGCCGAGATGGTGCCACAGAAAAAAGTTTCTAGTTGAGTAGTTAGGCACCCTTAACGAGATTTTGTGAACTAGCTCCGAACAATCTACCAAACCATTCATAATCTTATACAAGAATACTAGATCCGTTGTTTTACGTCGTTTTTCAACTTGCTAAGTAAATTAACATTGAAAGTAGGAAATTTTCTATTCATTAAATAAGTAAATTTATTTTGTACAGCTTGAATTCTGTTAAGATAGACAAAATACTGGGGGGACCAACAAATGGTTGCAAATCCAAGCTGATTTCTAACCAAAGTTTTATAGAGTGTCATAACAGATAGAGGATTCTGAAAACAGCGGCATGAAAGTATAAGAAAACTTAACATTTTGTACGCAAGTATTAACTTGAACTTGGCTGTCCAGAATGACACCAAGGTCTCTAATATTGTCAACAGTGCTAATAGCTGTACCCCCTATATGGTAATTTTCATCAAAAAAGCTTCGATTCCTTCCAAATGTAATCTTATGATATTTTTTTAGGTTTAAAGTTAAATTATTATCTAGACAATATTGATAGAGCCTATCGAGATCAGACGAGTTTATGACAATCATCGGTATGTCTAATCGGATAAAAAATCATGTCGTCCGCATAAAATAAATATTTGTAGAACTTAAAACATTTTCTTATATCATTAATAAACAAATTGAATAGCAATGGGGCTAAGTGTGAACCTTGTGGAACACCGGAAGTGCAATGTATCCACTCAGAACTGAAGCCATTAACGACAACAGATTGCAGTCTATTTGTTAAATATGATGATTGTTTAATATGATTTATATTTAATAATTACAGGAAAAAATTTATAATAATAATTTAAAAAAAAAGTTGCGTTAATATGTTGGCAAGCACTCCATAAAACTTCTTTAAAAACTACATTTTTTGTAAAAAAAGATTCAGGCTGCTCTAGGAGTTTCCCATTAGTACTCTCATTGGTTATGCCTTTCACCTTAACGTCCGTCGCACGTTACGGGGTCAAGTCGGGATCGGTGGGAGCTAAATCAATCCTAGGAAGGAAAACTGAATTTCCTTGGGAAGATCCAGTTATAATAGTGGCAGTTATTAGATTTTTAAACAATTTTATCACCATCAGACGTGTGCATTACAGAGGCCCTTTTTTGTGTTAAGGTTTTGTAACAACATAATTATTGCCCCTACGTATAAGTTTTATTTGTGAGGTGACATCCTGAGGGAGTAAAACTATTCAGTTTTAGTTCTTAGGCGAAGTTTTCTGTTCTTGAGGCGTCCTCCAGTCGATTGTATCGATGCTAAGATATGTTGCAGACTCACCCTTCAAAAGGTTTAGAGCTTCTTCCTTGATGTTTGTAGCATCTTCATTTCGGGGGCAAAGGATAGCTGTATTGGAGTAGTTAAGGACATCGCTGGCAGTCAAACTGCTTCCAAATGTAGCCGTCACTATTGATTAATTGATGATGAGCTTATCTAGAATTACAATTATATCCTATCCTAGACACGTGGGGCTAATAGGCGGCTGCCTACTCTGCCTATTAGGTAATCCAGCACTGATGAAACACCACTGGTACCGGAAGACTTGCATGCGAAACCCTAAAAACCGAACTCTGTTTAGCAGTAACAGAAAATTTTAATTGTCTACCCCTTGGTAGACAGTCAAAAATTTCGGAAAACTGATAACAAAGTCATGTTTAGAACACACCCAGAAAAACTTTTTTTACAAAGAAAAATGCTATCTGTTACATTTAAATAAGGTGACCAGATTTCAGTGAAGAGAAACCGAGACACAGGGAAAAAAAGAAGGTCATCACCTTCCAGATACAAGTGAAAAACAAAAAAAAGGTCATTACCTCCCAAATCCAAGAGAAGAGCAAAAAAAAGGTCCTCGCCTCCCAAATCCAAGTGAAGACCTATGTCAGTACCTTAGAGGTAAACTGTATCAAGTCACATTTTTATCAGAAATGACATTTTAGTGCCAAGTGACTTAATGATTCATAGTCCGTCGAATGGAAAATAATTTGGAACTATAGCTCTAGCCAGTTTAAATGTACGTTGCTTTAAAACTGTATCAAGTCGATCAACGCAAGGAAGTAAACAATCTTAAATCGTCTTTTCTGAGCTGTTTATCATTTATGACTTAATACAGTTTACCTCTGAGGTGCTGATGTATATCTTACAAATGCACACCAGGACAATTTACCTAAAACCGGGACTGATGGTCAGCCTACATTTAAACGACTATGTTACTTTTAAACGACGATGTTTTCGTACGACTGGATTGGAGTATATTGTTGTCCATGCAACGTTGGTCTATTTCCTGCCTAGTTATTTCCAGATATCAGTAGAAAGTTTCTCAATGTCCAAACATAATTCTAATAGAGATTAATGTGACTTATCAACAATTATCCACATTTATCTAGCATCTATCTTTAACAAATCTCTTGTCTTGTATATAAATCAAGATCTTAGCAGAGATTTACAAATAACTTGAATGTTTCTTAATTAACAAATCTTAATGAACAAGTCACAACAAAGTATTCTTGAACTTAGAAATTTACTGGCGCCACACGTATCTCCACAAATAAATTTATTTGAAAATAAGATTAGATTAAGTTTGCTTAATGAACGAATATATTTTACTCCTTATAGCTTTTAATATCTCAATTATAAAATTAAATTTGTAGGAAGTGGTTTGAAACCAGGATTTCCATCTTTTAGGGTTTGACTCGAAGACTCCGGGTTTTGAAGGCTTGTGTCCAAGTTCCGGGTTTGACCAATAAATCTCCAGGTTGCGCAAAATGTGAAATTTTTGTTTTTATATACAATCGATTCCGCTTAATTGGGACACATCGGGACTTAGGCATTTTGGCCCAATTAAGCGGCTGTCCCAATTAAGCGAATTTCATATAAAATTAAACTATGCATATTTTTCTTTCAATAATGTTATTTTATAAACTCTTGGACAAAACTATAAATTACATATAACCAAAAAATATAAACTTTTAAGAAAAAATAATAATAAATTCCAAAATAAAATAATAAATAGGTACATACAATTTAATTCAATGCAAAAATGCGTCAAGTGTAGTCTGTCTTTTGTTTTTGTAACATTTCAGTTCTACAAAATCAGCACAAGTATTTATTGCGGATGTAGGGCTCCTTTCATTTCCTTCCTGCATAAAATAACGCTATAATATTAAATTCTTTGTACATTTTCTTGAGAATATGTGTAACATAATATGTACTGTGATCTTAACTGTCCCAATTAAGCGGAATGTTGTCCCAATTAAACATGTAAATTTACTGTCGGTTCCTTGGTTTGGTTTCTGTTCTTTGAGATTTGTCCCAAATAAGCGGCTGCCCCAATTAAGCGGTGGCCCAATTAAGCGGAATCGTCTGTTATACTATTAGCATTTTATTCAAGCAACTAAATTAAAATATATTGCGAAAATTGCAATACAGGAAGATTTAGTCTTCAGTAAATTAATAAGAAATATATTGATACTTAATCAGACAAAATTCTGTAACTCAGTTACTATGATCATAGTAACTAAATTTGTCACTATTAGCAAGGTCAGTTTCTTTCATAGTAACTTTGGAGTATTTCGTTTTCCGTAAGACAAAAGTTACTACAATATTAGTAACATGTTACTATAAAAGTTCCTATCATAGTAACTACCAAATGCTGGTGTTTATAAGTAATAACTTAGTTCTTATGAAGATAAAAATGGCGGACATCTGATTTTAAGTGTAATTTTTAGATATAATAGAAAATGAAGAAGATTAGTAAAGAAAATTATATAAATTAAATATATATAAAATATGTATGTATGAGTGTAGGTAAATGTTTATATTGCAGGAGATGAAATATATTAAAGATCAAAAATTCTTTTCCAATTCCTCATTTTAAATATGATTTTTTTTTAAAATTATTTAAAAAAATAGTTTTTATTTTTAAAAAAATTAACAAAAGTTCTATTCAGTGACGCAAAAATATTTTTATGAGGGGGGAGGGTTATAAAATGAGGCGTATGGAAGTAATGACAAAACGCGGAAAATGCATCGAGGTAATAAAAAATCCAGCTTCATGCGAGGTTCTAACCCCCAAATTCCCCAAACCCGACTGCGTCACTGGTTCTATTCTCGAGAATTTGTCTTTGCTTTTCGTTTTTTTTTTTTTTAATTTCTTCACTCATTTTGTTTTTTTTTTATATTTTATAAATGTATATACCATTATATATATATATTATATAACAACAAAATAATGTAAGCAATATAATATTTTGACATTTTTAACCTCAACTGTCATCTAAAGTTTGTTCCAAATGGTTAGGCGGAACTAGATTTTGCAATCTAGTTACTTTCATCGTTTAAATCGTGCTTTTCGGCCGTTTTATTTAAGCTTTGTAAATCATACTTACAATAAACATTTTTTGGTTAAGGTTAATATCATTTTCTTTATATTTTGATTTTTTGTGTCATTCTTAATACAAATTTCCCATTTATTTATTTTTTTGTCATTAAAATATGTAAGAAAAATAATTTAATTTTGACATATGTCATTCGTTTCTATGGTTTCATTGTTGGAATTTTAAATTTTGACATTCCAACGTGAAAAATTAAATAACCCAAGCAAGGTCCCTTTTAGTGACAACCTAAAAGAACGAAATTCCCATTTAGTTCCGCCCAACCGTTTGGAACAGACTGTATATACCACCAATGCGCATGCGTGTTGCACTTCTGTAACTACCTTCATTATTTTCTCAGTAACTGTCACTAAGATTACAGAATACGAAAAATGTTAAAGTTACTATTAAAGTAACTATAAAAGTTATCTTGTAGTAACGTTACTACACGGTAACTATTATAGTAACCTTTTACATAATTGTTCTGATTGTCTAATTATTATTATTATTATTTTTTTAAATTTCCTAAGCTATTTTTCACTATTAACAAAGAAAAATAATCTTTCACGTATGAACACTATGCAACTTGCTTCACATAACGTTGTAGCTCCTGGAAAAAGTATAGCCCAATTTTCAGTTTTTGTAAATGTTTTTTTTATTTTAAATTTCAAAAGAAGACGTACACTATCATAGCCATAATTTAGCCGTCAATTAAAATAATAATTTCTTTTGCCAAAAACACAAAAATGCAATATGTTCCGAAAATTTGGTAGGAAGTCGTACGAGTTTCGGACAGCAATAAAAACAACTAGATCAGCTGACAAGTTTCGAATCAGAGTAATTCTTCATCAGAGCTACAATAGTATAGGACAAGTATAAGTACTATTATGTCGTCAAGGATGAAATTTGTAGAGAAGAAGACAAAGTTGGTTGATAACTTACAAATATACGGAATTATTTTATTTATCAAAGTATGCACCCATATTGTCTATACACTTTTGCCATTTAAGCGACTGGTTGTTCAGGCCGGTGGTATAAAACCCTGGCGGACGAGAGAAAATGAATTCCTGGAAGGCCAGTTTTACAGCATGGTCGGAATTAAACTCTTTTCCTATTAAAAAGTTGTCCAAATTGCGGAAGAAGTGGTAGTCAGTGGGGGCTAGGTCTGGTGAGTATGGAGGATGATGAAGAAGTTCCAACTCCAATTTCTGTAGTTTTGCTACAGTCATTTGTGCAGTGTGTGGTCTAAGGTTATCATGCAATAAGATAGGAGTCGATCTGTTGACCAATCTAGGCCGTTTTTCTTTAAGTTTTTTTTTTCGTCCAGTTGGTTGCAGTATATTTCTGCTGTGATCGATGAACCAGTTGTTTTTTTTTTTTTTTGTTTTGTTTTTTTAAGTTACCTGTACGAAATTTGGGGAATCAATTTGATATTGTCTGCTGCGTAGTAACACTAGAGCCAAATACACTATTAATGTTTCGCGCAATCTGCGATGCCGTAGTTCCACGTAAAAACTCATACTTCATAATAGTGCGAATTTCCGACCGTTCCATTTTCAACAAAATTAATTTTAAAAATAAGTTTTTGATATTTTTTAGAGCATACAATGATTTCTTTAAACATACGAGATGTGTAACTTTCCAACAAAAAAAAGAGAACGGTAAAATATTAAGCCAATGTCAAATAATAAGCTGTTAAAGTTGGCAATATTACTAATTACAAATTTCATCCTTGACGATCTGATATTTTAAATTTAAAAAGAAGACACACACTATCATAGCACTACCTCTTTTGCCAAAAACACAAATATGCGATATGTTTTGAAAATATAATCTGGTAGGAAGTCGTACGAGTTTCGGACAGCAATGAAATCAACTAAATCAGCTGACAAGTTTCGAATTAGGTTAATTCATCATCAGAGCTACAATAGTATAGGATAAGTACAAGTACTAGTATAAGATAGATTACAGTGTAACAAATAAGTTATTAAATAAGTTTTTTTCTTATAATAGTATAATAGGTAAGTTAAGTATACTACTAAATAACAATAATCATACTAAATAATTAATTAATAAGCTATCAAATTGTCACTAACTTGTAGTGACAATCAACAGTGAACAACTCATAGCGTATAGTATATTAATTTTAGAGCGGTGAACGTAGTTTTACAATATTAAAATTCATTGCCAAAATTTAAAACAATTTTACAATTATTCTTTGATCGATAACTTGATAATCATGTGGAATATTTACGTATAAAGTAAACAAATTAACTAGGAAATGATCTAGTACATAAAAATATTTAAATGTAAGACACGAAACAATGAAAAACATTGATTTTAATATTCATAATTCACAAGCGTGTGAAAGAGGATGTATTTATTGGTGAAAATAAAAAAGCTTTGTCTTACTTTAGTTACGAAAGTGACATTAGTGAGACATTCCTTCATCGCAACTACGACATTGCACATCTTTGTCCATAAGGAGTTATAAACAATATGTCTAATCCAAACGTAAGTTATTTTATTTTTATTTATTTAGTTTTATAGAATTTTTTTATAATTAGGAATGAACAGGGTCGTTCCTAAGTTTTTGGCCGGCCAAAAATATTATTGTCCCCCTTATTTTTTAAATATTTTGAAGAATTTGATACATAACTTTTATATCTGTATATATAAAGAATTCAAAATTTAGCAAGCAAAATAAATATTTTAAAATTTTTTATTTACATAAAATAAAATAAAGATCCGTAATAATAAACGGTTTTATTTAAGATGAGTATTTTTTTCCACATATAAATACAAAACTATTAATAACAAATACAACGATTAGTAATAAATATGTTGAAAGCTGAGCTAGACAAAAGTACAAAAACATGTAGTTGACCCTCTAGTGCACTATTTTTTTTTTTTTTTTTCTTGAACAATAAATTACACCAAGCTTAGTAGCCACTGGGGGATAACTAATGCTAAGTTTGTATTCAAATTTAACCTAAAGTGTAACTTTTACCTGTAGTACTATAAACGGTAAGCCCGCCGTGTATCAGATATGGGCAGGTAGTGCCGAAAGGGTTTATATATACCGAAATGTTTATATGGGTAAAATAAGAAGAATATTTTTTTTATTTTTCTGGTGTATTTGTTATTGAAGAATTATAATCTGTTTAGTTCTGTAAATTGTTTAAATGTTTTTAAAATATATATAATGTAAGGCGAACATCCGTATTACGGTAAGTCTTGCACTAAACTGATTGTCTTTTAGCAAAAACAAATGTAATTTTGCTCAAACGGTGTTTGTAAGCAGGGCTTCGCACCGTTATTTTTTTCGTTTCGATTTTTGTTAGGGTTCAATTAAAAAGATAAATATCGGTTCGGTTCCGGTTTCCGTTCCGGAAAAAACAATTTTTTTCGGTTTTCGGTTCAATTCTGACTGATAATTTTTTAAATGCGTTTATTTGTATTAGAAATTTATTTTCTCCACGACCACTATTGAATTTACCAATTCTAAAACCGATTTTGACTACAGAAAGTTAATATTCTAACACAAGAGTTGGAATGTTATTCTAAAGCGGCGTCCACACTATGCCGCAGTTTGCCAGTTGGCAAGGCCAGTTGGCAAGGCCAGTTGGCAAACTGCGGCATAGTGTGGACCTGACCGTTGGCACATGCCATCGTGCCAGCGGTATGCCAACGAGAATCGCTCGAGTGTCGGTCTCCTTCAAAGAAAGCCGATAAGAACGGTGAGTGGGGACGTGCCAACTGGCATCACGCGGCTTTAGGCTTAAATTCAGGTTGTGATTCAGACGCATATGAGCAACGTTGTTTATAGATGGAGTGGACAAACGAAAAAGTGTTTAATTTGATCGATTTGTACCGGGATCGTCCTGTTTTGTGGGACTGTCGTTTAAAGGACTATAAAGACAGGAATAAGAGATGTGACGCTCTATTGGAAATTGCGGTTAGTTTTGGAGTAAAAAAGAAGAAATTGATAGAAAAATCAAAAACTTGGTGTGTCATTTTTCGCGCTAAATAAAAAAAGAGAGGGAATGTAATAAGTCCGGTGCGTGATCTATTTTGAAGACTTGAACGTACCCAAAACAGTCGTTTGCGCCGTTTGCGTATTTTTTCTTCACTGTCAAGTATGATAACAGCAGCTGAAGCAATTAGTAAATCTTCCTCGGTGAACATTGTGCGACTAAACTAAATACCAACACAGATGTGGACGTGTATACAGCCACTGGCTTTGCCAGTTGGCTTTGCCAGTTGGCATTGCCAGCTGGCCTTGCCAGCTGGCCTTGCCAACTGGCAAACTGCGGCATAGTGGGGATGCGCCTTAAAGCACTTATCTTCTTATGCATTTTGCGTGTATTTCATTCCATCACTTGTTACGGAATAACTATTCCATACTTGTTGTCTTTTGTTTTAGTAGGGTTACATTAAGATATATGCAACGTTTACATTAAATAAATGCAACATAACTTCCTAACCTAAAATAGTGGCCGATGTGCGGCAAATTAAATTAAAATTAAACAAATAATGAATAAAAAAAATAGTTTAATTAATTGATTAATTTGTTATGTATATAAATTATGTGTTAAGATAAAATGTTTGTTAAAATAATTATTTGTTAATTTTTTTTTCCTTTCTGGTGGTCGTGGAGAAAGTAGGGTCTGTGACTCGGTTGGAAGAGAAAATTCGATGCTCGTGGTTCCTCACGCTCGCCTGCGGCTCGCGCTCGGAATTTTCCACTCGCATCGAATTTTCTCATTCCAACCTTGTTACAGAATATACTATTCTACTATAATTTAGAAGAACATTTTATTCCGAACAAGGCCGCTGCTAGGAGGGCTTCTGGGTGTTCACCCCCCCCCCCCAAAATACTAGAAGCCCAATTTTATTTAACTTATCAGTTTAAAAAAAAACGATTTTTTTTCTGCTTTTTAGTTTAAAAAATAATATTAAATAAAATATATTTCATATTAACTCCCATAAACATTATCTGAACTGAAATAAACCGATATTTTTATTTTTTTTTCGGTTCAGCTCCGGATTTTCGTTGCGACAAAAATAACGATTTTTTTCGGTTTCGGTTTAGTTCCGGTTCGAAACCCTGTCTGTAAGTGTTTCCTTCTGCATTCACTTATTGGTGACCACGGGCATTTCGATGAAATTTGCACGTATCTATTTTTACATCGATTTATATATATGATCCGCCTCGAGGTGGATTTGGGCACTACAGGGTTAAGTATAGGTAGAAGTACCTTTCTAAAAAATCTAATTTAGTCAAGTACAATTACTTTAATTTTAAAATTACTTAAGTTTAAGTACAGTTAAATTTAATACAAGTACAAAAAAAAAATAATTAAAGAACTATATAACAATTTATTTTTTTATTTTTATAATTTTGGTTTGTATAAAACACAGAAAATAACTGTCTTTAAGACTTAACACATATCCATTTATTTTTTATACAAATGAAAATAGAAATATTATTTAATTTTACCTTGTTTTAATAAATCTAAAACAATTTACAGAACTAAAGAGACTTGTAACTCTGGAATAAAAAATACACTAGAAAAATAAAAGAATTATTGTTCTTATTTTACCCATATAAACCTTTTGGCATATATAGACTCTTTTGGCACTACCTGCCCAGATCCAACTCACGGCCGGCTTACCGTTTATAGATCTACAGGTAATAAGTTACACTTAAGGTTAAATTTGAATATAATTTTAGCTTTAGTGACCCTCCATTAGTCTAGAGTAATTTTTTGGCCCAGGAAAAAAATTGAGGCGCTAGGGGGTTAAGTACAAGTACAATGAATGAGCTGGGCATGTATTTATGTAAAAACTTTATTTTGACATTTTTGAAATAGTAAAAGAGTTTAAAGTAAAGATAATTAAAATTAAAAAATGTAATTACAAAAGTAAATATAGTAAAATTGGTAGTTAAAACTCTTCTGGCTGTTCTTCGCTTGTTGTTGTCGGCCATTCGAAGATTTCATCCCAGAAAACTTTCTTGTCGCTAGGAATGTACTAATACAGTTTTCTGATGTATTGATTTTTTTTTTTTTTTAATATTAATAGGAAGTTTTGTTTGATAAGCAGGGTTCCTTTCAATGATGGAATAAATAGCTGAGAATTCTTGATGCATGCTTTCTTTAGAAGGTAACGGTGTTGCACAAGACTATCGATATAAGGTTTGGCAACAACCACTCTTGGCTCTTCACTCATAAAACTTATTTACAGCTAATTGAATCTTTTGTTCTTGACTAATGTTCTTTCCGTACCTTTCCTGTGACAGAACTTTGTTTATATTGCGTAGTCCACTTTGGGGTCGACTCAGCCTCAAGTATTTAATACGTAAAATGAGTACCTGTTTATACAGGGATAATAGGACCGGTCGAAACCACTGACCACGTTCCTTTCATATTTATGGCCGGCGGTCTAGAAACGTAGAACTTACCTACTCTGCCCCTTAAACGCCTATTTAGGAGTTGGGAACCTATTATTTTACATGTGATGCATTTAATTATTTTTATTAATAGAAATCAAGGGGGCACCATAAAACATTTTGTATAAATGCGCCTTACGTATCAGCGGCTGCTGGTCAACATATTTCAAAATATTCATCTAAAATATTTTTTAGTTTAACATAACACATTTTTGAATGTTTATGAACCATTTGTAGTTAATAAATTCTATAGAGATATATACACACGTGATATCGATGAATTAATATAGATAAACAATTAAGAAAACCGTTAGCCTACATATTAGATTACTAGAACTACTTTATTTGCATATTTAGTTGTTTATCAAACTGGAATTTCGTATTCATTTGTATTTATTAGTATCTTCTGCTCTGAAGAATTCCGCTAGAATGTTTATTGCGCATTAACTTGATTTAAATTACCAACTAGGCACGTGCCTATTTAAATTTTCGTCAGATATCACTTGTCACGCTGAACTATTTCTAATTTTCGAGATACATTTCAATAAATTTTTTTAGATAACAGCTAAATGCATCCAACAACTTGGACTCTCTGTTGCTTCTCCAAACTTTTTTTTAAACACACCAAACAATTTTTCCGAACAAATTTCTAATACAATGCGTTCATTTTAATTTTTCCACCATTACTATAGTGAGAACCATAATAGCTAAGAGGTTCAATTATCTTAAGAGAAATTGTCATAGAAGAGAAATTCAACAAGCGAAACAATTTTTTGTTTGGACCAGTCATCATTATTGTCGCGACAGCCTGGCTGAGGCTAGGCCTCCTGTTTCCATGACCGTATTTTCGATCTGTGTACATTTAGGAGACATACACTACCTTAGCCATAAATACAAAACCCATAACATTATTATAGTCTATCTCAGAAAGACTGATAGTAATAAAATTTATTATTTGTAAAAAGTTATTGTTTTTTCACACAGAAGCGGCCCAAAAATATGAATAGTTCGAAACGAAATATTTATAAAAACAACAGAGTGTGCCGTACATCTATATGGAGGAAAATTTTGAGGAAAAATATGGTGACAGGCGTGCGTTTAATGATATGATAAATATTTATTTATTTATTGGACACGACAGACCAAAGTCCTTAATTGTGCCCATACATATATAAATTACATAAATACAATAACATAAGAAAAAACTGAATACTCTACCATATTTACAAATACGTTTATAAAGTGCAAAAGCATAAGAATTTTACATACAAAACTTACTATAACATGTTCACACAATCACATATTGATATTAGGTACATTGAGAATCATTCATACAGTATATACATATTCATTGTAGTTTCCATTCATAATTTGGAGGTCATTTGTACTACACAGAATTAAATTTGGAGGTACGAACATGTATGACATTTTTATCTATTTTAGACATTTACTACAATATTTCAGCACAAAGTTTCCATTACATCACGCTTATTACAGCTTTGCGAAAACCTGCATAACTTACATTGAATATATCAATAGATCGGTCTTTTGACAAAAGATCGTTATACAGTGCGGTCATATTATGCAGAGGACTCATATTGCAATGCTCCGTATTTGCCCTTTTACATAAGAATAATGTGTCTCTTGTCCTAAAATCACGGGAAGGTACTCTTACGTAAATATTAGATAAAATGTTAGAGTCGTCCACAAGATTATTAAATATTTTGTATAGAAATAGCAGTGATGCCAAAACTCTTCTCGCAGCCAACGTTTTAACATTAAACTCTGCCAAAATTACTTCACCGGACGTATACTTTGGATATACTCCTGTCATCCGTAGTTTCACAACACGGTAATACCGCGTTTGTACAGTTTCAATGCGTTTAATATATTTTGTTTGATATGGTGCCCATATAATATTACCATACTCAAGTAGAGGTCTAACATGAGCATTGAATAATGCAATGTACGTCCGATTATGACGAAAATCTTTAGTTACACGAAGTACATACCCAACCTTTCTCAATGCATTATTTTCAATATGTTCAACGTGATGGTGAAAATTCAGTTTCGAATCGAACAATATTCCCAAATCTCTGATTGTCTCTGTTCGAGGAACAATACAGCCTTCCATATTTTAATTGTATGTGATCACTTCCCTCTTTCTAGAGTAAGTCATAACCTTACACTTTGTGGTGTTAAATGTTAGACCAGTGGATTTACTCCATTCACAGAGTTTTTGTAAATCACTTTGAAGTGAAAGACAGTGAGACAAGTCAGTTATTTGGCGATATATTTTGACGTCATCAGCAAACATCTCGCACTGGCTGTTGCTCACAATATCTGGGATATTATTGACCACCAGAAGGAACATCAGGGGCCCGAGATTCGACCCCTGTGGCACACCACTGGTTGATAAATAATTCCTCGACTTTGAACCGTTGAATTGAACGTATTGTGATCTGTTACGTAAATAGGTTTCAAACCAAGTGCACATTAGAGGTGAAACACCAACATGTTTTAATGCATCAAGTAAGTGGGAATGCCCTATTTTATCAAAAACCTTCGTCATATCGAGGTATACTGCATCTACTTGAGTTCCAGAATCCAGACAGTGACTAACGTATTCTGTTAAGGATATCAAATTAGTAACTGTTGACCTACGTGGCATAAATCCGTGTTGTTTTTTACTAATAACTGGAGAGACGTGTTGGAATAAATATTTATAAATAATTTGTTCAAAAACTTTGGCCGGAGACGAGATAATGGATACCGGTCTATAATTCTTAACGTCTTTTTTATCTCCGCTCTTATGTATAGGACATACCCTAGACATCTTCCACCTAGTAGGGAATGTATGTGTATCAATTGATTTTTGAAACAGAATGTGAAGTGGATACGTCAGAATATCTTTACATCCTTTTATTACGTAAGGCGGTAGATTATCCGGACCGCAAGATTTTTTGGGCTTTAATTTACTTATGGACCACTCTACATCCTCCAGAGTCACAGATTTAATATTGAGAGACTCGATGCTGCATGTCTCTTTTCTAGCATTGTTCACGTCATCAATATCATCATTGAAAACAGGAGCAAAATAAGATGCAAAAGTATCCGCAATCTGTAGACTATCATCCACAACAACATTGTCTTCAGTAATTAAGCAAGAAAGAAGATCGGATTTTCTTTTACTTTTAGCAAATTCCCAAAATTTTTTGAATCATTAGGAATGTTTTGTTCAATTTCTTCAATATAGCTCCGATATTCCTTCTTTAACAGAGCTTTTAAAGTTCTCCTACATTCAGAGAACTTGTGCTTATGGTAGTCTACATCTCCAGATTTATTTTTAATTTTTTTATGGAAATATTTTTTCTGTTTAATCAGTGATTTAATCTCAGCCGTGAACCAAGAGGGATAAGTGCCAACCCGCGACTGGACTATCGGTACACAATTGTTAAGGACATTATACAAAACATTATAAAATTCGTCCAAGGCATGGTTGACATCATCGTAATATCTGAGAAAACTCCAGTTAACTTGACTGAGTTCATTATACAATTTCAAGAAATCAGCTTTTTTTAAATTATATCCTTTGTTAATTTCCGACTCTTGTTTCACCACAAAGCAAGTGTATTTATTGCAAATAGTAAGTGCTGGGTGATATTTGTCTTCAAGTAACAGAGGTTCATAGTTTTTTTCTACACTCACACTAGCAATATTTGTCAAAACTAGATCTAAAGTTTTATTATATGCATTACATATGTTATTTAAACTTCGCAAACCATAAAAACTGATATTATTGGCAACTTCTGCTGCCGCGCTATCACACTGATTAATATCGTTGAAAATATCAACATTGAAATCTCCAATTATTATAACGTTATTTGCAGTGATATCTAAGCAAGAGTTTAAGATGTCAAAATAAAGTCTGTACTGATCAGCTGTTGATTTTGGTGGTAAATAAACACATGATATAAACATTGTCGTTCTATCGTCATACAGTTTGATCAGTACATACTCGAGAGAGGTTACATGTTTCGTTAGGTTTATAGATTTCCAACGTGAATGGACTGCTACCAGAACACCTCCGCCCCTCCTACCGTCCTGCCGGTCTGAACGATGACAGGCATATCTAACATCAAACAATTCTATGTTATATATACTTTCATGTAGCCATGTTTCAGTAAACGAAATTACATCATAATCAGAAGCAAGAACGTTAGGATAGAGCAGATGCGTTTTGGTTCGAAGTCCGCGTACATTCTGGTAATACAAAGACATTTGTTTATTCAGTGACACTTGATTTTAACACACTCATTGCTTTTTCTTTACACCTCTTTTCAATTACACTTATATCTTTCTCACTATTTACATTCACTGCCGGGGAACGTTCATTTTCACGCACGTAGATTCTTCCATTCCTGGTCCACACATACATAACATTGCAGGTTGTTCTCAGTTTCCGGGCAGCTGCTAGCAGGGATCGACGACGCTGTGTCAAGTTTTCGTTGACGTAAACATTGCTGGGGACGCCTTGGTAACCGAGTTCCTTGGTACTCAGGTTCCTTTTAACTTTTCGGCATCTTAGGAAGTTGCTTTTGTCGAAGTTACGCACGAACTTTACTATAATGCCTCTGGTGGTGGGAGACGCCGGATTATTGCGCCCAAGTCGATGGCAATTATCGATCATTTCTGGTCGAATTTCCATTCCCATGGCGCGCCCTATTTTAATAACCTCGGCTGTGGTATTTTCGCCGGGCGACTCGGGTACACCATGCACCTCTACGCAGTTGCGCCTGCTATACTGCTCTTGGTCATCGAGCTTCACCTTCAATTCTTCATTTTCCTCCTTTACTCTTTTATTTTCATCCTCCACATATCGCAGCTTCGTTAAGAGAGTGTCAATTCTGGCTGTCTGCTCATCAATCTTCTTATTTGTGTCGCTGACTGTTTCTCTCAGCCTTATATTCTCTGCCAACATGGACCTAAATGTGGTGCCAATGTCAACAAGAGATAGATCTGCTGCCTCGCTCTGCGCCGTCTTACATCCAGTACACTTCCAGTCCAGAATTTCGTGGGTTACTTTCATGTCTGTGTATTGGACTACAGATACCTGGACACAATCTATGTGAAAGACACCTTTGCAGGAGCCTGAGCACATGAGTTTATCGCCATGCCGGTCGATCTTCTTAGAGCAAACTTGGCAAACAGACATTTTATGAATGCTATGACGTTTGCTATGACGTTTGCAATGACGTAGGTGTATGTAGATAGAAACGCGGAAATAATTTTGTTCAAAACAGTCAGCTGAGAAGGTAACGGACAGGAATAATTTTGCACAAGTAGGATACTTTGGTTTAACGGTTTTTTTGATAAAAAGTTTACGGTTTTTTCCGCAAATTGTTAAAATATTTCTGAACAGGGAGACACCTTTCACTTTTTTCGCCACTGTTACACACTCTTCACCAAGCACTACAACTTGATGTAATTTTAAATAATTATATTTAAAAAAATACCAATTTTTTAGGTGAAAAATACTGGAGCACTATATATACGTCTGTACAGTTCAATCATAAAATATGGTCACAGGCGTGCGTTTAATAAAATGATAAATAGTAATATAGAAATACACAAAACCAATTTAAACGTGTTTAAAATGTGCACGCCACTGGTAACTGCCTGACAAAAGATTTTTACTATCAGTCTTTCTGAGATAGACTATAACCATAATTTAGCCATGAATTAAATATATAATTCATTTTTTCAAAAATACAAAACCTGCAATGTTTTCCGAAATCGCAATCTGATCAAATATTCCTCTCTTACGTTTCCGGCTCAGATCAGTATATATTGCTTAGAATTTTTTCAGGTTTTTAAATTTACCTCTTTGGGTTAAAAGGTATGGAACATTGATTTTTTCAGTTCAAAGATTATTTTCTCTTCAATAACTTTGCTCATTATGTGGACGTTGCATTTTATTTTTCTGATAATTTTATTTTATTCTATGATTTTTTAACTTAGCTCTGATGAAGATTTAAAATATAAATCGAAACGTTAGCGAAGTTAAAATATTGTTTTAATTTTTAATTTCTGACCAGTACAAATCCCATTACTTCTTCATATTGATTTTTTAATAAATTTTTGGAAAAAATCGTATTAAAATATAAAAAAATTGTACTACTTTTTGTTGCTTTATCTACGTTAAATGAAATGAAATCTTCCTTCTGATACCACACCATAAATTTAAAAAATATAATTATATCTTTCAACAATTCCAGTTCCCATCAATGTACATTATGCAGACTTTTTTCCGATTTTTAGATCAACCCCTCTGGACACAGAAGTTTTTTTTACATATTTTTGGCGAACATTCCATAAAAAAAAAACTGATTTTTTAAAAATACATATTTTTGTTGTTAACGCATTAAGCGGTTTTATTTCATACCCCACTTAAAATTAAATATAGTATATATATATATTATTTCATTAAATACATATTTTCTATGTTCATCCCGCGCTGTATTTCTTCGTAATCTCTATATTTTTCCTATATTTGGGTCAAAGAGTTGTACAAGTATGCTAAATTGTGTTTTGCCATGTTAGCTAATTGGCTACAATTTCTACCGTATAGACCGTACCGTACACACAGACAGACAGACATACATACAGACAGACATACATACAGACAGACATATAGACAGACAGACAGACAGACACATGAGTGAGGTTATAAGGGTTGTTTTGGTGGTCATACCTACAAAACCTTATAATAATGATATACATACAAAATAAAATTCTGAACAATTTTTTTATTTAATATTTTTCTGTATAACCAACGAGAAAGCAGGAAATCGCATATATCTGTTTTTACATGTTAAATCCCTGTATGTACCTGGTTAGTACAATACCCTGTATAATGATATTTATGCGCGCAAGTAATACAATATTCATCTTTTCGGTTTATATGTAACGCATTACTTGAGAACTGCCGAGCAGATTTTCATGCGGTCCTTTTCTATCTGTAGCTACAACATCTAATTGTATTTAACATCGTTAGGTTTTAGACTATGTTTTATTAAAATGGGTTCAGTAGTTTCAGTTAAGTTATAATGAAAATTGTTCGCGCAGGTAAAATGAAATAAAAGTTTTTCTGTTCATATTTAAAGCATTTTCTTGAAATTATCAGCGACAACATATATTTCATGAGCGGCAAAGTTGGTACATGATTTATACACTAATCAGAATTGAAAGATATTTTAGTATTTTTTTATTTATCATTTTATGGCCTTTGCTACTAAGGCAAATAGCTAGGACGATTATAATTTTTTGTGTTGAAATTTTCATGCCTGAACAGGATCGAACCCGAGGCCTTAACAACGCAGGTCAAGTGTGTTACCAGTATACGTTACGCCGGACGGTCTTTTTTCGGTTCTTCCACATGTTTATAGTATTGTCTTCTGTCAAGTCAACTAACTGCCAGTAGGTGTGTTGTAAATTCCAAAAAAATGTAGGCCAATAATAACAAATTATTCTTGAGAAAAGCCCGAAGGGCAGCTGGTTCTCTTAAAAAATTGCTATTTTTGTCTAATTTAAGTAGCTATTACAGTTCTCGAGATAGCAATAATGGACAAATTTAACTGAACACGTTATATACAAGGTGTCTCAAAAGAAATTTTATATTTATTTAGCTTACTGCGTGAACGCAACGTATCCGAGGGGCGCGGGGGCTATGTCAATCGGTAGCCTGGCTCTTGGGAATTCAGTCGCTATGGAGCGTTTCTCGGGAGCAGACCGCGCGTTATGCGTGCGAGATTTTTACAAAAACGGTGATTCGGCGACTGTAGCGCGTAGAAAATTCTGCAGTATTCGAGGTTTTCGCCACTTAAATGATGCGCCAAGCATTCCTCTCATTCGACATTGGGTTAAAAAGTTTGAAGAGACTGGTACAACGCTGGATAAATCAAAATCCGGGCGACTTAGGTCATCAAGAACGGTAGAAAACGTGGAGAATGTTAATCAGTCTGTTCGTGACGACCCGAACCTTTCAATTCGGAAGCGCGCAAGTGCTTTAAATGTGCATAGATCATCATTACATCGCATTATGCACAAAGACCTAAAGCTGCACCCCTACAAAATTCAATTGGTGCAAGAATTAAAGCCCCAAGATGCCAGTCAGAGGCTTAATTTCGATTGAGCGATTTTCAACGTTTACCAACATTTTGTTTTCGGATGAAGCTCATTTTCATCTTAATGGCCACGTAAATAAGCAGAACTGCCGCTACTGGAGTGCAACGAATCCGAAACGCAAACATCAGAAACCCCTACATTCGCCTAAAGTGACCGTATGGGCTGCGATGTCGGCGCGAGGAATTATCGGCCCTTACTTTTTTGAAGACGAAAGGGGGCGTGCAGTTACAGTGAATTCAAAGCGTTATGTGGAGATGTTAGACAACTTCTTGGTACCAGAACTGTAAAACTTTCCTGGCTATAACCAAAGAACATGGTTCCAACAGGACGGAGCAACTTCACACACGTGCAATATGTCTCTGCCACGTGTTCGTGAAATTTTCTCAGGCAAATTGATCTCCCGGAGAGGTGACATAAATTGGCCTCCACGCAGTCCAGATTTAACCCCTATGGACTTTTTCCTATGGGGTTATCTTAAATCTAAAGTTTACGCCAATAAACCGACTTCACTGGCGCATTTGAAAGAAAATATCCGTCACGAAATGGCAGCCATTCCTGAGTCCACCTGCCGAGACGTCATAAGTAATTTTACTGTTCGATTAAATGAGTACCGAGAACGCGAGGGTCTACATTTAGACGATATTATTTTTAAGAAATAAATCCCCAAAAAGTGTATTTTAATAATTAATAAACATTTTTTCTATATACGGCTTACTTTTTTTTTAATCGATCCACTAAATATAAAATTTCTTTTGAGACACCTTGTACATAAATGTAAATAACCGAATGTATGCTAACTGTACATATACGTATGTATATATGTATGTGCATGAACACAAACAAGGACTCATTGTTTATGATGTCCCTTAGTAAATAGGTAAATAAATAAATAAATAAATGAATAAATGATTAAAATATTGCGTCTACCATTTTCAGAATAAATAAATGAATGGCATTCTTCTCTTTTGTTGCTTGAATTATAAATATCCAAGCATTGTTTACTGTTCATCTATTACGTCAATTATATTATTGTGACGCAAAACAAATGTCGGCATATTCATTAGTTTTCGTAGCAGACGATATGTCAACGTTCTTTCTTACATGTTTATTCATTATAATGGGTGTTTTTTTTAGAGGTATAGAACTTTAAATTGCAATAAAACAACGATGGATTATTCGATTGACATGAATTTTTTTTTATTCGAAAGATAATCTTGTGGCATTACATTTTAAATATGATTTCTGGCATATGACCGCCACGGCTGGCTCGGATGTAGTCCAATCTGGACGTCCAATTTTCGATGACTTTTTCCAACATTTGTGGCCGTATATCGGCAATAACACGGCGAATGTTGTCTTCCAAATGGTCAAGCGTTTGTGGCTTATCCGCATAGACCAATGACTTTACATAGCCCCACAGAAAGTAGTCCAGCGGTGTTAAATCACAAGATCTTGGAGGCCAATTCACAGGTCCAAAACGTGAAATTAGGCGGTCCCCAAACGTGTCTTTCAATAAATCGATTGTGGCACGAGCTGTGTGACATGTTGCGCCGTCTTGTTGGAACCACAGCTCCTGGACATCATGGCTGTTCAATTCAGGAATGAAAAAGTTAGTAATCATGGCTCTATACCTGTGCTCGATGGCGGATGGACTCATTCGGGTCTTCCTCAATGCTACGCTCTACAGTACCAATAGCTTCTTCTGTACGCACCGTACGGCGTCTCTGGGGATGCGAGTTATCAATAAGAGTAAACGTGGTGCGAAAACGTTCCATGGTTAATCGAATTAACTGCTCTGATGGACGATTTTGTCGACGATAAAATGGACGTAGTGCGCGATACGTATTCCGCACAGAACCATTATTTTCGAAATAAAATTGCACTATTTGCAAGCGTTGTTCAGGCGTGAGTCTATTCATGATGAATTGCCAAACCAAACTGAGAATAAATCACTTGACAGCTGTTAAATCGGTCGCCATCTTGAACAGTAATGCCAACTTAAAGTTCTATACCTCTAAAAAAAACACCCGTTATATGGGATGCTAATAATATTTATTTTTCTGTGAAGGACCTGATGGCAAATTTTAAGAGACTTTGAGGACTAAGAGAAAAATTTTATTTTATTTTCTTTTGCAGACACGACAGACCCATAGGTCCTTAATGTGTCCAAAAATACATAAATACGTTTTAAATATATTTTACATATCTATATAAATATATAGTATAAACATCCCTACTATCCCTATAATATAAAAAGCTTATTCTGTCAGTTCGTCCGGTCGGAATAATTCGGGATGATTCGTCTGATTTCGGAGACATGAACAAGAAATTCCAGACACCCCTATATACTGTGACCGACATGAATTATATTTTGCAGATTTCTTCTCTAATCTCTCCTATATCCTTTGACCGATATGAACAATATTTTCCAGATTTATTTTCTAAGAATCGATGAATATAATTACGTACAGAAATGTCTAGGGTTTTGTAGGAATAAACGAAAAACTCATGACACTCCTATATGCTTTAATCAATATGAAAAATATTTTGCAGATTTATTCTGTAAGAATCTACGAATATAATTACATGTATAAATGTCTAGGATTTCGTAGGCATAAACAAGTAACTCTAGACAGTCCTATATGCTTTGACCGATATGAACAATATTTTACAGATTTATTTTCTAAGAATCTACGAATATAATTACATACAGAAATGTCTAGGGTTTCGTAGGCATAAACGAGAAACTCTTGACACTCCTAAAGGAAAAAACCTCCTCGGTTAAAGGAAATTACCGATGTGAATAATATTTTACAGGTTTAACCCTATATAATACCGACCTTATTTTTATTTACACAATTATTTAAACTGATTTGCGATATTTAATATATTTTGGTAAAAATGGTAAATTAATGAACAAATAAATTAAACTTTTTAAATTATCTAACGTTTTAAATTTTCAAAAACGTAAATGTAATGCATTGAGTAAAACTCTCCTTGGTAAAAATTATCATATAATTATTACCAAGAATTACCGGTCGTTTGGTCCTTCAGATCAGCGCCACTAGGTGACAACTTATTTGTGTGAATTTAAAATTGGTTCGAAATATTTAAAATATTTTGGTAAAAATTACAAATTGATACATTCAATACTTTGTACCTTTGAAATTGTATCACTTTCTTAAAATGTCATTCCATTTGACATATTTCATATGATTAAATGATATCTTAATTATAATGATCATAACAAACAAATCTGAAGTAGGTTTTACAGGGTAAGGAATATTTTGAAATAACAAATTTACATTATAAATCAGTACTACACTATAAAAGTAACCAAAATAACCAGATCTTCTTTGACCCTACAAAAGTGAACGCAATATATTAAAGCGGGCAAACAATTAAATTTTACTGTAATAGTTTCTCACGATTTATTTAAAACTGTGTAAGTACGCTTTTTTCCGTGTGTGTATTTATTCATGTGTTTTTTTTTCGTGTGCGTCTTTTTATGTGCGCTTTTTTCCATGTGCATATTTTTATATTATATAAGTAATTGGAAAATTTATTTTAATAAATATATTTAAATTTACCGTCTCAAATCATTTTTAGTTTTAATTATATAAATGTAATGCACTGAGTAAAAATAAATCGTTTTCCCATCTTAAAAAGTTTATGAATAAATAATTCGGAATAATTATTTGTACAGTTTTTTATAATGGGCGAAAAGTTGATTCAATTCGAATTGGATGAAGTAAGGCTAAAGAGAGAAGACAGAGGCGAGCAAGTTCCACATTAAGGTAATGATGTGTTTCTGTAATGTGTACCGTACAGAATAAAATACAAAGTACCTAGAAATTAGAACATAATATGCAAATACCATTACAAATAGTACGTATTAAATAATTGTAAGAAAGAAGTCAAGAAAATGCTGGATGACTAGGACAATTATTATTATTTTTATTGTATCACACTAAAATCAAAAGATTTTTGATAATCACATTTATTCGTTGGTTTGAGTACTAAGAGCTATCAGTTCTTTTTTAGGGTTTTGTAGGTATGACCAAAAACCCTTATACCGTCATTTTGTCGTCTGTCTGTCTGTCTGTCTGTCTGTCTGTCTGTCTGTCTGTCTGTCTGTCTGTCTGTCTGTCTGTCTGTCTGTCTGTCTGTCTGTCTGTCTGTCTGTCTGTCTGTCTGTCTGTCTGTCTGTCTGTCTGTCTGTCTGTCTGTCTGTCTGTCTGTCTGTCTGTCTGTCTGTCTGTCTGTCTGTCTGTCTGTCTGTCTGTCTGTCTGTCTGTCTGTCTGTCTGTCTGTCTGTCTGTCTGTCTGTCTGTCTGTCTGTCTGTCTGTCTGTCTGTCTGTCTGTCTGTCTGTCTGTCTGTCTGTCTGTCTGTCTGTCTGTCTGTCTGTCTGTCTGTCTGTCTGTCTGTCTGTCTGTCTGTCTGTCTGTCTGTCTGTCTGTCTGTCTGTCTGTCTGTCTGTCTGTCTGTCTGTCTGTCTGTCTGTCTGTCTGTCTGTCTGTCTGTCTGTCTGTCTGTCTGTCTGTCTGTCTGTCTGTCTGTCTGTCTGTCTGTCTGTCTGTCTGTCTGTCTGTCTGTCTGTCTGTCTGTCTGTCTGTCTGTCTGTCTGTCTGTCTGTCTGTCTGTCTGTCTGTCTGTCTGTCTGTCTGTCTGTCTGTCTGTCTGTCTGTTCGGTAAAAGTTGTAGCCAAACGGCTAAACCTAGAGAGTTGAAATTTGGCATGCTTATACAACTCTTTGACCCGCACATACAAAAAATACTAAAACATCTAAAAAACATATCCCCCTAAAAATATAAACAAATATGTGCTCATAGAAAAAAAAAAAAAATACTGAGTAGGGTATCAAATGAAAGCCCTTGGTACGTGGATTAACGATTAAATTTTTATTTTTGCAAAATAAATTATTTTGAAGCAATTTTTGCCAAAATTGTGCAAAAAATTTGTTGTCCCACACCCTGTAGCCCAGATGGTTTAAACTAAAAATCTGAAAAAATTCTAAGTAATGTATATTGGTGTGAACCGGAATAGTACAACAGGAATTTTTGATCAGATTATGTTTTTAAAAAAAAATGCATTTTTTGTGATTTTTGGCTAATAATGTACACAAGTTATAGCTTTGTAACACGCCATACTGGAACGTGTATGCTGATGTAGTGGTATTTGACGCTTTTCAACCAAGTAACCCGATCCGAATGGGATCGAACTCTGTGAGAAGAGACAATATTATTATTATTTTTTTTTTTTAGTTTTAATATTGTTTAAATTATTTTTTCAAAATTCTAGTTATATTTGGCAAATGTTGCATTTAATTTTTAAAATCGTAAATTTAATAACCAGTGGAAATTGTTTAAATTATAATTTAATTCTGTTTCAATGTACACGAAATCAGAGGGGCGGAACTTATAACAACCAATGGAAGCCATAGGCGCAATTTTTAAAATTCTTAATGAACCTTGCTATATAAAAAAATAACTGCACATATTTAGAAACCTAAATAATGATATTAGGCGTTCGAATTAAAATTAACAAAAAAAATATTTTAATATAAAATTTGTTTTCGCATCCAAAATAATCATCATTCACTTACTAAATACCTGCAAAACCCTGAAATGTGTGAAAATTCACACTTCACATCAATTTTTTTATACTAAATTTAAATAAATTGCGAAAATTCACAATTAAATTTAAATTAAAAAATCCCATCGATTTTTTCTGCATTTGCTTCGTATCTAAGTCTTCATTAAATTAATAAGAAATAAATTGATAAATGGATTATTTTTTTTCAATTTCAAAAACCTATTTCTCATTAGTAACAATGTGTTATTTGATTTTTAGTATTTCACTACTATACCTAGGTATATGATTTATTTCTCTCCGATACCTTAAAAATTAAACAATAAAGGAGCTTTCACATATAAACGCTATGCAACTTGCATTACATAACGCACCTCGAGGAAAAAGTGTTGTGCGATTCACAGCTGTTAAAAAAAATATATTTATTTTTAATTTCAAAAGAAAGTATTCATATTAGACATAAATAAAAAAAATTATAACATAAGTAGCCATAATTTAGCCATGAATTAAAAAAATAATAAATTTTGGTCAATATACATGTGATAGGCCCCACCAAGACCTCCAAAAACATGTGGTTTTTATGTGTTTTAGTCAAAATACAAGTAAGAACGTTTTTTGTTTAGGTCATTACATGTATTTTCGATCTTTTTTTTATCATTTTTGTCATGGTTACCATTTGTATTTTAGATGTGTTTTTTTTTAGGTAATCACTTGTAATTGTAATAATTTCGTCTTTTGATCCCCCTCCCCCAACAATAATTCATGGGTGCACGCATGATGTACATTGCTCAAATTTAATTTTTTTTTAGTATATCCCCCCCTCCTGGGTTATTGGGTTCGGGACAATTGTTTTTTATCATATTTTAGGCAAAAAATAGGAAAGTTAAAAAAACTCCTTTTCGTTCCTTGATCCACGCCCTTAAAAATTTTTTTGATACCACACAGTAAAAATTAAAAAAATAATAATTTTTTCAACGTCACAAACATTTCTGTATTTTTCGAAAAACTACTGTTCAAACTATTCCAGATTCCATGAACATATTCCTATTACATATTCATTTTTTTTTTTCAAGTCAACCTCTCTGATTATTCGGTTGAGGTGGAAGAGGGGGGATATAAAATTTGTAGTTTTTCCAACTAAAATTAAAAAAAAATAGTTTACTTTGAATACATATTTGTTTATGTATACCCCTCATGTGTTTTTTTGAACTTTAGTTTTTCTATATGTGGGTCAAAGAGTAGTTGTACAAGCGTGTCAAATTTCAACTTTTAGGTCCAGCCGTTTGGCTACTGTTTCTACCGTACAGACAGACACATGTTCATAACCCTATCAAACTAAATGAAGTTTATTTTTTGTGGCGTTTGGTCTCCAAAGATATAGTTAACAAACCAACTAAGGACCTAAAGAAAATTTTACAGATGACGGGACAATGTAGGAAATTAAGTCTCTAGTTCAATACAATGTAATATACATATTCATTTTTTTAAATATATGACTAAGCATCTAAACACACTTATGCTAACAAACATTTTTATTGTTTGTAATCTTTTCAATAGTTTCGAAACAGAATAATTTTCCTTAACTAATAGCATTCAAAATTATACTAGAATTATTTCATTTCATAAATTCCAAGGACGTTTTTATTCAATCCAGCACAGATTATTATTCAAAGTTACTGTACAATTTTACAAAGAATTCATTTTGTTTGGTAATTTATATTATTTTTTTGTGTTTCAGGTATTAATAAGCGAGATGGCACCTCAAACGGTGCCTTCTGTACTCTTCTACCCGCTTTTCATCATAACAGTGGTTCTGATGGCCATCTACTGCAAACAGCAATTCTCCAGGATATTTCGGCTGGGGCACAAGATGCCAGGACCACAAACACTACCATTTATTGGAAATGCACATGAAGTATTTACAGTATCCAATCCTCATGGTAATATATAAAATATTCCCATATATCAGGGTTTTGTAGGTATTTAATAAGAAGTTAGTGTAAGAAGTTAATAAAATGCTGCCTAGGACAATATATTTCTATAATCATATCAAAATCAACAGTTTTTTCTAATAATTTTTATTCGATATTTGAGTACCAAGAGCTTACATTTCATTTTTAGGGTTTTGTAGGTATGACCAAAAAACCTTTATACCGTCATTTTGTCGTCTGTCTGTCTGTCTGTCTGTCTGTTCGGTAAAAATTGTAGCCAAACGGCTAATTCTAGAGAGTTGAAATTTGACATGCTTATACAACTCTTTGACCCGCACATAGGAAAAATACTAAAACATCTAAAAAACATATCCCCCTAAAAATATAAACAAATATGTGCTCATCGAAAAAAAAATATTTTTTTATAATTCTGAGTAGGGTATCAAATGAAAGCCCTTAGTACGTGGATTAACGATCAAATTTTCAAAATTGTGCAAAAATTTTTTTGTCCCACACCCTGTATCCCAGATGGTTTAAACTAAAAATCTGAAAAAATTCTAAGTAATGTACATTGGTGTGAACCGGAATAGTTCAACAGGAATTTTTGATCAGATTAGGTTTTTGGAAAAAAACGCATTTTTTGTGATTTTTGGCTAATAATGTACACAAGTTATAGCTTTGTAACAAGCAAAACTCTAACGTGTGTGCTGGACTAGTGGTATTTGACGCTGACTTTTCACCCATGTAACCCGATCCGATAGGGATCGAACCCTGGAGAAGAGACTATATATATTTTTTTTTTTTTAATTTCTATATTGTTTAAATTATTTTTCTATATTCTAATTATATTTTGGCAAATGTTGCATTTAATTTTTAAAAGCGTAAATTTAATAGCCAGTGGAAATTGTTTAAATTATAATTTAATTCTGTTTCAATGTACACGAAATCAGAGGGGCGGAACTTATAACAACCAACGGAAGCCATAGGCGCAATTTTGAAATTCTTAATGAACCTTGCTATATAAAAAAAAAATACTGCACATATTTAGAAACCTAAATAATGGTATTAGGCGTTCGAATTCAAATTAACAAAAAAAATATTTTAATATAAAATTTGTTTTCGCATCCAAAATAATCATCATTCACTTACTAAATACCTTCAAAACCCTGAAATGTGTGAAAATTCACACTTCACATCAATTTTTTAAAGTAAATTTAAATAATTTGTGAAAATTTCATCATAACCAACATTTAAATTAAGAAATTCTAGTGATTATTTCTGTATTCGCTTCGGATCTAAGTCTTCAATAAATTAATAAGAAATATATTAATAAATGACTTCATATTTTTTTGAATTTCAGAAACGTATTTTTCTCTATTGTCAACTGACAATAACTGAAGCGCCTCTAGTGAGATTTTGAGAAACTGAAGGTTGTAGGATAGTCGAGTTTGTGACAAGCATGGGAATATGTTCTTAGAAGTGGAAAGACAGTTAAAGACCATTTTAGAGTGTGTTCCCGTGTGTTTCAATAAATATCACATGTAGATACCATTGAACCTGTCAATAATATCCTACCAAAGTCAGCCATGATGTGAATGCAGTAGCGCCTCTATCGGTAGTGTCAGATGCCAATAATCAATGTGCTATTTGAGTACTTCAAATGAGTTATTCCTTTTTAATACAAAAACAAGACGTATAACGATAGACGCTCTGCTTAGTGATCGAGTTCATGTGTGCAAGCTCCTTTAGAACGTAACTAGATTCTCAACTGTTAATTTTTTTTTATTATATTTTTAATTTAAAAAAAATACACAATATTATATAAATACAAAAAAAAAACCATAGCATTATTAGCCATAATTTAGCCATTAATTAAAAAAATCACTAATTTATTCTAAAACACAAAAACTGCAGTATTTTCCAAAAACGAAATCTGATCAAAAATACCTCTCGCACGTTTCCGATTAAAATCAATGTACATTACTTAGAATTCAGCTCAGATTTTGGGTTAAAGAGTACGGGACACGGGAAAAAATCATTTTTTTTTTTTTATCAACTACTTTCCATTCCTTAATCAACGTCTTAAAAGCTTTCTTTTGATATGACACAATAAATTTATTAAATAATTTTTTTCAATGACACAAAAAATCGATATGTGTCGACCAACTAATCTGATCAAACATTCCTATTGAAACGTCGCGATTCCTATCAATGTACATTATGTAGATTTTTTTCAGAGTTTTAAATCCGTCCCTCTGGGAGATAGGGTGGGGAACAAAAGTTTTTTGACATATTTTTGGTGAAAATCTCACAACAAAATTGATTTTTCAAAAATTAAAATTAGTTTGTTTATCTACGCATTAAGTGGTTTCATTTGATATCCCACTCAAAATTTTAAAAGATATTTATTTTTTCATTAATTACTTATTTGTTTATATTCATCTGGGGATGTGCTTTTTTGAATCCTTAGTATTTTTCCTATATGTGGGCCAAAAAGTTGTATAAGCACGCCAAATTTCAACATTCTATGTTCAGCCGTCTGGCTGCAATTTCTACCGTACTGACAGACAGACCTATTCAGGGTGACCAGATTTCAGTTGAGGTGAACCCTTAGACTGAAAAAAAAAAAAAAATTGGAAATACAGTATATTTTATTAAATTTTGTTCACCTCTAAGTGATGAGCAAAAAAAACAGACAGACACGTGAGTGACGTTATAAAGGTTTTTTGGTGGTCATACCAAATACCAACAAAAATAAAAAGAAACCAGTGGCGAAGGGAAACCTCCGCTAGACTTGCCCTACCATAAAAAAAATATTTAAAAAAAAATGTAAATTTAAAAAAAAAATAAAGAAATAAATATTTAGATAAATCTTCAAAAATACATCAAATTATGTTCTATACAAATTTTTGTCCAAGGCTTGCTTTACTAGTTACGAATTAATTATTATGACCATGGAAACGTTACATATAAGTATGAAAAAATTGAGACTTGGAAAAATTTTAAATAATTTTACAAAAATTTTTCGAAATTTTTCGTTTTATCAAAAAACGTCTCAAATAAAAGTTATTAGTTATTGCATTTATAGTAACTTTTGTTCAATAAATTTTTTCGAAATATATTTCTGTTACTAAATATTCGCAAAAATCTTAAAATCGACACGAGTAAACTCCCATTTCTAGTCAACCGATTTTCATAAAAAAACAATAGGGTTCTTCCCATTTAATAGAATAATTTTTTAGTACCAGAACGAACTGTTTAAGTTAAACCGTTTTTGAGTTATCGTGTATACACACAAACACACAGACACACACACACACACACACACACACACATACACACATACGGACGGCACTTCGAAAATAAGTTTTTTGGATTCCCTGGACCATGAAACGTGGTCATCCGTCAAAATCTCGACATCGAAAATTTTCGCGATTACAATACTTGTCCCTTATATATTAAGGTCGGGCAACTAAAAAATAGAAAGAATATTTGAATAAAAAAAAATAAATAAATAAATAAAT
This sequence comes from Liopterus haemorrhoidalis, assembly GCA_963971575.1. Taxonomy (NCBI): domain Eukaryota; kingdom Metazoa; phylum Arthropoda; class Insecta; order Coleoptera; family Dytiscidae; genus Liopterus; species Liopterus haemorrhoidalis. Next base: position 21,043,209 of record OZ020611.1, read on the forward strand.
AATTACTTTTCCCCTAAAAAATAACTCATAATTTTATGGTGTCCATTTTATCAAGCAGAGGGGCTAGTTTTAAATTCTATAAATTTCATAGTTATTCATACTGATGTGAATCGGAATAGCATAATTTTGGACCAGATTATTTTTTCGAAACATATCGAAATAGAACTTTTTGGATTATTGTAAAAATTAATTATTATTATAATATTTCTTTAAATTGAATGTTTTCTAATGTCCTAATTCATTCTTCAAACCAATTTTTTGTTGCAGAATTACTCGTAAAAGCTCTGAAAATAGGAAAAAACTTTGAAAACGTAGTAAGAATATTTCTGGGGTCGAAGCTTATAGTGTTTTTATTGGAACCAGCAGATATAGAGGTAAATATCGATTTATTTCGTAATTTTCTTTAATAAACATGCGTACCAAAGGAATGAACATGAATAAACAATGCAATTATTGACAAATGTTCAATACACGTTTCTATTTATTTTTGCTTGTTTGTATTCGTTTCAGATTGTTGACATTGTTGCTGTAAGTTTTGACTGAAATTGGTTGTATTTATTCATTCATATATTCTTTTGTGTATGTGTGCTTTTTTTTAATACCAACTAATTTTCAAAGGTTCAATTTTGAAGTAATTCTTCCTCATATATACAGTCACAATATTTTTTTTCAAGAAAAATTAAGGACAAAACAAAAGAATTGAAAAATAATTGGTATTTATCATTTTATAAACAAAGGTTAAAAATATAAATAAAATACATTTTGTCAAAATGTCTATCAAAATGATTTTTCTAATAAAAACAAATATATTGAGGCAAATTAATGTTGATAGTTTACACATAAATGTAACTTTTTTAAATAGACTATTTTTTTTTCACATTTTTGGGCTTTGCAACCAAGGCAATTAGCCAGAACAATTTTAATTTATCGTGTTGAAAATTCCACGCCTGATCAGGATTTAAACCCAAAACCGTAGCAATGCAGAGTATGTGTGTTACCACTAGCTACGCCGGTTGGCGACTTATCTTTTAAAAACTCTTTTAAAAAATTGTACAGAACTCATGTTATAATTTCACTTGGGTTAGACACATGCTTCTAGTGTTTAAAGTTTTGGTTTTTCGTTGGTCCACATATTGTTTATGACTGCCAAAATTCACCAGCTGTTGACGCGCAAGTTTCTAAAAACTTCTGTACTTTAAATGACAAAATAAATAATAAAGGACAAGCCTCTAGAATAAAGAACGTATGGTCACCGTATCTTTATAACAATAAAGTATTCTCATTTTTTAGATAATTTTGGGCAGCCAAACACATCTTAAGAAGTCCGCAGAATATAGATTCTTCAAACCATGGCTAGGGGAAGGATTACTTATCAGTTCAGGTAAGTTTAGTTTGGATATAATACACAATTTTTGGATGTGTGATTTCTGTTTCCTTTCTTTTACTCTATTTGTTTTCTCGGCACTCAGTTAAGTTTACTTTTGGCCTTACTCACATAAATCCTCAATTTTGCTATTGACTTGGCAGTTTCCAGATATTTTGTATATTAATATACCGGAGCAGTATCAAATCCCCTGTTTCTTTTACGTTAACTTGACAGTGTTCTTTGTCTTCCATGTCTTTTCTTTTGACCTCTGTTGTTTGTTTGTTGCAGTTTTGCATCAAGTGCATAAAACATTATAATTATTATATATATATATATATATATATATATATATATTTGGTTCTTGACGAGTATTATATGAAATAAAACGCAGGTTCTCTTTTATTCGTCAGTTTATTAAAATGTTCTTGTCGATTTATAAAATATGAAACGTTTCGTGCATGGGTAGTATGCACATCAGTCAGTCAATCAGATAAAATAAAATCACCACGTAGTCTTAATAAACTGACGAATAAAAGAGAACCTGCGTTTTATTTTATATATATATATTCGTGTGTACGTTTCGCGTTTTATTAGTTAACGCGAAACAGTCACCTGACATACATTACACGTACACAGTGAATTTTATTTTATTATTTTAAATCTTGACTTCCAATTTTTTAACTTTTGACAAAATTTTGGACTTTTACCATCTGACCACTGTGTACCATGATTGCTTCTATCTACTGGCTGAAGATGCGTTAACTAATAAAACGCGAAACGTACCATGATACTTGTTTTTTAATTTTCCTAACTAAGACTGACGATTAAAGAAGAACATTTTATATCTGTATATTACTCGTCAAGAATTTACATCTATATATATATATATATTTAGCAATCCCGTGAGGGCAAAAAGACGTTTTATGTAAGAGTTTCAAGCAATAGTTTATATACGACTGTCTGAAAAAAACCTATATACAGGGTGTTTGTTTGAAATGGGGCACGCCGAAAATTTCCTTTATTTGTAAAGATACAAAAAATCTTCAGAACAAAAGTTAAACTAGACAAAAAGGCCCATCTAAAGGTTACTATAAGAATTCTGAGGCACTTCCGGTTTCACCGGAAATGATGTCAACTTTTGATCTAGCATAGAGAATCGATAATTTTATATTTTTTTCATAAAAGTACATTAAATTAGCTTTACAATGACACCAAAAAGTCGTATTTTTATGTTAACCATTTCAAAATGGCGACCATTTATTTACAAAATAATAATCAACATAAGTTTTACAAAGTTGAACATAGCAAGCTTTGAAAACAATAAAAAAAGAAACAAAAAGAAATCTGGATCTACGGAAAAAAAAGATAGAGTGTATCGGACAACACCAACGACGATAGAAGATTTAGAAGAAAGGGTTAGAAATGCAATCCGGGATATCCAAGAGTGTACTCTTATAAGGGTGATGGAAGAGTTTTTATTAAGAATGAGAAAATGTGTGGACAATAATGGTGGTTTGATCGAACATTTGTATTTTTTTTTTTGTAAAATAATTGTAAAAAGTAATAGTTTTTTTTTTCTAAATAGTCAAATAGTTTATTTTAGAGATATTTTGTTTCTTTTTTTATTGTTTTCAAAGCTTGCTACGTTCAACTTTGTAAAACTTATGATGATTATTATTTTGTAAATATGTAATTGTTCGCCATTTTGAAATGATTAACATAAAAATATGATTTTATGGTGTCATTGTAAAGCTAATTTAATATACTTTTAGGAAAAAAATATAAAATGATCGATTCCCTATGCTAGATCAAAAGTTGACATCATTTCCGGTGAAACCGGAAGTGCCTCAGAATTCTTATAGTAACCTTTAGATGGGCTTTTTTGTCTAGTTTAACTTTTGTTCTGAAGATTTTTTGTATCTTTACAAATAAAGAAGATTTTCGGGATGCTCCGTTTCGAACAGACACCCAGTATATATATATTTTTCTACGGGGGTGTCTAAAAAAACCTAGGATACTTAAATTGTTTTCAATGCATTCTCTAATTTCTTTTCAGACTGCATGGACACGCTTTCAGTCTTTAAAGAAGGTTCTGTTTCCCTTATAACTTCATGCCATTCCGTTAAGATTGTTGTGTAACCCCCATTAGTCGATGTGTTATGCTTTTTTTATCTACAACTATGTATATAATTTCTGATAATAACTAGTTTGGTAGGATTTCAATAAGATCATGAGAAAAATATCAAATTTAATTTAAAAACAAAGATATTCTGTGTCAATTGTAAAACTTCATGGCTGGCTTCAACAATATGGGTACCGAACCATCAGCTAATTATAACCTACAATAATATATCTAAAATTTCACAAGCCACGCATGCGCACCCATATGAAATATTAAATTTAATATTCAGTGGTGTGTAATATGAGCAGCTTTATGTATTAGAGTTGGGTACATAATTTATTTATTATTTGATGGTTGTAGATAAATATGTTTTTCTATAATTCTCCCTCTTTTAAATTTAAATCAAAATATCTCATCTAAGTGTAGTGCTTTTGAAATTAGGCCAGAATTAAGTGACCCATATTTTTCCCATAAATTAATTTTTTTTGTTATGTATTGACATGAGTCACATAGAGTTAACCGGAAATGTAGGTCAGTATGTTTAGTTTTTTAACCCATTATAAGAATTAAGTCAGGCGGAGATGTTATCAAACTAGTTTTAAAGTTATTTAGATCATTTATTTTTTTAGAAAAGTACCTGTTGTATCTTAAAGATTAATGAAATGGAAAGTGATGAAACTAAATCGATCAAAATTGATCTTTTTAGGGATAAATATTAAGTATTAAAAATCTATTTATTTAATAATCATTTATTTGATGCCAGATAATGATGTTAAATTTTGAAACAATAGTTTTGAAAGTAGATGATCAATTTTTGTCTAGCCAGTGATGACGGAAAATTTTTATTAAATAATATTATCATTGTGGCTGTATTTCACCAAAAATGCTTTGTGCCGTTTAATAAATTATGCTCTGGATCAGCGATTCCCATACTGTGTAACAGTGGCTGAGCTACAGAGGCGCCGCGAAAATATACGAATATTCCTTCAACTGCGTTAGTTAGAATTAGGGAAAAATTCTGATTCATTGAGAGCCCCGGGAACCGGAAAAGTTTGGGAACCACTGCTCTAGACAGAAAGTGATCTTCACAAAAGTTGATTACATTTTTAACTAAACAATATTATCATCACTGATAAATTCAGACGCACAACCAGGAATTTTTTTTGACGGGCTCAAAAGACAAAATAGTAGATTAGGAATTGAGAAATTACTCGCTTTATTTTCCAAAATGTCAGTGTTGACTTAAAAAAAAGTCCTCACTTAACAAACTTCAAATAAAGACCTAAGTAAAAGGGCCTCACTTCCCAAGTGTCATAATACAAGTAATGAATTTAAATAAAGTCCATTGTCTGGACTATAATAATTTATTAATAACTTTAGCAATAAACGAACGATGAATTACTAGATAAATAAATCTAGTGGTACATATGGCCCAGGTACCTTAACATAGTTTAATCTGGTGCATCATGTGTCTAAATTTAAAAGGATTCTTTCGGGTTTTGTCCCGGTGCCCAGACCTTCAGAAAAATTATTTTATTTTTTAAATTAATTTTTTCAATTTTTATCGACCGCCAACATATATAAGGGAGGTATTGTGATCATACCGATTTTGACATTTCGAGATTTCGATGGATCTCCACGAATTGACGTCCCTACATAACGTTTTGAGCATTTTTAGCATGATATCTGTCAGTCTGTCTGTCCGTCTGTCTGTCTGTCTGTCTGTCCGTCCGTCTGTCTGTGTACACGTGCAGAGCAAATTCGGCTAAAAGGATTTTTATGAAACTTCATATTTAAGCTTTTGATATCAATGGTACGAGTTGATCAACTTTTGGTAAAAATCGGTTGACTAAAAATGAGTTTACTTGTGTTGATTTTAAGATTTTTGCGAATATTTCATAACAGAAAAATATTTCGAAAAAAATTATTTAACAAAAGTTGCTATAAAATTAACAACTTTTATTTGAGATATTTTTTGATAAAACGAAAAATTTTTGAAAAATTTTTCGAAATTTTTTGCAAGTATCTATTTTTTCATACTTATATGTAACGTTTCCATGGTCATGATAAATAATATCTCTGTTAGAAAATATTAGGCCAAGTTATTTCTACTCTGCTGCTAGAATGTATTTTATGCAAGTACTTTGTGATGACGGTTGGTCCTGTGGTGGCCACAGCTGATTTTTACCGACCGTCAACGTATATAAGGGAGGTATTGTGATCATACCGATTTTGACATTTCGAGATTTCGATGGATCTCCACGAATTGAGGTCCCTACATAACGTTTTGACTATTTTTAGCATGATGTCTGTCGGTCTGTCTGTTCGTCCGTCTGTCTGTCTGTCTGTCTGTCCGTCTGTTTATCTGTGTTTACTCGTGTCGATTTTAAGATTTTTGCGAATATTTAGCAACAGAAAAATATTTCGAAAAAATTTATTTAACAAAAGTTGCTCTAAATACAATAAATAATAACTTTTATTTGAGACGTTTTTTGATAAAACGAAAAATTTCGAATATATTTTGTAAAATTTTTCGAAATCTATTTTTTCTTACTTATACCTATGTAACGTTTCCATGGTCATGATAAATAACATCTCTGTTAGGCCAAATATTAGGGAAAATATTAGGCCAAGTTATTTCTACTGTGCTGCTAGAATGTATTTTATGCTAGAAGTAGTTTGTGATGTCGGTCGGTACTGTGGTGGCCACAGCTGATTTTTTATTCATAAGAAACTTATTATGAAACAGAATTGAGTGTTATAATGAGTTGCAGTAAGCTAATCTAAATGCGTGCGGTAAAATAATACCTTATGTATAAAAAATTTCATTTTTCCTCCATATGACAAGGTAATATTTTTTAAAATGTTTATTAGTTATTTATTTTGTAGGTGATAGATGGCGTTCTCATAGAAAAATGATTGCACCAACATTCCATATGAATGTCTTAAAATCTTTCATGGATGTATTCAACAAAAACAGTCGACAAACAGTTGAAAGGATGAAGAAGGAAATCGGAAAATGTTTTGATGTCCACGACTATATGAGCGGAACAACTGTAGATATATTATTAGGTACATGTACATGATAGATATAATATCATTTAGAATTTAAAACAAAAATAAATAATGTTTTTTAATTTGAAGTTATTTATTTTTTGTAGAAACCGCAATGGGCGTTACTAAGAGTACTCATGATTCAGCAGGATTTGATTATGCAATGGCAGTTATGAAGTAAGTACTTGGAAAATTATAACAACTTTATCTATAAATTGAAATTGAATAGGATGTCCATATAATTGCACCGACATATTTCAAATTGTTTTTCTTTTCAGGATGTGTGATATTATCCACCAACGTCATTACAAATTCTGGCTAAGATCTGACAGAATTTTCAACTTCACTAAATATGCAAAGATGCAAGAAAGATTTTTGGGTATTATTCACGGTCTCACAAATAAAGTAAGTATGAATGCATCATTATCAATGTTATTTAGTTCACTGTTGGACATACTGAACCTCAACTGGTTATCAATGGTTTAACAAAACAATCAAAATCACACAAAAATATGTTAAAACCCTACAAAAGCTCTAAAAAAGTTTTTATCAAAAAAGGTCGCAAAACGTTATCGTTTCTGTTTTTTCACATTTATAGTACAAAAAAATCTTACCTTAACTTTTGAAATAATTACGACGTCCTACCTGCTATTATGAGAATGAGCCAGTTTTCACCTCACAACCACTATAAGAATTACTCACTTCACCTCATAATCCCTATAAGAATGAGTCTATCCCACATCTAATGTTAGTGTTAGGTAAAATAACAACAACAATTGTTTAACTCTTTGAGGAGAGAATTAAGAATTATTTTTAAATAGATTTTTATTAATAAAAGTTATTTAATATTATTAGCTACGCAAAATGATCTTCAGGAAGATGCAAGCAATTTGGACACTATACAAACAGTAAATTCAGTATTAAGGCAACACATCTTGCACCATGGTTATTACCAAAAACCAGTAAGACCTTCAGAAATAATGTTTAGATATGAGGTTAGCAGGAGTAACCAATTACACTGACATGCAACTGGTATAACTTCCACTCGCGTATACAATGGCATATTATTTATGTTTACTTGTACAATGCAGGACGATAAGACGATATCTGATTAACTTATCAAATCAAGAGTACATAATCTGTCAATTAACGTTAATGACTTATTAATGTGACGTCAGCTAATGTATTCTAAGCTATTCTTTAAATGATGGTGCCGTAACAAGAGCTTCATGCTAACATGTATTTTGTTATCATGGTAAATATATTCTATGTTGTAGGGGAGATGTGGGGACGGTGGCACAATTGGTACAGTGGAACATTTGAAATATCTTTGAAATATAGAATATTTTCAGGTCTGTTTGGGTATATACAGGCCCCTCTGGTGGTGAGAAATTATACTATCCACATTTTGAGTCTATAAATTTAAGTCCCGCCATTTATGATAAAAATGTTGATTTTAGGTTAACAAACTAAAGTTTATCGTAACAAGAAAACTTTTATTTGAACGAGACATAACTAAATTAGTAAGAAATTTTGTATTACATGTTGTAAATTGGTCATTTGTCTACAGTGTAAAGCAATAACTAATGTTCTAAACTATATCATTTATTATATTTGATAAAATGTTCGTGAAAATAGGGTTAGGTTAACAGTGGCACACGTGTTATGAGGATACAGTGGCACAGTGAGCCACTGTACATACGTACATGGGTACGAGCTAGAAGAACAATTCCAAGCTGCGCAAAATAAAAAAGACCAGAAAATTAAAAGATATTCTTGTAAGTTCAGACACATCTGATCCTGATATCAATATTGATGAGAATTCAAACTCAGATGATAATGTTGACTCTGAATGTGATACAGATTCGTCAGACTACGTAAACAAGGATATTAAATTAAGGCAATATGCCTTAATATTTGGAGGATACGGATAGAATAAAATGAAGATCCACTCTATAAGGGAAATAACGACTGACGATATTGTTGAACATATCTCCGACGGCTGACCCTTTAAATTTATTAAAACAAATGAAAATTATACATTTAAAAAATCAGATCTGATAAAAGTTTTACCATCTCCTGCTCCGTCTGGTAGCACAAAACACCGTTTAAACGTTTTGATTTTTACAGTAAATTTAATGAAATATAATTAACATTAAAATAAAAACTATCAAAACTTACTGCTTCCAAGGAACTTACTAAAGTTTATTTTTTTATATTAATAATAAATTTACATTTGTATATTTATATACATTATTTAATTACTTAGTAGTTTGTTTTAAAAATATATTTTTTTCAATATTATTTATTTCTCAGTACCTTTCAGATGATTTATTTTTAAAGATATTGAATGGAAGTTTCAATAAAAATTATTGATACATACACAGATATTTAGATACATAATAAGTACCTAAAAAATTTACTGTTCCACAGTATCCCTAATGCTGTTTCACTGTACCCTCACGTATAGGTACAGTGGCACAATTGCAGAGGTCAACAAAAATATTAATTATAAATGGCACGTGATAAGGACATTTATTTTTAACAGGTTATTTAAACAACAACATTATAAGTATTAAGTGGCGAAAAAATTTATTTAAAAGATTCAAAATTGAAGATTTTATGTACAGAAAACCAAAATGTGTGCCACCGTCCCCACATCTCCCCTACTTACCTAACTCTTTTTCATAATATAAAGTTATCTGGTTAAATATTTTTTAAAAGTTTGATGAAGAAGTTTTCCCAATGTCAATATATCTTCTGCGGAAACACTGTTTTATGGCGACTGGCATAGCGTAGTGGTAACACACGTTTCCTGCATTGCTAAGGTCTCGGGTTCGAACCCTGTTCAGGCATTGAATTTTCATTACGAAAAATTAGAATTGTCCTGGCTAATTGCCTTAGGTGTTAAAGTAGAGCTGTCATCTTCTGCTTTTATTATCTACTATTGCCATCGGAGTGGCCGAGCGCATTAAGTCGTGCGGTTTTAGACTGTTAGAAACAGGTGGGACTGGACGGCCGGTGGTTCGAGCCTGCTTCGTTGGTGATATTATTCGGGCGAGAATAATATGTTTACATTACTCTCATTTTCACAATCATTCACCCCTCATCCAGGTGTAGGAGCTCACCCCCTGGCATCGGCGATTAGCCTTGTTGCAGAAAAAAAGGCCGATGTAAAATAAATAATATAATAATAATAATAATAATATCTACTATTTCTATATCTTTATTCACTATTTGTACGCTGTTGACGATATCTTGGTTATTCATAAATACGTCTTCACCATCGCCCTGTAACCACTCGGTTACATTTTCATTACACACGTCTGCATTATTTTCTGGTAAAATTTTCATCAGATTGGTCAGTGGTATATTATCTTTAGCTTCCTAAAATACTGGATGGAGAACAAACGCCGGATTATGGTGATCATTCCAAAGTTATGAAAACTTGCATCCAAGGAATTAACTCCGGATTACTGGCAGTGCCGGAGTACTGACAGCCGAAGTACTGAGATTCTACTGTATATGACTTTATTTATATGTTCGAGAAAATTGGCATAATATTGAGTCCTGTGTTATGTTGTTTCTAATGGGAGTTGCTAACGTAAGAGTTTTCTCTAACTCAAGTTAAAATCATTTGTTTTTGTATGCTACAACATACAAAAACAAATGATTTTAACTCGAGTTAGGGATAATTCTTACTTTAGCAATCGGCCATAAAAGATCATACAATATTTATAGGAATTAGCCCAGTTTGCACATTTTTAACAAATTTAAAGTTTGTGATATTAATAAATAAATTCATTTTCAGATAGTTTTAAAATACAGCTTTCTACTTTCATGCCTCAAAATTTTATTTCTTAAATGTTTTGACATATTACAAAATCTAACATTTCCTTGATTCTTTGTTGATATAAAACTTAAGAGTTAATCTGCTGTTTGTTTTCAGGTTATTAAGAGCAGAAAAGAAGATTATTTGGAAAGTAAGAAGGCAGGTGATAATCAGAGCTTGTTCGATAAGGTAACTAAGCAAGTTGAGGAGAGAGAAAGTAAGGAAAGATTTAAAGATAAGTCACCGTCGGCAGCAGCCTTCAAAGGACTTAGAGACGATCTTGATGAAAATGACGAAAATGATGTTGGTAAGATTAATAATATTAAATCAATGATGACTATAATCATGTCACTTTAAAATTTGTTGCTTTATGAACACTGATTTTAGGTTTTTATAGGTATAACTAAAAAAATCAAGAGTTACCAACTTTTTCACAAATTTGAGCTAGAGATTTACATAGCGCAAAAATATAGGGATGGGGCCTTTCAAACTTTTTTTCAACAATAGAATATTCAGAAAATATTTTTATTATTCAATAAACAATGAAAATATTTCGATATAAAAATGCGAGAGTTATTTATTTCACAAAACATTTTATTTTTTTTAATAATTGGCCTTTATTTAACCAGCTAGATAAGTTAGAGTCTGAATACGAAAAAATTGTAGTCAAAGCAAAAATGAACTGTTCCAATAGTTCCATTTGGCAATACTAGTCCCACATGTTTCTGTACGTTGTGTATTAAATGAAGCTCTCATTGATAAGTACGAGGGATGTTTCCAAAGTTCTGGGAATTTAGCTATAATTTTTATTATTTTGTTAATTTTCGTCAATATTACAATGCAGTTTTCAACATAATCTCCATTTAACTGAATACATTTATCCCAACGATAAACTATTTTTTTAAGCCGTCCTCAAAGAACTTTTCTATTGAGTTTCTGTTCTGGTCCCAACAGCCTTGGCACCCAGCGCGGCAAAACCTTGCTAACGCCCAAACAATCATGCAAGATGTCATGAACTTGTCGTGTACCTATCCCTTGGCGCACACTAATTTGACGAATAGTCATTCATCTGTCTTCTTTCAGTAGGTCTTCGACGGCAGTAAAGTTTCTTTAATTTACCGACGTGCTTGAGCGCCCACTGCGTGGATCGTCTTCTAGTGATGTTCTACCTGTTTTAAAACGATCGATCCACCGATAAACAGTACTTTTGGATGCTGAATAATTTTTGATGTTTTCACACCTTCTTTCCACAAAAAGAAAATTATTGCTCTTAGAGATTTTGCTGCGTCTTCCATGGTTACAAAAACAGTGCTAGGAAAACGCGTTTATATCAGTCGAACACCTAAATCAGACTTAATATTGTACTAGATAGTTGCATAAACATGTCAAGACTTGTCTGGCACCAATAACATTGCCTATAAGTTCTGCGTAATTTAATTATAGCACAATTCCCAGAATTTAGGAAACATCCCTCGTAGATTAACGCTCAAAACTTTATATGATTTAAATAAATCCATTAATAAAAGCGAAAATATTCTCGCGAATCAAAATAATTCTCTCTTAAATAATTCCAATATTGGGACGCCCTGCGTCAGCGGCGGCGTTAGCTCTTAAAATCGGGGGGGGCACAAAATATTTGAGGCGGGCATCATTTTTTTATTGTTACAATACATGAAAATACAAGTCATGACCTGAAAACAAAAAGTTCTACGCTTCTAAAATACAAGTGATGACCTAAAAAAAAGGCCCTCACCACTAAAATACAAGTTGATGTGAATTTATTCGTAATCAACTTAACAAAAAATTATCATGGCCTACACAGATGAGGAAACTTCTTGACGATGAACGTAATGATCTACGGGCATTAAGAACTTTTACTAGAAATTTTTATTAAATGAAATTTTATGGAATTGCAGCTATTATTTTATTAATAGTTTTTCATTTTTAGGTGAAAAGAAAAGATTAGCTTTCTTGGACTTCATGATTGAAGCAAGTCAGAATGGCAGCAATATAAATGACCACGACATTAAAGAGGAAGTAGATACTATTATGTTTGAGGTAAGCAGAAAAATATAAAGTGTTAAGCTCTGTAAAAAGCTAGGTTTACACGTGTTTAGTAGCTAAATAAAGTAACTAAAAATAACTTGCATCATATAAACCATTCAGCTTAGTACTTGGTCAAGTATTTGATTAAGTAGCATGTCAAGTCCAAGAAGGCACTTCCGTTAACTTGACCAAGTAGCGTACCCCCACCACTGTTTTTGAGGAACTTCTCACTTGCTAAAACAAATAAAAATAGACTTTCTAGACAAGCGTTTAGTAAATTTGTTTAAAAACATCTTCATGACCAAGTTCTCTCAGCAGCATAAATAAATCCCCACATTTGCTCTTTAAGGTCACCAGCAAATAATCATCCAATTGCCAACAAAACAAATTCTTACCTAAAAACCTTACAATTCAGTAATAAATTTTAGACCAAAGTTGATTTTAATTGGCTTTAAAAACAAAAATATAAAAATAAAATTAATTAAAAATCGATACCCATTAGATTTTAAAGAATTTCTGGAAAACAAAATATAAATTTTAAGCTATTGATTAATAAATAACCTTTCTTAGAAACTCGCCATTAAAATTAAACTTTAATTCTTTAGCTACCTTAACAAGGGATACACAAACTTATTTTAAATGTAACATCATTATGTCTAATTGGTAACAGTGGCGGTGGGTCATTAAGGTCTAGAGGGGCAGTTGCCACTAGAAAACTGAACAATTTGTTGAAAAAATCTAAATCATTTGTCATGCAGACTTACTAGGACTAGTGGTATAGGTATAGGACGTCTAAGTAGAAATAAAAAAGAAAAAAAAAAAAAAAAGTAAAGAAAGACAAAAAAAAAAACGAAACAAATATTTATCATTGCGTTCAAGCCGAATTAGGTCATCATGGAAGTTGTAGGCCTAGCCTTTACTATTTGGGGGAAGGGAATTAACTTTACAACATATATTGGTCGCTATTGTTTGTTTGGTTCAATATTGACAGTTCATATTTAATAGTCGTGCAGTGTAGGCGTAGAAAATCATGGAGCGTAGGTTTTTTATTGTTAAAACGTACTACGAAAATTAGTCTTCAATTACGGTGACCCAAAGAAAATTGTGTCCTATTCTTGGCAGTAAAAAAACACCTTCCAATCTAGGGTTGGCAAACAGTATATCGGTGATAATCCATTGATTTTATGTTATGGATCTATTATAAACCGGGCTTTACTCTCCATGGAAGTATGGATGCTTATCAATAGATTTAGATTTAGATTTATTTATTGAAACATTTGATTGATACATATGTATATAATTCCAGTCAAACAAAGAGAAAATAACAATATATAATATTAGTACAAAAATATTACAATACCTAATACAAATACAAAAACTAGAATACGCCATCTAGATTATGGTTCAGATATTCTCGTATACTATAGAAAACATTATCGAGGAGGTAAGCTTTTATGGTAGATCTGAATTTACGCACTCTGTAGTTCCATACTGCTAACGGCAATTTATTAAAAATATCGATGCCTACATTGTTATAAAAACATGAGGATTTTTTATACTTAAGGCGGGGTTTAAGTATATTATGGCGGCCTCTAGTGCTATGTTCATGACCATTGCGACATATCGCCATCTCTCCAATGCTTTCTCTGATCAATGTGAGCGCTTCCAGTATGTACAGGCACGGGACAGTAAGGATTTTGCTGGATCTAAATAATGGTCTACACGAATCCCGCCAAGCACTATTCGTAATTATTCTAATGGCTTTTTTTTGTAGAATAAAAATCCTTTTCCAATTTACTGATTGCGCGAGAAGTAAACCGTTTTAGCCGCACTAAGTAACACCTGATTCACCACTTTTCTTAACATAAATAAGGTGTTGTTTATTTTATTTTCAAGAGTATTTTTGTGTATCTTCCAGGTTAACTGGGTATCCAAATAAAAACCTAGAAATTTAAGATTATTATTTGCATATTGTACAAGATATATAAAAGTCTCGGCCTCTTTTCAACGAGTCGCTTCTGATTTTATAGTTAGTTGTATTTAAGTGGGCCGCATATGCAAAAACCTGATTTAAACGATACATTAAGTAATTAGAATTTTGTTTAATTTTACAATATTTTGTTATATACTTAATAATCCAGTTATCCCTGTAGTTTGGATAAATTTAATTGATATGTGAAATATAAAGTAATGATTTAAGTATAATGTTTGAAATTAAAATATGAATTAGGTTATTATAGGTACATGGCAGGTAATAGACTCGCCACCCTAGTAGTAAATTGAAGACTTTTAAGGTAATTTTATGACTTGATCAAGGAAAGAGTAAAATGAAAAAAAAGTTCCTAATGGGAAAATTATGTATCCACACATTAATACATAATATACAGTTTCACGAGACTATATAACTTGGAGAGGTTCAGATCAGTATATTGAGAAAAAAAAAAATAGTGAAAACAGTACATTCGTTTAGTGCCCGATCATTATCATCGCCGAGGTAGCTCTATAATCCAAGATGAATTGTGGCTTTTTAAAAAATCCTGAACCATGCCATCAATCCAACGACTTCTTTCTACGTCTATATTTTAGACTATTTCCGGCAAATTTGTAGTTCAATATTTTTTTTACCATTCTTTCGTTGAACGTACGTTGCAAATGTTCAAATCACCTGTCGCTGTGATCTAATTACGGCTACTTTATCCGCATTATTATATACCGCTTGTATAGCCCATAGCCCATTCCACGTTCATTCGGAATGACTCTTGGTGAGCTCTTCTCGAATACCGAAGATATGCAATAATGTGTGGATAATTGGATTACGTCATAATATTCTTCGTCCTTCCAACGCTGGATCCGTTTGCTGCCTGACATATGGCGAAAGGTCGTATATTCAGATAGCCCATATTTTGATTAAATAATAGGAATCCAAATTTGATCTGCCGATTTAATTTAGCCACCATTTATATCTATCTTCATTTAATGTTGTAGTTATGGCTTGGTTACTGTGGAACGTTATTTCATTGAAGAGCACATATTTGGTAAAAATTTATTATCAAAATGGGAAATGTTTTTTTTTTCGGAAGAAATGTTGCACACCCTGTTAAAGTCATGGAGAATTTTATGAAAAAATTTCAGTAGAGTTACTATGGAACGACATTCCATTGAAGAACATATTTGTTAAAAACTTATTACCAAAATGGGTAATTTTTTTTTTTTTTTTCGGAAGAAATGTTGCCTCATCTGTTAAAGTCATTGAGAATTTTATGAATTTTATGAAAAACAAGCTCTTCATTTAAAATCTTACAAGATACAGTTGACTCAAGAATTAGAACCAGACGATTACTTGTGACGTCGTACGTTTGTAACTGGGTCGAAAAAAGTCAAGAAAATTACGATTTTATTCAAAAAATAATTTTTAGCAACGAAGCTCATTTTAAATTATTTTTATTATTTTTTTATTATTAACATTTGTACTTAAAAATAAAATTATTACATTCAATTATTTTGTATGTTTTATTATTAAATTTAAATCGGAAAGTCAAATTTTGACAGCCTTTACAATATACCATTTATTTTATATAAATAAAGATATTGCAAAAAATCTCATGAATTCTTGCAAAACCTAATATTATACGAGGTCTGTTCTAAAAGTATCGCGAATTTTGTGTTTTTTCAAAAATTATTTATTTATTCATGAATATCTATTTTGTCCCCTTCAAAGTAATCCCCACCAGATATTATACACTTGTGCCAACGTTTTTTCCAATCCTCGAAGCACTTGAAAAAATAATTTTTTGTGATCTTGTTCAGCTCCTCCTTCGATGCCGTCTTTATCTCCTCAATCGTAGCGTAGCGTCGTCCTTTCATTGGCCTCTTCAATTTCGGGAACAAGAAAAAGTCACAGGGGGCCAGATCTGGGGAATACGGTGGCTGCGGCATTATTAGTGTGTTGTTTTTGGCCAAATATTCGCGCACAAGCAACGATGCGTGGGCGACGATGTTTCGCGGCGACCCGTCTCATGCCCAAATCATTGGTAAAAATCCAATGGCACGAGCCAATCGATATGTTTAGGTCCTCAGCAACTTCTCTAACGGTGATTCGACGATTGACCAATACTGTTTTCTTTACTTCATCAATGTTTTCGTCTGTTGTTGACGTGCTCGGGCGTCCGGCACGCTCTTCGTCGTTAACCTCTTCTCGGCCCTCTGAGAACATTTTGTAGCTTCACCATATGCCACAGTCAACATTCGGAATGCGTCCGCGCACTTAATTTTGTTTTTCACACAAAATTTTATACAGATTCTTTGATCCATTTTTTGGTATAGGCAAAAATCGAAGACGAGCCAAAACACGTGCAAGCAAAGCAACTGTCAAAAATTAACTGAACATTCAAAATGGCCGAACTTGTCGGCATAAGTGAGAGACATGAGTACCAACAAAATGCCCGAAAAAATCGAAAATCGAATATACGTAACCCGAGGAAATTCAAAATTCGCGATACTTTTTAAACAGACCTCGTATATTCCAAAGAGTTATAGAATCTAAAGTCTATTGTCCGATTAAACAAATAATACTACTGTTCCGAACCAAATATGTAAACTGAAATGGCGATGTAAAAATTCCAGGTGAAATTATCATTTAACATTACAGTGCTATTAAAATAAGACAGATAAAACAATACCCTCCACTACAATACACATACGCTCTCTCCTCGTTTAATCTACCGCGATGACCTCCGTACTCCTCTATGGATGAAGGATTTGCTCTATTGCAATAAGCCATTGAATTCAGCCTATTTTCATTATTCTGGTATTATTATTTTTAGGGACACGATACAACGGCTGCAGGCTCCAGTTTTGTACTTTGCCTATTAGGAGTTCATCAGGATGTTCAGGAAAAAGTAATGCAAGAAATAAACGACATATTTGGAGACTCAAACCGTACTTGCACCTTCAATGATACAGTTGAAATGAAATATTTAGAAAGAGTAATTCTGGAATCTCTGAGAATGTATCCACCAGTACCTATTATTGCCAGAGAAGTGGAACAAGATGTAACACTAGGTAATTTATCTTTTAAATAGTATAAGGAATAAGGATTTAGAAGATGTAATGTAGGATATTCAATATCATGAGATAAACCTGCAAAACTAATTAATTTATAGCTTGTGTAGTTTAAGTAAAGCAATTGACTGTAAAGCTAAAATTAATTTAAGGGTAAGCTAAACACCACAGTTTATCATACAAAATTAACAATATGAAATAAAATAACAACTTATCCTTCAAATTATGCAGCGTATTTTATTTATCTTATAAAATATTATTCGGAGAAGATTCTGGATTATAAATAATCATAAGATAAAAATGTTCACGTATTATTTAAACATTTCTGCATAAAACTATCAAATGTTAGATATTTGCTAGATATAAACACGTTGAATGCCGCAATGTATTAGAAAATTGGGTCCCATAGGCCATTTTTTTTTTTTTTTTGAAACGTACTGTTTTTATTTTACTGATTCAGGAACTGATATCTTTTTTTTTACCAGAATTGCTTTTTTTTTCCTTATATTTTTTTGGTCACACATTGGTCTTACGTGGTTTAGAACAGTGTTTCTCAATCGGTGATCCGCGGACTACTGTTGGTCCTTAGCAAAAATTTTGTGGTCCGCGAAAGTTTTACGAATTATTATTTTTGAGATTTTTGGCTCATTTTTCTATGATATTTTATCCATTTTCTCTGAATTTGTTCATTTTTCAGTGCTTTTTATTACTGAGATATTATATAGATGTAGAGTACATATGAAATAAATCTATTGAATAGTATGTTTATTTTTTGTGGTCCTCGGAACAAAATTAAATATTTTACTGGTCCATGGCACGTTTTCGATTTAGAAACGCTGGTCTAAAACAATATTACAAGTACTGATTGGCCATAGAATATAATTAAAATAATTTTTTAATTACAAATATTCTATTAGATAAATATTCGCTGCAAAATTTGAGATAACTTTTTTTATTTTTTAAATATTATTTTCTATTATTAGTTTTGTATGATAAACATGTAATCTGCGGTGGAGACCAAGGAACTTGCCTCAAGCTAAAAGTGAACGAGGCCAAAATACTTATTTTTTTGTGCTTCTGAATATTTTTCTAAATCAAAGAAATTCTTATTTTTATATATATATCTATGTATTTTTACTAATAACTCTTTTTACGCAAATAATATTTTCCAAATACATGGAGGGGCCCGCATTTTTCCTTTTTGCTTCAGCCGTTAAAATAGATGGTTGAATAGACGGCTCTGGAATTCAATCTGCCCTTAAAGAAATAAAACAAATGCTCCATTTGTTCTATCTTAAAATGTATTGCATTTTATTTCACAGTGCAATTTCGATACTTCATTTCAACATAAAATTTATTTACATGAATTTATTTTTTTCGTACATTTTTATCTATAATTTATTATTTTTCATTTTTCGAATTTTAGCAACTGACAACCATGTTATTCCTGCTGGAACTACTGTGGTAGTAGGAACATATTTACTTCATCGCCGACCAGACATATTCCCGAATCCAGAAAAATTCGATCCAGATAACTTCTTGCCAGAGAGATGTTCTAAGAGACACTACTACAGCTATATTCCGTTCAGTGCTGGCCCACGAAGCTGTGTCGGTAAGATAAAATATTTTCATCTAAAATGTTGGTTATACTATTCCAATTCATTTGAACCTACACCACTATTTATTAGATGTGGAGTTGATCGTGTTTGTAAAAGAGTATATGTGGAAAAGGTTGTACGGGTTACGGACATAAATAATGCAACTAGATATAGCTGACCAGTTTTGAAATATTTTATTTCTTCATGAGAGCTGATCTAAAAAACGTACGGTCATTGTAAGATAGTTAAAATATAAATAAAAATTAGTAAAAATTTTAAGGTAAAAAACAATCAGTCAGTAATTAAAATATAAATAAATAAGTAGTCAAAATGAATAAAATGAAATTCTCACTGTATCATAAATTATAGCAACATTTCTATTTTAGCTCTGATGAAGATTTCATATTAAATCGAAAAGTTAGCGAAGTTAAAATATTGTTTTAATTTTAATTTCTGACCAGTCCGAATCCCATTACTTCCTCATCATAAAATGAAATAGTTTTACAAAAATCTTGGCAGTCTCCAGTTCACCCCACTTTCGGCGACAACATATATTTTGTGCACAACTTGTGTGCAACGTTAATAAAATAATATAAATAATTTATTTATATTTTAATTACTGACTGATTATTTTTTTACATATGATTTTCCACTAAGTTTTATTTTTATTATTTTACAATGAACGTACGATTTTTAGATCAGCTCTGATGATGAAATAAAATATTTCGAAGCTGGTCAGCTTGATCTAGTTGCATTATTCATGTCCGCAACCCGTACAACCTTTTCCACATATACTATTTATTAGGTGTAAAGTTTTAGTCTTCACTGCATATGAAATATCCTCGCTTTCTATGACTTCTGCCATCTTTCGGGTAAGTTTCGAAGTCCTGCGCGAAAATTGATATGGGATTGAAATCAGTGATATTGTCAATCAGACGCGCACACAAGGGGGGTCTAAGAGGTCCGGACCCCCCTGGTACCGTGAGAAGTGAGGACTTTTTTTTTGTTCTTCACTTAAAATTTAGAAGTGAGGACCTTTTTTTGCCTCTTCACTTAAAACTTAGAAATGAGGACCTTTTTTTGCTCTTCACTTAAAATTTAGAAGTGAGGACTTTTTTTTGCTCTTCACTTGAAATTGAAATTTTACCCTGTGTTTATAATAAGTTTTAAATATATAATATTTCTTTATAAAAATTATATATAATTGGACCCCCCAAGCCAAAAATCTGTGTGCGCGCCTGTTGTCAATCCTTTTTCGTATTTCAGTCATATCTGTAAAGCGCTATTCAGCTTAATAGTTCAGCATAGACCTGAATAAATAAGCAAGTGATTAGGTAGGTTCCGTAAGGGAAAACTCACTGTCCAAGTTAAAGATAGTTTACTGAATAGTAAGAACCACGTGAGGCATAAGGTGGAAACTCACTTATAAAACTCGACGCAAGGCAACGAAATGCGACGCGTGTTAACTCAAATCAAATGTTGCTATTTTGCAATATTGACTATGGTTCTGAAACATATTATGAACACCCAACGCAATGTGATGTGCTCACACAATACTCGATCCAAACGATCCGGTTCAGCTTAGTGTCGGTGGGGATGGAAGTATTGTCGTGCAACAAAATTACCATTCGGTTTTCTTGTCCAGTAAATTGTTTCTCGTATTTATGTATATTAGAGGTCTGCACGGGCCTATTTTGGGCCTACATGTATTTTATTGAATTTATGGATTTTATTAAAGATTTTCTTCTTTTTCAAAAGTAAATAATTGGGAGGCATTGCCCCGTTGCCCTTCCCGCACAAGCCACCACTGCATTTATTTACCCATTTTATTCAGTTTAAAATATAATGTTCGTTAGCAACCGCTTCACTCGGTTGCAGGACCTTGTAAAACAATACACACTTCATATTTCACAAGATTCGCTGAAGCACATTTTGGGAATGGATGCTCGATTTGGCCATTAATGTCTAGTATATCTAATTATAGTCATCGTTCAAATCATCATATGTTATTTGTAAAATATTGTATTTAATAATAATTATACTGTTACTAATATTTCAGGGAGAAAATATGCGATGCTGAAACTGAAAGTACTTCTATCGACCATCCTGAGAAACTACAAGATAATCTCAGAAGTACCAGAAAAGGAATTTAAACTTCAGGGTGATATTATTCTGAAACGTCATGATGGATTTAGAATTAGGATCGAACCAAGACAACAAACTACAGCTATGTGATCCCATAATTTTAAGAAAAATAATTTTTAAATAATTTTTAAAGCTGATAAAACTCTTGGGATCTAAGAGTCAAAGTTTATTTTATTTCTTGCAGTCAGCGTATGACTGAGATAATTGAAACTTTGATTGGAAATTGAATTATTTAGTTGCATAATATGGTTTATTATTCTATTAAGTTTTATTTATAATTTTATATCTTATCATAGTCTATACTGCTTAGGGTAATGCGTTGGTCGAGTATATAATAAGTGCTGTAAATTTATATTTTAATAAATAAATTATTATTATGTAATATATTTTTATTGAGTTTTCTTCTCATGTATCATTCTAAAAGATGTATTTATCGTGTTATAATTTAGTATATACAAGGACAATATCGATTTAACCTAGAAGTTATACACTTTTCTCAAGAAAATTTATGAATTTTCTAAATTAAACAAAGAAAATGTAAATTGGGTTCCAAAAGACCTATCTACTGAACGCTGCCAAATACGAATTCATATTTCACAAAAGCTTCTTCAACGTTTGCTCCAGTATTCTCGAGAAAGCAAACAGACTTTGCAGTGTCAGTTCAAATGTTTAAAACAATTGATCAGCCCGCCGACTGTGAAATACGTTCAGTGCAGTGGCGGTCGGTGAATCATTTTTGGGTAAGCAATTACAAAGAATACACATGCTCGTGCTTTGTCGTTGCTATACTGCTGTTGAGCGATATAGTACGAGCTTGTCCGATCATACTAATTGCATACCCAAACATGCTTCACCGACCGCCACTGGTTCAGTGATTCGGTTTTTAACAGCAAGGATCGTTCCAGGAGCGGAAATTCATCAACAGATAAGTGAACTGTACGTCCCCAATGCGATGATTGATAGCAAAGTGCGCAAGTGGGTGAGAGCTTTCAAGGACGGGCGGGAAAATGTCCATGATGAGACGCGATCGGGCCGACCATCAGTGATCACAGAAGATTTGGTTATGCCGTGGACAAAAAGATTCGTGAGGACCGGCGATTCACAGTGTCAATTTTAGCATTGGAATTTCCGAATGTGGGTAGAACAACTTTACACAAAATTGTCTGAAAATTTGAAATTTCACAAATTATGCGCACGTTGGGTTTGCCAGGCTGTTTACTGAAGAACACCAAATGAAAAGAGTGGCTTGTACTCTTGATTTTTTGGACCGATATCATAAGGAAGGTGAACAACATTTAGAGAACATTGTCACAGGGGACGAGACGTGGGTTTATCACATGACTCCAGAGTCTAAACGTCAGTCAATGGAATGGCGTCACACGACATCACCAGCCAAAGCCAAGCAGACAATCTCAACACGCAAGCTTATGGCAACCGTGTTTTGGGATAGACATGGAGTCTTGTTATTCGAGTTTATGCAGCAAGGGACAACAATAAATGCAGCCGCTTACTGTGCTACCCTGACTAAACTTCGACGTGCAATACAGAATAAGCGACGTGGCCTTCTGACGTCTGGCATTTTGTTGTTGCATGAAAATGCCAGACCCCATTCTGCCATTCACACCCAAATTCTGATCAGATCTTTTGTATGGGAACAGATTGACCACCCACAGTACAGTCCAGACTTGGCACCCAGCGATTTTCACCTGTTCCGATACTTAAAAGAGTTTCTCGGCGGCAAGCGCTTCGCCAGAGATGACGAGGTGAAAAAAGCAGTTGCATACTAGTTATCCCCTAACAAAAATGGAAACTATATAGAAAAATAGAGAAAGATGTAAGGAATTAAATATCAAAATGTTTTTAAGGAAAATTTTATAAAGAATCGAACCTTAGTTTACGAATAACCCTCGTACAAAACCGTTCCGTCAGCAGGCAAAGTGATGGCTACTATATTCTAAAATATTCATTATATTCATTGCCTAAATTGTATAGATTTCTTCTTACCGGAAGAGTATATATGTACACTATTACAATCAACTTTTAAGAGACAAAGAGTCTATAAGTAGAGCCCTGCGCGGATACGTTTTTCTGTATCCGCATCCGATCCGCATCCGCATAGACAGGATCCGCATCCGATCCGCATCCGCAACCTTTGTAAATATGAAATCCGCATCCGATCCGCATCTGCAAAATTATCCGCACAATCCGCACAGGATTTGCTGTCTGTTTGGAAATATCTAACATGTTTCGACTTATTTGGCATATCGTTGTTTTAAAACACTACTAAATTTTGAAAAATTTTATATCATTAATATTACTTGGTCCAGAAATATGTTTTCTATACTAGCGTCGGCGAATCAGTGCAGTTACGTCACACGACGTAACAAACAATTGCATTGTTCCAAACAATACATTCGTTTGTTTTGTATTGTGACGTAACTGCACTGATTCGCCGACGCTAGTATCTAACGTCGTACTGAGATTATATGGATTAAAAAATAAAGATGGAAATTACAGTTAGTCGACTCTTCAATCAAGTTTATATAAAATGTAAAACTTTAAACAGCAATATCTCAGAAACTTAGTTTTTTAAGACATCTCACTGTTATTTTAGAGCAGCGATATTTAGAAATAATTAAACAAATTAATTTATCACATTTATGACCAATAAATAACAAGGAAAGTCCTATAAGAACAGCAAATTTAAAAAAATAAGTTCTTAATAATAAAACTAAATTCTGAAATTCATCCTATTATTAAAAGATGAAAGTTATATGACGATTTTAAGAATTTTAAAATATTTTTATTTTTTTCGAGTCCATATCCGAATCCATATCCGCCGAATTTATTATAAAATTCGTTATAAACATTGTATTTCTGTAATAAAATTTTATAAACTTATTATTTTTAAAACTTTTCGCAAAACCTCTTAAGAATTATTAAAATCAACGTTAATATCAAAAAAATAGTATATATTTTATAAACTATAATTTTAAATCAAATTTTATTAATAGAGATTAATATTTTTATCGGTATCCGAATCCGCGTATAATAATAATAATAATAATAATAATAATTTATTAAATTTGCCAAATACAAGAAATGTACATTAAATTATGTCAAAATACACAAATATACAGATATACAAAAAAAATAAATAAATAAATAAGCTGCACGCAATTATACAATCACAAAGTTGCAGCTATCAATATTATCATTTAAAAATTCTTGAATACTGTAGTACATTTTCTCCAATAAGAATTTAAAAATAATTTTTTTAAATTTTTGGAGATTTAATTCTCTGATATGCATAGGTAATTTATTGAATAGGGTAACGCCTATAAATGAAGGAAGAGACTTTGAAACATTTAACCTTATTTTCGGTAGACGAAAATCAGATTTGGCTCTGGTGTTATAGTTATGAAGGTCGCTTCCACTATTCAATAAATATCCATTTTCTTTTATATATAATAGCATTTGCAATATATATATGCAAGGAAAACTTAATATTCCTAACTCTTTAAAAATCTGTCTACAATGCGCTCTTCTTGCAACCCCACCAAGTATTCTTATTGAATTTTTCTGAGTTCTGAAAATTCTAATAGAATCAGTAGAATTGCCCCACAGAATAACACCATATTGCATGACTGACTGTATGTATGAAAAATATACAGTTTTTGCTATATGTAGTGATACGTATCTCATGATTTTATAAAGCATAAAGTTGTACGAATTAATTTTGTTAGCTACATATTTCACATGTTCTTTCCAATTTAACTGTGCATCTAACACAAATCCTAAAAATTTTACATGTTGAACATGATACAGATGATCATTGTGGAAAGATCTGTTGAGACTAAAAACTAAATGGGAAGTTTTATTTTCATTAAGTTTAAGCTTATTCCTATTAAACCACAATATAGCTTCATCCATAGTAGCTTTTATATTCTGTTCAACATGATCATGATCTACACCACTATTAATAAAATTTGTGTCATCTACATACATAACAGTACTAGCATTTACTTCATCAGGAAGATCATTTATAAATAATAAGAATAGTAACGGCCCAATCACCGTTCCTTGACCGACCCCTGC
Source organism: Liopterus haemorrhoidalis (assembly GCA_963971575.1). Taxonomy (NCBI): domain Eukaryota; kingdom Metazoa; phylum Arthropoda; class Insecta; order Coleoptera; family Dytiscidae; genus Liopterus; species Liopterus haemorrhoidalis. The sequence continues at coordinate 21,068,531 of OZ020611.1, forward strand.
ATTAAGAGCAAGTATGTTAGACGTGTTGTTATTGTACATTACAACTTGTTTTCTATCCGAAAGATAGGATTTTATTAGAGTTAATGCAATCCCACGAAATCCATAGCGCTCGATTTTGCGTAACAATTCATAATGACTGACACAATCGAAAGCTTTAGTGAGGTCACAAAAAGTTGCAGACACATGAAGACCGCTCTCGAGTGCCTTAATGACATCAGACAATAGTTCACTGGCTGCTTTCGTTGTAGATCGTTTAGGTCTAAAACCATACTGACGTTCTGATAACAAATGAAATTTTTCTAGATAATTTACTAATCTGTTTTTTAAGGCGATTTCTAAAATTTTTGAAAAAATAGGCGTCAGTGCAATAGGCCGATAATTTGAAGAGTCATTAGTATCGCCTTTTTTAAAAATTGGAACGATTTTTGACAATTTAAGCACTGAAGGAAATGCCCCGCTATCAAAGGCACAGTTTATAATATGAACTAAAGGATCCACAATATAGTTGGTTGAAGCTTTAATAATTATAGTATTTAAATTATATTAAAATCAACGTTAATATCAAAAAAATAGTATATATTTTATAAACTATAATTTTAAATCAAATTTTATTAATAGAGATTAATATTTTTATCGGTATCCGAATCCGCGTATATGATTTTTGTTTAATTTGGCACATCCTTGATCCACTAATTTGATTTGTTTTGTTGTTATATGAATTGTTTTGTTATTGTATAGAGCAGTGGTTCCCAAACTTTTTCGGTTCCGGGCGCCCTTAATGTAATAAAATTTTCTCGCGGCGCCCCAACTCAATACATAAAAAAAGGTCCTCACTTCTAATCTACTAAGTTATCAAGTGATGACCAAAAAAAGGTCTCTACTTCTAAACTAAAAAGTGATGACAAAAAAAAATTGATGTGAAGTGTGAATTTTCACACATTTCAGGGTTTTGCAGGTATTTAGTAAGTGAATGATGATTATTTGGGTTGCCAAAACAAATTTTATGTCAAAATATTTTTTTATGAATTTTAATTCGAATGCCTATTACCATTATTTAAGTTTCTAAAGATGTGCAGTATTTTTTTTATATATCAAGGTTCATTAAGATTTTGAAAATTGCGCCAAATGGCTTCAAATTGCGTCAAATGGTTTCATTGGTTGTTTCTAGTCATAGCTCCTCCCTTTGATTTCGTGTACATTCAAACAGAATTAAATTATAATTTCAACAATTTCCACTGGTTATTAAATTTACGCTTTTAAAAATTAAATGAAACATTTGCCAAAATATAACTAGAATTTTGAAAAAATGATTTGAACAAAATAACAATGCAAAAAAAAAAATAAAAAATAATATTGTTTCTTCTCGGGGGATTTGAACACCATTTTCTCGGTCAGAACGCTAGTACCGTAACCATTCCACCAAGACACACGTTATACTTTACTGTGTTATATAACTATAAGTTTTCAACATTATTAGCAAAAAACACAAAAAATGCTTTTTTTTCCAAAAACATAATCTGATCAAAAATTCCTGTTGTACTATTCCGGTTCACACCAATGTACATTACATAGAATTTTTTCAGATTTTTAGTTTAAACCATCTGGGCTACAGGGCTACTAAAATCGTCACGAGTAAACTCCCATTTTTAGTCAACCGATTTTTACCAAAAGTTGATCAACTCGTGCATAATTGATGTCAGAAGCTTAAATATGAAGTTTCATAAAAATTTTTTTAGCCGAATTTGCTCTGCACGTGTACACAGACAGACGGACGGAAGGACGGACGGACAGACAGACAGACAGACAGACAGACGGACAGGCAGACAGACAGACAGACAGACATACAGACATCATGTTAAAAATAGTCAAAACGTTATGTAGGGACCTCACTTCGTGGAGATCCATTGAAATCTCGAAATGTCAAAATCGGTATGATCACAATATCTCCCTTATATATGTTGGCGGTCGGTAAAAAGGTCCTGGGTCTTCGCGGCGCACTGTTTGGGAATCGCTGGTATAGAGTATAGAAGGATATTTACTTTTCGAGATTCTTTCGCCATTCTGCCAAATAATTAAATTTCTGTTCTCTATCTTCCTGCGATCTATAACTTAAAATACGCGACTATCTCTACTTGAGAAACTAGTCTAAGTATTACTCAATCATAAATGATTCATATTCGCTGCCTAATTTGTCTGTAAAATAAATATTAAAAATGATATATTCGCCTAGAGTAAAATAGTTGAAATAATTATTTTGTTAATTAATATTTAAATATCTTTATTTGATCAGATAAATATGAATTAATTACGGCAAAGTGTTACATATTGCGTTTGAATATACTTACTAATTATTATTCATAATTTGAATTTAAATTTTACTTGCGTAATATTTCTTATTATGGTACTCATCTGTCAAATAATCTAGCTAAATATGGACAATAGCCTTTGGGTGTTTTGAATATTAGTCTATTTGATTCTAACTGTAAAATTAAAATTTCGCATTTGGTTTAAAAATTATGGTTAGTAAAAGGGCGAAAATTGAAAATAAATAGGGACGTTCTTACTATCAAAATTTAATATCAAAATTGTAAAATAACGTTTTTAGGGTTACGAAGCTAAAATCAAGAAACCTTTATAAAATCACTCATGTACCTATCTGTCCGTATGGTAAAGTGTTGTCAAAATGTTGAAATCTGTCTTTCACATTAGTACAATTCTTTGACTCGTATATAAAGAAGAAAAATACTGAGAAAATATATCACTGGTCAAAATAAAAATATTTACAGCTATGTATTAGAGATGGGTCGTACATGAACGAACCGGCTCACTGATCCGGCTCAGTACACTGACCGAAGTGATACGTTTCACCAAATTGAAATGAACCGGCTCACGGCTCACGGCTCACTACATAGTTTCAAGTTTCAAGGATACGATTGATCAGGCTATCGTGAGCAGTAACCGAAGTGATCCGGATCTGGATCGATGTCATGTTGAACTTCGCGAGAACTCGGATTGTAATGTATTACCATAAAGTGAATTTTGTCATCAATTTGTAGGGTAGTCTGTTTGAAACTAATAAGCTTAGTCTGTACTTTCTTACAACCATATAATATAAAAATATTAAAAATTTTGGCATAAAGGCAAAGGATTTATAAAGGCAATAAACATCGCCATAAGCTTAACACATCTGTTTTAAAATACAGTAGCTACATAAAGTGAATTGTTTGTTTACTATTAACCCGACAAAAATGTTAGATAATTCACTTCTATAGATTTTTATTTATTTAACTTCATTATTTCTTTATAACAAGATAATGAGGAAGACAGAGAGAGAGAGAGAGAGAGAGACAGAGAGAGAGAGAGAAGAGAGAGAGAGAGAGAGAGAGAGAGAGAAAGAGAGAAGAATTTGTCAATAAGTCATAATTTACGTCTTGATTTCATATTAAGAATATTAACAAGAATAAAGGTAATAAAGTGGCAAATACTCCGACGTTTTTATCGCATTTATTCCACTCGACCAAACAATTCCGCTTTCAGCTGTCTGTTCATATAATGCAAGAGGCGGCTGAACGACGTTCTACCTACATATTGCAAACCAACAACCATGTTGAACGGTGGGAGAACTGACAACTGACCGACCTTTTCTGGGTTTCTCTGGGACACGTTTACTTAGCCGGATCACTGAGCCAGATCAATGAGCCGGATCAATGAGCCAGTACAGCAAACTGAACGACTTCTACTGATCCGGTTCCGCAAACTGATCCGAAATTCCCATCTTTACTATGTATTATTCGAAAAAAAAGTATTAATTTTGAGTAAGTTATTACACTGAAGCTCTTCTTCTTCTTCTTCTTCTTCTTCTTAGCGTTTTCTCATCCTAGCTTTGCAGTTGTCAGATGTTATTGACTCCCAGTCTCCTTCAGATATGTATGATATCTCTTTCACGCATTAATTTGTTGATGTGAGTTTTCCATCTCACTGCTGGTCTTCCTCTTCTATTTTTCCTCTAGGAAAATATCCTTTGGTCTTGTAACTGGTCCGTACCATCTTAAAGCCTTATTATCCTACATTGTGTAATTATTGAGGTAATTTCCATTTCATTCCATATTCTGCCACGAAACTTCTTCTCATGAAGTCTAGCTTGACAGTTCTTATCGTGCTTCTTAGTTTATCTGTGACAAGCCACGTTTCTCCTCCATATGGTATTATTGTTTCTACAATAGAGTCCCTTCAAATTGTTTCTTTTTTGACTATTTTTTTATGTTTTTATTCCATAACTTATATATTAATAAAATTGGAGGCTACATCTGTCTTTTTTTTTTCGATTTCGTATTTGATTTTTACACGTTGCAGGCGATTATGAGACGATATTCGCAAGAAAATCAATTTTTGTCTGCTTGTCTGTCCAAGATTCACGCAAAAACAGGTAGACATACTTGCATTTTGTTTGGTATGATGATTGATGAGTAGGTGACCATTCGTACAGCCTTCTAATATTTTGTCCCGCATTAAGATGCGTCCCGCAAAAGTCCCACATTTTAACATTTTGTCCCGCATTGTCCCGCATTGTCCCGCAGTTTGTAACTTGTATTTGAGGAAATCCTTTTTTTGCTCTTCACGAAAGAATATTGGTTTTGGGAGGTGAGGACCTTTTTTTTGCTCTTCACTTGGATTTGGGAGATGAGGACCTTTTTTTTGCTCCGTCCCGCATTGCCTTCTTAAGAAAATGGTCACCCTATTGATGAGTGAAAGCAGGATTCGAACAAGGCTTTGTGGTATCACAAAATTGTCATTCTGATGGTTTTTTTCGTTAAGTTTCATTAAGTTAAACTGTTTACTAAAAAACTTAAAATATCTCAGACTGACTTCACATTAAAATATATATCAAAAATTGTTTATAATAAGAAAACAAATCGTATTTGTTCTATGCTTTTTTTCATGTGGATTAATATTTGAGTAGTTACGGGGGACATCTTCAAACTAATCTTTTGGAATTTCATCAACAGTGGCGGTGATATCGGGGGGTTCGCTCCTCCCCAAATTGCTGTGGGTCCCAGTTCCCCCCCCCCCCCAGAAATGCTTGGAGAAAGATGTTTACGCAAGGGAGGACCTTTTTTTTAGCTCATCACTTGTATTTTCACCTGTCCATAAAAAATGATTGGATTAAGGTAAGAATTAATTGGTTTGGATTAACCGTTTTTTTCTTTTTTGGAAACGATTACAGAAAAAAGTGTCCAAAAAAATATTTCACGCATTACATAAATAAATTTTCAATAAGTGAATAATAATTTATATATATTTTTTTAATAATTCTAATAATTTATACTTCATACATCTACATTTTTATTTTAATAATTATAATTATATAAAATATTCCCTTTATTTTTGCCCCTAGCAATTTTTAAACCCAATTATAGTTTACTTAACTGTCGTTTGGTGGCAGCACTAACTCGATGTGCACGGATTACCAACCTTGAAATCCAGCTGTCAGCTTCGCTACACTTCAACTAGATGTCTCTGCTATAATCAATTTATACGAGAGAAGTTTCAACTCATTTATTTAAAAATCATTACAAAATATCAAAAATACTACACAGCATTAACATTAACCAGTCTATTTGCACTATAACTGAATAAATACAATTTATGAATATATCAAAAATTTTAATCATTTATTCTTGATCGTCTTCTTTCTGCTCGTTTTTTAAGTTTTTGTTTTGAGCAAGAAACTAAATCGCATCGTTTTTGTTTCACAGCTTTCGAAATAATTTCAAGTGTATCTATTTCATTTTCACTACAAAATAAAAATAAATTAATATATATCGCAGGGGAAGGTGTACAAATTTTCGTTTAAGTAATATATGTTTTAAGTCGAGCATAGTTTCAAGTCATCATTGTATCATCTTATGCGTCACGTCTGAACTTCTGTACGGCTGAGAGACTATTCTTGTTACAGAAGCAATCAAGAGAAAAATGCTCGTATTTGTAAATTGAAGTCCTCGAAGAATCCTTTGCATTTATTGGCCGCGTAGGATAACAGGGGAATCAAAAACGGGGGAAACCGGTACAAAGTACGGCTTGGGTATACAGCTAGGCCCAGAATTAATTTTTTTTTTTTCAAAGCTCAATTCAATTCTTTGACATTTTGTTGCAAAATTTCTTTGTTTACAATTGTAATACGTAATAATAATAGGACCGTGCGAAGAAAATTCTGCGCTTGGAGCAAAGCCAGAATTTAGCGCCCTTCTTAACCCTCACTCCCCCTCCTAACCAGAGCCGTAGCCATGTCCTGGCATCGGGGCCAGTGCCAGGGGCGCGAGACCTGAGGGGCGTCATCGTGTATTACGCCAAAACAACTTCTCAAATACTATTAGTAGTGCTGTAGTCGTAAAATCAGTAGAAGGTATACCGTACATGTATCGTCACCGTCAGAGGATATTAAAATTACAAACATTAAAATGAAAAAAAGATAAAAAAGGCGCTATTTTAGGTTAAATTAATTTACAAGTGTCTACTTTAAGTATTTCCCAAGCGTGCTATCTTAAGTATTTGCCAAGGGCTCCAAAAACATTGCTACGGCTCTGCTCCTAACGACCAAGGAAAACAAGACGTTGATCAGCAATGTTGGACACAAATGCCTGGAGCTCGTGACACCAAGACAAAAGACTCTACAACATTACTGACTTAAGTCAATGGCAGATAGATTAACTCGATAAAAACAAAACGTTATTAACAATCTATGTTTTTTTTTAAAGGAAGACCAAAATCATTTGATGATGGTCAAGGCTTGATGATAGTGATGATCAGGGGCGGATCGAAGGATTGAATCGGCCCGGGCGATTTGGATGTTTCGGCCCGGGCTCATGGGACTTGTTGACTATTTATAGGGAATGTTATTAGGTGTGTGAATTAATTCGGTTCATCTGGCAGTCAATTGCTGTACTATGGAATTTTCTAACCTCTAATATCTGCAACCGGCTTTATGTTTTAGTGTTGATATATGGCAATAATATTCAGTTGAAACGTTTGGGTTTATAACAATAACATCGTGTTTATCTGATTCAAAAATGTCGAAATTCGAGCCAAATAAGCATCATTTCCAGGAAGTTCTCATTTTATGTTTTCATTTGCTGAAATCAGCCGCTGAAGCTCATCGAATGCTCGTAGAAGCCTATGGTGAAAGTGCTCCCACCGATAAATCATGCAGAGAATGGTTTCGACGTTTCAAAAGTGATGATTTCAGTGTCGATGTAAAACCTCGTCCAGGTCAGCCGAAGAAGTTCGAGGATGAGGAATTGCAGGCGCTAATCGATGAAGATCCGTGTCAATCGCAACATGAGCTCGTGCAATTGTAGAATGTTGAACGATCAACAAATTCGGTGCGATTGGCAGTCATGGGAAAGATTTACAAAGAAGGAAGATTTGTGCCGTACGAACCGAAGGAAAGAGACACCGAGATGCGCAAAACCATGTCTGAAATCTTGCTTGCCATGCAAAAAAGAAAAGTTTTTTTGTATCGTATTATGACTGGAGACTAAAAGTAGATATATTTTGATAATCTCAAAGGAAGGAAATCCATTTGCGACTCAGGAAAATAATCCTCATCGAGACCAAAGCGGAATATTCACGGCAAGAAAGTAATGCTCTGTATATAGTGGGACCAGAAGATTGTAGTGCATCATGAGCTATTAAGGCAGAGCTAAACCATCACTGACGAACTTAACCAACAACAATTGCTCCGTTTAAACAACGCGTTGAAGAATAAGCGGATGAAATATACAAAGAGACACTACAAAGTGATCCTCCAGCATGATAACGCTATATCATGTTGGAAAGATTGTGAAGGCCACCTTGGAAGCACTTGGCTGGGCCGTTTTACCTCGCCCGCTGTATTCACCAGACATTGCTCCATCAGATTATCACTTGTTCAGATCGATGGCACACGGGATTTCTGATAGAACAATTATGAAGAAATAGAGAAATGGCTCAATGAATGGATCGCTTCGAAGGACGAGTCGTTTTTCCGTCATGAAATAGTACAACTGCCAGACAGATGGTAAAAAATAATAGCAAGCGATGGCAAATACTTTGTATAGTGTATTTATGTTTTTTTCACAACAGAGTCTTTTCTGGAATTAATTCACACACCTAATATACTTGGCCCGACTCCCGGGCATAAATAAAGACCAAAGTATATTTAAATAAACTTATTTAATTTATATTTTTAGTATTAATATCGAAAATAAAAATACAGTCTCTAAAATAATGAAAAAATGTTAGAAAAACAAATAAAAAAGTTTGAGTGATTTCTAAAGTAATATCTTAGAATTGATCATAGGTATTTGAGTGGATAGCGGCCGTCGCATCGGCCCAAAAAAGCTGTCGGCCCATCGGGCGATGCCCGATCGCCCGATAGGTCGCTCCGCCCCTGGTGATGATGATGTTGATTGTCTCAAGTAGTTTTTATAAAATGTGAACTACTTACAGAGTTGTTGTTAAATCGAATATTCTTCTGACTGTATCTATACTTGGTGACCTGCTCATAGACAATTCGCATAGTTCTTTTGCTGGACATTCATAATTTATCTTTTCTGGAAGGTGGAAATGTTGATGACCATCTTCTAATCTAGCGCCATCTTTTCTGCAATATCTGTAAAAAAATATAATTATAAGTTTTAATTGTAATTTATTTTATTTGCACTAACGAGCGTAATAGTTTTTTTTTTTTATTTTTTACAAAAATAAATGTATTGCAAATGAAAGTTATTATTGAAGTTACGTGAGGCCACAGATCAAAATAATAAATAATAATAATAAAAATAATGTCAGGCCACATACGGGACAAATGTGTTTAACAAGTTGCATAAAATAAGGCGTTACTTTAGTAGGAAAGCATAACTAATTTCTGTATTAGGACCAGGGCGGATTAATGCGTCAATTCTGTGCAACCAGTAACGCGCTCTGTAAGCAATCTATAGGTGTAACGGGTACATATAGGCAATTTAATTGATTCTGCTCGTATCCGTAATATTTACGAGTAATGTTACGGGTGTGCGCTGAATCAACCTTTTAATTATAATGCCTACAGATTCTTTACGGAACGTGTTACTGGTTACAAAGAATTGACTCAAAAGTCAGGTGAATGGCCCTGGCGAAAAAAGTTATCGCCAGAGAGACAAAGAGAAAGAGAGAGGAGAGAGAGAGAGAGAGAGAGAGAGAGAGAGAGAGAGAGAGAGATAAAGCCTGAAATGATCACATTTTTAATTTAAAAAAAAGACATATTAATCTAGCTATTAATACAAAAAATTCATAACATTATTAACCATAATTTAGCCATGAATTAAAAATTAATTAATTTTGTTAATACCACGAAAACTGCAATATTTTCTAAAACCGAAATCTGATCAAAAATTCCGCTCGTACGTTTCCGGTTTAGATCAATGTACATTACGTTTAACCCATTTTCTTCAAAGATTGCGCGACAGTAATTTCTTAGTATTAGATTTGAAAAAAAGAACTTAAACAAAAAATTTAAAAAAAAACTCTTTCCGTTCCATAATCTACGTCTTAAGAGCTTTCTTTTGATACCACACATTTTCCCTTAAATACATATTTGTTTATATTTATCCCACGTTATTACTATTTTTTTTTTTTTTTTTTGAACTCTTTATTATTCCTATATGTGGGTCAAAGAGTTGTACAAGCATGCTAAATTTCAACTTTCTATGTTCAGTTGTTTGGGTACAGTTTCTACCGTACAGATAGACAGACAGACATGAGACTATATAAGGGGTTTTTGGTGGTCATACCTACAAAACTAAAAAATTTTAAAAATAATTTCTGTTAGAAAATATTTGATTTAAGTATTTGTGGTGACAGTCGTTTCTGTGATGGCCAAAGCTGACTTTTCTTGCTAATCACTCGGATTTTGATATTCTGTTGTATTTTTCTTTATCACTTATGGTGTTCGGCTTTTTGATTTTTCTAATGTGGCAACTCTACTTGTTGGCCCGTTGGCCCGTTGGCCCGTTGGCTCAAAAAGTGTAGATTAGCAAGCGAGAAGAAATTACTTTTACGTTAAAAGCGATACAGAAAGTACTATTTATTTTGACACGATTTTGGTAAAAAATTTGTGCCCCAACCCAAAGAGGTTTGTCTAAAAATTTGTTGTTTTCATAGTTATTTTTGTATAACGACACGTACGAAAATTGTATGTTACTTACTGTGTGGTGTTGTAAGGCTGTCCAATATTCAAAACATTCGGTGTTAATGCGGATATCAATATTCCAATTGGTATGATTGCAGTTAGAAACTTAACTACCTTCTTCCAAGCACTCTTCTTTCTTGGTGGATAAGATATTTCAGAAGAATCATCATGGATTATTGAATGTGGTGTTGAATAACCTGAAAATTCTGTTCTCGCCGGTTCGTCAGCAGATGCAAAAGTGTAGGGATGTTCAGGTATTTCTGGCTTAGGAAAACTTGGGGAATTAGGTATGTTTGGTTGGCTTGCAATAGAAACACTATTGTACCTGTAAAAGATAATCATATAAGAAATTTTATTGTATAAACATAAAAATGTATTGTTTTAAACGTCAAATTTTATTGCAGTGTGTTTAGGAAAAACAAAATTGTTCGATATTATATACAGGATGTTTGTTTGAAACGGGGCACCCCGAAAATCTCCTTTATTTGTAAAGATACAAAAAATCTTCAGAACAAAAGTTAAACTAGACAAAAAGGCCCATCTAAAGGTTACTATAAGAATTCTGAGACACTTCCGGTTTGACTGGAAATGATGTCAACTTTTGATCTAGTATAGGGAATCGATAATTTTATACTTTTTTCCTAAAAGTACATTAAATTAGCTTTACAATGACACCAAAAAGTCATATTTTTATGTTAACCATATCAAAATGGCGACCATTTATTTACAAAATAATAATCAACATAAGTTTTACAAAGTTGAACGTAGCAAGCTTTGAAAACAATAAGAAAACAAACAAAATATCTCTAAAATAAACTGTTATAACTAGTTATTATATGAAATAACATGAAATAACTTAAATTTTAATTTTTCAATTAAATGTTTTATAAATAACAAGAGTTTAATAGTTTATTTTGCTTATTTTTGTTTGAAAAAAAAAAAAAATTGTATTAATTGGTAGTAAGTCGTTATTTGTACCTAATTATGGTTTATGTACGATATACCAATGAAGAGATGACATATATGGTTCTGATATACGGAGAGTGCCAAAGAAATGCGGTTAGGGCCCAGCGACTCTATCAGGAAAGGTATCCTGATAGAGCTCAGCCGAGAAGGCAGTATTTTGCCAAATTAGTTAAAAAAATAAAGCCAGCGAGGTTCTTTCGAAATTCAAAAACGACGTCCAGAAAGAGCAAACCATGTAGAAAATGACGAAGAAAGAATATTGGCTTACGTCCACTACGACTCGGAAGTGTCGGTGCGGGAGATTGCAAAAGAATGCGGTGTTTCACAATGGAAAGCCTGGAAAGTTTTAAAAAAACATGGGTTTAAACCTTATAAACCGCATGTAAGCCAATTTATCCACGCAAATGATGAAGATCGCCGACTTAACTATTGTAATTGGTTTTTTTGGTACTTTTCGACAATTTTATTTGATGGCCTATTAATAAAGTTGTGTGCTAGCTACTAAATCTTCAATATTTTTCTAAACTATTCAAAGTCTGAGGATTTCAAAAATTCAAACCGCAGGTCTCTATCTCTTACCGTTCTTGAGATATGATTGTTTGGAAAATTAAAGTTGGCATTTCCATATTTAAAAAAATGATAAATACATAATAATATTAAAAAAAGAATAAGTAAAATAAGGTAAACCTATGTTTGTTAATAATAATAATAATAATAATAATAGTTTATTTATTTAGCTAATGCTAGTAAGATCCATATTAACAAACATAAACATATAAACATTATAATAAACATTCAAATCAAATTTAATCCTTATTTTGTCAATTTAAACCATTACTTGTCCACTTAGTTCATGCAAAACGTGCTTTTTGTCAAATTTAAATATCGATTTTTCGTAATTTAGCGCTTTAAAATTTTAATAACATATTTGAATTAATTTTTTGGGACCTTAAAAATACGTAGGTCATAAAATTAGGTTCCAAACTTGTTGCAAATTGGTTTGTAATGTTTTCTACAATAATTTCAAAACTGTTTTACTGTGATAAATCATATTTTGAATGTTATCTTCTCAAATATTTTTAATATCAGCCCTGCCTACGAAATCCTGTAAACTATGAAAATTCACAGTTTATATATTTTTTCAGATAAACAGGTTTCGTCGCATAAATGTTTACGTAATTCCTGCTAATGATATAAAAATAAAATTTCCTTATCAACTTATTTAAGAGGATTAATTATTTTTTTAATCCCATACTAATTCATTTGTGGTTAACAAAACATCGCGATAACATGTCTTTCTTATAAAATCTAAGTTATTTTTTGTACGTATTTTAACATTGAATATATTGGGTCTCGTGAAAGTGTAGTTATTTTTGGAAATTTGGGTATTAAATCAAAAACTATATCTCAAAAATGGTAAGAAATAGAGACCTAAGGTTTAAATCTTTAAAAATTTTAGTTTTACGATGTTTTTTCTGTAATATTTGGTCCGTAATGACCTAAAACTAATTTTTATTTTGTAAATTTCAAAAATTCATATTTCAAAAATGGTAAGACATAGAGATTTGAGGTTTGAATTTTTGGAATTCTCACGCCTTGTTTTGTCTAGAAAAAAATAATGTTTGGTCCGTAATGACCTAAAACTATTAGGGAAAATTTTGATTTTAATGGAATTTAAAAAAAAAATCTTATTATATAATAAGAAGTAATATTTTGTAAATTTCTATTATTAGCTAAAAGCTATATAAATAAAAATTATTATTATTATTATTAATGACCTAAAACTATTGAAAATTTTGATTTTTTTGTAATTTTAAAAATTCATATCTCAAAAAAGGTAAGACATAGAGATTTGAGGTTTGAATTTTTGGAATTTTCACACCTTGTTTTGTTTAGAAAAAAATAATGTTTGGTCCGTATTGACCTAAAACTATTGAAAATTTTGATTTTTTTGTAATTTTAAAAATTCATATCTCAAAAAAGGTAAGACATAGAGATTTGAGGTTTGAATTTTTGGAATTCTCGCACCTTGTTTTGTCTAGAAAAAATTAATGTTTGGTCCATAATGACCTAAAACTATTGAAAATTTTGATTTCTTTGTAATTTTAAAAGTTCATATCTCAAAAAAGGTAAGACATAGAGATTTGAGGTTTGAATTTTTGGAATTCTCATACCTTGTTTTGTTTAGAAAAAAATAATGTTTGGTCCGTAATGACCTAAAACTATTGAAAAATTTGATTTTTTGTAATTTTAAAAATTCATATCTCAAAAAAGGTAAGAAATAGAGACTTGAGGTTTGAATTTTTGGAATTCTCATACCTTGTTTTGTTTAGAAAAAAATAATGTTTGGTCCGTAATGACCTAAAACTATTGAAAAATTTGATTTTTTGTAATTTTAAAAATTCATATCTCAAAAAAGGTAAGAAATAGAGACTTGAGGTTTGAATTTTAGAAATTCTCACACCTTGTTTTGTCTAGAAAAAAATAATGTTTGGTCCGTAATGACCTAAAACTATTAGGGAAAATTTTGATTTTAATGGAATTTAAAAAAAAAAATCTTATCTCAAAAAAAGTAAGAGATAGAGACTTGAAGTTTAAATTTTTGGAATTCTTACATCTAATTTTGTCTAGAAAAAATTAATGTTTGGTCCGTAATGACCTAAAAATATTAGGGAAAAATTTTTCAATTTTTTTTTCGTTTTATCAAAAAATGTCTCATATAAAAGTTGTTAGTTATTGCTTTTATAGCAACTTTTATTTGATAATTTTTTTCAAAATATTTTTCTGTTGTGATATATTTGCAAAAATCTTAAAATCGACACGAGTAAACTCCCATTTTCAGTAAACCGATTTTGACCAAAAGTTGATCAACTCGTGCCATTGATGGCAGAAGTTAAAATATGAAGTTTCATAAAAATCCTTTCAGCCGAATTTGCTCTGCACGTGTACACAGACAGACAGACAGATGGACGGACGGACAGACGGCCAGACAGACGGACGGACGGACAGACAGACCGACAGACATCATGCTAAAAATAGTCAAAACGTTATGTAGGGACCTCAATTTTTGGAGATCCATCGAAATCTCGAAACGTCAAAATCGGTATGATCACAATACTTCCCTTATATATGTTGGCGGTCGGTAAAAATAGTCAATGGTTTGATTAAGTACATTTTGGTGCTAATTAGAATGTTGTAATAAAAAAATTGTATTTTAAGGGAAGGCTTGAGTAAATTTTCGTGATCATTTGATTAAAAAGAAATTGTATTTTTAGAGTTATATTAAGTAAAATTTGGTGCTCTTTTGACTATATAAATAAAAAATGTTTTTACCGACCGTCAACATATATAAGGGAGGTATTGTGATCATACCGATTTTGACATTTCGAGATTTCGATGGATCTCCACGAATTGAGGTCCCTACATAACGTTTTGACTATTTTTAGCATGATGTCTGTCGGTCTGTCTGTCCGTCTGTCTATGTGTCTGTCTGTCTGTCTGTCTGTCTGTCGAGTTGATCAACTTTTAGGAAAAATCGGTTGACTAAAAATGGGAGTTTACTCGTGTCGATTTTAAGATTTTTGTGAATATTTCACAACAGAAAAATATTTCGAAAAAAATTATTGAGCAAAAGTTGCTATAGAAGTAATAACTAATAACTTTTATTTGAGACGTTTTTTGATAAAACTAAAAATTTCGAATAATTTCTGTAAAATTTTTCTTAAGTCTCAATTTTTTCATACTTATATGATATGTAACGTTTCCATGGTCATGATAAATAATATCTCTGTTAGAAAATATTAGGCCAAGTTATTTCTACTCTGCTACTAGAATGTATTTTATATAAGTACTTTACGATAGCGGTCGGTCCTGTGGTGGCCACAGCTGATTTTTTAAGGATTGGCTTAAGTAAATATAAGTGTTCTTTTGAATAAATAAATAAAAAATGTATTTTAAGGGTTGGCTTGAGTAATTTTTAGTGTTCTTTTAATTTTTGGTTATTCTAATTCCCACTAAAATGTACTTAATCAAACCATTAAAAAATTTTTTTTTTCAAAAGAACACGCAATTTAATTTATGCCAACTTGTAAAATAATTATTTTTTATTTTAAACAAAAAAAGACTAGATCTAGCTCTTATAGTTATGGCCCCAGTTGTCAACGGCCCGATTTGTTAATGGCCCGAATTGCTAATAGTCCCAATTGTGTAAAGCCCCAATTGTGTACGGCCCGAATTTTTCATCGGCCTAGTTGTTAATGGCCCCAGTTGTGAAAAGCCCCAATTGTGAACGGCCCGAATTGTCTTACGGATCCAGTTGTCATGGAACCATTTTGAACACCAATTTCCTGGGTTTACAATAATAATAACAGGTCTATTCTGTAAGCTTTTAGACATTTATTTTTACAGTGTCCTGTCTAAAGTTCCGACAGTACAGTGTGCATAAGTGTCAGGGCAGTCACTGTCGACAAATTACATAATAGACCTCCTGGTTACGTAAATCGTACTTTTTTCCTACATGTTCTAGACTAGAAATTAAATTAAAATAAATACCAGGTCTACAAGTATGAAATGCGGATTTTTTTCAAACTTGCCGCACAAACAGAGTGTATAGTTCAAAGTTTCAACACATATGGCGTTTTGTTAAGTTATCATTAAGTGTCAAATGCGTATAGGTTATAATTTGAAAAGTGATCATATAGTTTTGTTTTACTGTGTTAAAAATGTCAAATTTTGTGCCAAATAAAGAGCATTCGCGGACAGTACTACTGTTTTGTTTTCATTTGAAAAAAACTGCTGCTGAATCATACCGACTGCTTCGAGAAGCTTATGGTGAATATGCTCCATCGCAAGATACGTGTAGTGACTTTGATCTTACAGACAAAGAACATGGAAAACCTCCAAAAAAATATGAAGATACAAAATTGGAAACATTGCTACAGGAAGACGATAGTCAATCACAAAAACAACTAGCAGAGCAGTTAGGCGTTAGTCAACAAGCTGTTTCTAATCGCCTACGAGAGATGGGTAAGATCCAGAAAGTCGGCAGATGGGTTACACATGCATTGAATGAGAGGCAGATGGAAAAACGCAAAAACACTTAAAAATGGGATTTGCACCGGGAAATGGATTTATTTTGAAAATCCCAAACGCAAAAAATCATGGGCGAACCCAGGCTCACCATCCACATCAACTGCAAGACCGAATCGCTTTGGCAAAAAGACAATGCTCTGTACTTGGTGGGACCAAAAGGGTGTGGTCTATTATGAATTGTTAAAACCTGGTGAAACAGTTAATACCCAACGCTACCAACAACAACTGATCGAATTGAACCATTCGCTGCTCATAAAACGACCAGAATACGAAAGAAGACAGCACAAGGTAATCTTTCTTCACGATAACGCTCCATCACATAAGGCAAAAGCAGTTTGCAACACATTGGAGGCACTCAAGTGGGAAGTGCTACCCCATGCCGCTTACTCACCAGACTTGGCCCCTTCAGATTACCACTTGTTCGCATCGATGGGTCACGCACTTGCCGAGCAGCACTTTTGTTCATATGAAAATGTGAAAGAATGGCTAGATGAATGGTTTGCGGGGAAAGGGGAAGAGTTCTACTGGCGAGGTATTCACAAATTGCCTGAAAGATGGGAAAAATGTATAACTTCTAATGGAACATACTTTGAATAAATAAACTTTTACTGTTCTTTTGAGTGTAATGTGTTTTATTTTAAAAAAAAATCCGCATTTCATACTTGTAGACCTGGTAAATAGCCTATTCTAGAATAGCTGAGTATTTGACAGTAGCTTTTGTCAGATATCAGTGCTGCTTTGTACATTTGTAAGACTTTTGTAAAAAATGTTGTTCAAAGAATACGCTATCCTATATTATGCGTTGCTTACCAGTCGTAAGTGGGTGCTGTTGGAGTACTTGGAAATGATGGAGGAGTTGGTGGTCCATAGTTATATTTATCGTAGAATTTTAATGGTGAATAATCACTGTCAGCTCTCAGCGGTTTTCCGGTAACTCCAGTAATTCCATTCGATTGCGTTTGAGGGTACAAACTTTGTTTATCCTGGGCAAAATTTGGTAAAGACCAACCTTGTTGAGGCCTGGCCGTATTTGGGGTAGTGCTGCTTGGAGCTGCGTAGAACTTTGTGGGGTAGTGACTTTTTTCTAATCTTATTTTATTTTCCTGGAACATTTTTACAGGCCAAAAATTAAAAAAAAATTAAAAAAATCATTTAATACTAAATATCTTATTGTCAACCGACATCATCAAGAGAAAATGATGTGAAATGTTAATTTTTGCTAGGAGTCTGTAGATGACAGAAAAGAAGTAAGTATTAGTTTAAAAAAGGGGACAGGCTCACATTTCATCGGCTCTAAACCTTTTTGTGGGCTTTTTTTTACCTCGTCACAAATGTTAAAATTTTAGACCGTAACTCAAAAGTGACCATATATTTGTGATCTAACGCTAAAAATGTATAAGTATACAAATTTTAAAAACAATATAAAAAAATCCTTAAAGTTTTGAAATTTTGACAAAAAATTATTTGACTCCGGTTTTAGCCAAAATATTGTTTTGAGCTAATTTTGAGATGAGGATTATGAAATAAGAAAATTTTAAAAATCAATGCTTTCCTAGTTTTTAAGTAAGTGCCGATTTGGGTCAGTTTCTTGCCTATAAAACCAAAACTTTTAGCCAAACTTTAGAATGGACCAAATTTTGTTGACCTATGACCAAAAATACATATTTGTACCAATTTTCAATAAAATCGGAGACAAAAATTTTTTGCTTGAAAATCACGATTTTTTTAGGGTCCCCCTTGCGATTTTTTCGATTTTTTTGCCATTTTCAAGCGGTTTGAATTACTGCCCATACAAAACGTAATAATTGGTTTATTAAAGCCCATTTTTTTCAGACTAAACAATATTTTAGAATTTTAAAAATTCATATCGCAGATTTCTAACCTTAAAAATTTTTTAGTTCGGATTTATGAAAATTTTCAAAAAATAAAAAAAAAATGTCAAATTTTCAAAATTTTGTTTGTTCCAAAATATGGTGATAAGTCAATTAGGGCCGAAAAACGAATAAGGCCTTTAATTTCTAGACTAAACAAACTACGAGAAATCCAAAAATTTTAACCTTAGTTCGTTTGCTCTAACCGTTTTTGAGTTAAGTTTATTTTTTTTTAATTCACAATTTTCACAAAGGATGTAAATTATGCCACTAAAAAAATTGTCATAATCTCAAAACGCATTAAACAATTAAGGCCTCAATTTTTTCCTTTACCAAATAAACTACGAATAATCCAAAAATGTAAATCGCTATCTCTAACCGTTTTTGAGTTGTGCTTTTTTTAATTCACAATTTTCATAAATCATGTAAATTACATCATTCAAAAAATGTCGTAATATCAAAACGCGATAAACGAATAAAGCTTAAAATTTTCTCTAGATAAAACAAACTATGGAAAATCCGAAAATCCAAAATTTCAACGGCAGGTCTCTTTTTTTAACCGTTTTTAGTTCATAATTTTCGCAAATATAAATTATGGCATTAAAAAAAATGTCGTAATCTCAAAACGTGTAAAACGATTAGAGCCCCAAATTATTTCTAAACTAAATAAACTGCGATTCACTAAGAATAATCCAAAAATTCTAACCAGAGGTCACTGTTTCTAATCGTTTTTGAGTAGTATTTTATTTAATTTTACAATTTTCACAAATAATGTAACGGTAAAGAATTTTTTTGAAAAATCTTTTGCCCGTTCTGGGGATCCCACACTTAAGAGGCGAATGGTATGAACACTACGCTTCTGCAATTGTTTCTGTTTCGCAATAATCACTTTAAAAATAAAATATTTAAAAAATTAATTATTATTCCTTTTTTTTCGCATATACCTTGTTTAAATCAATATTTAATAAGAATAGATATAATAGATATAAGGTATAGGCAATTCCAAACGTTTAAGAGGAACTAACTGGAATTTTCATTTTTCAAAGTTGTCATGAGTTCTCCTTTTCAGATTTGGAGTTGGCTTTTGCTAAACAAAATAATCAAAAGCCTCACTTAAACGGTAAAAGTTACTAGAATTGAAAATTTAGTTCTACTTAAACCAAAGAAACAGGCTGTAATTGTTTTTGCAAAAATTAAATCTTCTTCGTTAATTCACGCATGAAGAGCTTTTATCTGATACTCAAAATAATAAAAATAAAAAATCGAAAAATATTTATATGTGAGAATATTTTTCCTATATGGGTCATAGAAGGACTAAGAGTTTAGCCACAATTTCTACCATTTAGACCTGTATTCCTCAATCTTGTTACTCTCGTGGCACATTTTCCAGACAAGAAAAATTCCGCGGCACACCTACGTAGTCGTAGGAGAAGTCTTATTGGTCTTTATCCAAATAATGTTGGCTTCTGAATGCAGATCCCTGTATTCAGGATATGTCAATTTCAATTCGTCATAAAAAGATCCGTCGTGTACTTTATTCTTATTAATAGTATTGCACGTATATTCGGACAATGATGTTAAAAAAGCGAGGCCAGTTTTTGTTTTTAAGATTTTGCGGCACACTTGGAAAATTTTGTGGCATACTAAAGTGCCGCGGCCCACCCTTTGAGAAACACTGATTTAGACAGACAGACACAGAAATGATAATAAATGGTGTCTTGGTTATACCTACGAAATCCTATATATCTCCTACCTGATTTTCCTGATGGAACTGTTGCATAGTCTTTATCTTAGGCTCCCCCCAAACAGGTTGAACTGGAAACCTATTATATTCCACATAAGACTCCAATTGAGGACTTGCCCTAAACGGACTTTTCATCGGTTCAGCTTTAGTCTCATTCGGTGTCACAATCTTGATATTCGAACCCATCGCAGCAACCGGACCAGTCGGTTGAGTAATCCTTTGCATGTCTTCAATTTTCACATCATTCTTCAAATCATTCTTCATCGTAGAACTTGTTTCGTTGATAAACATTTCTGTCGTTTCCGTAACATTTTCTTTAACTTCTATAGCACTTATTAATATCGGAAATAATAATATTAATGTTCGCATCTTGCGAATGTTTATAGAAATAAAAGAATTCTTTTGATGCAGTTATATTTATAAATGTGAGTGTGTTAGTTTTTTGTCATTTCGTGCAATTCTTTTGTTTTAGATACAAAGGTGAAAACTATAATTTATGTATACCTTAATTGTTGTTTAATATTGTTTTATTACGCTCTGATAAATTGTTGCAAGTAACATGTTAGGATGGTAAGTGAAAGTTAAGTACAAACACCTCCGACATGCAAAGTAGAGTGATTGTAACATTATGTTTTATTGTTAAAACTGATTAATGTATATAAAAGATTATTAAATGAAACTATTTTTTATGTTTTACTAATTTCTTTATTTCACTTCAGAATAAAGCGAAACATTTAATGTGTTATAAAGTTAGCTTAAAAGTTAATAAAACTATTTATAACATAATTATTACCGACCGTCAACATATAGAAGGGAGGTATTGTGATCATACCGATTTTGACATTTCGAGATTTCGATGGATCTCCACGAATTGAGGTCCTTATATAACGTTTTGACTATTTTTAGCATGATGTCTGTCGGTCTGTCTGTCCGTCCGTCTGTCTGTCTGTCTTTCCGTCCGTCTGTCTGTCTGTCTGTCCGTCTGTCCGTCTGTGTACACGTGCAGAGCAAATTCGGCTGAAAGAATTTTTATGAAACTTCATATTTAAGCTTCTGCTATCAATGGCACAAGATGATCAACTTTTGGTAAAAATAGGTTGACTAAAAATGGGAGTTTACTCGTGTCGATTTTAAGATTTTTGTGAATATTTCACAACAGAAAAACATTTAGAAAAAAATTATTAAATAAAAGTTGCTATAAAAGCAATAACTAATAACTTTTATTTGAGACGTTTTTTGATAAAACGAAAAATTTCGAATAATTTCTGTAAAATTTTATAGTCCCAATTTTTTCATACTTATATGTAACGTTTCCATGGTCATGATAAATAATATCTCTGTTAGAAAATATTAGGCCAAGTTATTTCTACTCTGCTGCTAGAATGTATTTTATATAAGTACTTTACGATGGCGGTCGGTTCTGTGGTGGCCACAGCTGATTTTTTTTTGTGCGACCGTATTAAAAAGAGTTATTTTTTATCATCTAGTACCGGCCAAAAAGTAAATCTTTTTCGGCCTAGGCCGATTCGCTTATTTTTTTGGCTGCTGGATGCTAGAGCCATCTATGTGTCATTTCTTAAGTTACAAGATCTACATGGTTACACTGAAACAACTGACAGTCACACATTTATAATTGTAATAATTGTTCAGTAACCGTAAATTATCCAATGTAAATAAATAAATTTAATTTTTCTAATAAAAATTACTTTTGGTCGCCCAAAAAATACAATTTGCATCTTGGCCAAAAAGATCTTTTTCGTCTTTATCTGTTTGAAGTTATCGGCTGCGCTCTGGCTTTCAAAATCAGAGGCGGCCAAAAATGATCTACTTTTTGGCCATAGTAGTTACACAAATAACTATTATCTACGAGAGTCAAATAATAAATGCATTATGTCGTCCAACTGTAATAGCTATGTATGGACTAAAGGTGTTACTAAGATGATTACGCCCGGAGAGCGACGTAAAACAGCCCGAGTGATGGATGTCGCTTGATCTACGTAATCATCCAGTAACGCCAATGGTGCATAAAAGATTTTATTTTTCACTTGACATAAAATAAAAAGTAAAAATTAGTAGATATTTATACCTATCTGGTAGTCTATGACAATAAACAGTTTATAGACAAAGTACAAATTCTTTTATGCGCATGCGTGCTCACCCGTGGAAATTTAACGTTTTCTTACACTACAAGTTTTAATTTAATAAATTAGTTAATTAGTTAAAATGTTTGGGGTTCAGCAATGATGGCCATTTGCGCCTCTAGAGCCCATATTTAGAACAAGAATATTATTTATAAGTTAGAATAAATAAAACAATAAATAATATTATTTCAAACATTATTGTATAATACCATGAGTTCAAAAAGAAATTACATAAGGGTTGGCTGTGGAAAAATAAAATAATGTCTACTACAAGCTTTATATAACAATTGACTAACGTTTACGCAAAGTAATACTGATTACAGTCTTTGTAATCATTACAATTGAAAATTATAATTTTTTCATTTCACAGGTACAGAAAATTAAACATAAAAAACTAAATAGCTGTTCAAAGTGACTGCCATTTTCCTGCAGACACAAATTGACTCGTCTTTTCATACTATTAAAAGCATTTATATGAATTTGAGTTATATTGGCACACTGTTCCGTAATTCTGTTTTGCAGTTCCTCGATATTGTTATTAGGGGTCTTGTATACATTATTTTTCTGATAAGGGGAATATAAAGTAATCTAAAATATTCAAGTCTGGTGATCTAGGTGGAAATTATGAATTTAAACGTAAACTAATTATTCGATCGTCAAAAACTTCACGAAGGTAATTGATGGTCTCTTGAGCGGTATGGGCAGTTGCGCCATCCTGTTGGAAGTAGCCTTGCTGGAGCTCATCCCCATGAAGCTGATTAATATATTCACGTACAATATTCCGGTATCTTTGAGCAGTAACAATTTCGTGGAAATATATGTGTCCGATAGTCGGGTTTCGAGACACAGCAATCCAAACACCAACTTTTAACGGGTGAATGGGAGTTTCGCGAAAAGTATGAGAATTTTGAGCACCCCATAACCTCATATTTTGTGAATTTATATATCCCAAATGGGCGAACCAGGCCTCGTCAGAAAAACACGTTAAATTTAACAAATCATCATTTTTAATTAAACCAGTGGCAATACACAATTCGCTTATTGTGATCTGCTGGCAGCAAATCATGTAAAGCAAGAATTTTGTAATGGGAATAGCTTTAAATCTTTTTTGACAATAGTATGGCCAGTTTCTAATGATAAACCAGTCTCTTGCGAAAGTGTACGTAGTGGTATAGTGGGTTGCTCGTTCATAAGTTGACGAACATCGTCAACTGTATTTTGGCCTTCCAGTTCTATCTCTATGAGTAATGCTCTCTGTATTTCGAAATAAATCAATACATCTTCTAAGTGCGCTGTAAGAATCTCCTTCAAAGAAAGCAATATCTGGAAATTGTAGTGGAAATTCCTCTAAACATGACACCGCACTGTAAATCCATTCGCCGTTCTCTCGAACACCATTTCAAAAATATGATTCAATCAAATTTTTTGTGTTCTGATGTAAAAACCATTATAATTGTAGTTTAACTGATTTTTCAATATAAACTTATGACAACAAAACTGTGATGACAGTTAATTAATTCTAAAGCTTGATGTTGACATTACTTTTATTTTCCATAGCCAACCCTTACAATTTCTTTTTGAACTCATGGTACAATCAGCTGATGGTTCAACCATATTATTTACCATCTTGATAACTGATGAAATTAAACAATGACACTCAAAATTTTTGTGTTTTTAGATTAAATTTACAAAAATTTTAATATAACGTATATTTTATAAATTTAACGATATGGCATAACATTTATATATAACATAGACATAACCTTTAATAGCATTATTATTTTATTCAATACTTTTCTAAACCATTGCGGCCAACAGTTTACTTTTCTTGAATTTTTAATATCATATTATACATATTCTTCACAATAACATCTTCCAACCCTGAATCAGCAGCATCCATTGACAAATTCCAAAAATCCTGCCAATTTTTACAAACATTCAATTCAATCTCACTGTCATAAACCGTCATAAAAATTAATTTACAATCAAAATTCTTACAATCTTCGTCAGTAGTAATAGTCATATTTATGTTTCCAAATTTTCCAACTCGCCATTTACAATAAAAAGTTACCTCAAAACATTTCAAAACAGCAAAGTAAAATTCATCAACCTTCAAATCAGTTTGGGTCATTATATTTGAATCTACTAAAAATTCTTTCATATCTTTAGTACAAGTAGATCTGTGTTCAAACCATGGTCCTTCGATATTTTGTTGGCAACTTTTACAAAAACGTTGAGCAAAGTTACAATACCAACCCTCGTGTTTATTTTTTTCGAATAAGTTTGTATTGTGATAAGTACAGCCTCTTTCGATATTCTTACATACATTTTTGTCACATAGATGGCAGTTGAATCTGTCACTGTAACAATGTACTGGGTATTCACTTAGTATACCCTTGCAAAAATAACACTGTTTCTCCACCATTGTTACTGTGAGACTAAAGTTCATTTTATCATATTCTCCCAATTCCCAAAAGAGGCTCCTTAAACTTACTTCTATCGAATCTTCATTGCGCATCGTAAATTTACTTTCTTGCTTCTGTACGTTTTTGTATTTTATTACACTTCCGGTTTTACTTTTGTATTCTATTTTATATTGGAATAATTCTGCTAATTTTGGGTCTCCAAGAAAAACTACGCAGTGCCATAATTTATTTGGTACTTCTGTGTGTTTTGTTTGGAGAAGAAATTGGAAGCCATTGTATTTGAAGGTTTGATTTGATTCAAAGTTATTCTTGATGTTTGGTAGGATGGTGTATGGATGCTTTACTATCAGAAATGGATGTTTTTCATAATAATGGTCATAAACGTTACTTCCAATCCAACTACATTTAGGTGATGCTGGACATATAAATTTTTGGAGAGGTTCCATTGTTATTTTCGAAATAAAGTTATACCTACAAGAAATATAGCTAAATTAAAATACAACAAAGCCACGATCTAATGGATTAATAGTGGGGTATTATATATATTTTTGTTTAAAATGACATTAGATTGGATTATGAAAAAGTAATGCGCATCGAGGAATTTTTATCATGTGGACGATAAGTCTATTAGAGCCGCGGTTCTTAACCGGGGGGTTCCAAAAAAGACCTTAGGGGGTCCCAAAATTAAAAGAAAAAATTGATGTGAAGTGTGAATTTTCATACATTTCAGGATTTCGCAGGTATTTATTAAGTGAATATTGATTATTTGGGATGCCAAAACAAATATTATGTTAAAATATTTTTTTTTTTGTTAATTTTAATTAGAATTCCTAATACCATTATGTAGGTTTCTAAATATGTGCAGTTTTTTCTTTTTATATATCGCAAGGTTTAATAAGATTTTGAAAATTGCGCCTATGGCTTCCATTGGTTGTTTTAGTCATAAGCTCCGCCCTTCTGGTTTCGTGTATTTATAGGAATATAAATAGCAGTATAGCAGTAATATATTTAGGCACTAATATGATACAGACATTATAACACATGACATAACATATATTTTATATATTTCATTTTTTTTTACTTGTATCCATGGTATTATATATTTATAGTTACGTTATATTTTAAGTTACTTGGTTGTAAGTCCAATAGTAATCAATTTCAACAATTTCCACTGATTATTAAATTTACGCTTTTAAAAATTACATGCAATATTTGCCCAAATATAACTAGAATTTTGAGTAAATAATTTTAATTAAATAAAAATGCAAAAAAACATAAATAATGAAATTGCCTCGAGGCCGATTTGAACTCGAGTTTGCAAATTAGAACACCAGTATACTAACCATTACACCATCGAAACGCTATCCACACTGTGCTACATAATATCATTAAATATTTTACATGGTCACGTAAAAAACACAAAAAATGCGTTATTTTCCGAAAACATAATCTGATTAAAAATTCCTGTTGTACTATTCCGGTTCACACAAATGTACATTACTTAGAATTTTCTTAGATTTTTAGTTTAAACCATCTGGGCTACAGGGTGTGGGACAAAATTTTTGTTGCACCATTTGGGCAAATCCACGTACTAAGGGCTTTCCTTTGATACCCTGCTCAGAATTTGAAAAAAATATTTTTTTTTTTTCGATGAGCACATATTTGTTTATATTTTTAGGGGGATATGTTTTTAGATGTTTTGGTATTTTTCCTATGTGATCTCCTAAAAAGCATTAGTATATTTTTTTTATTCACCTATATTAATTTTTTACTTATTAACCTCTTGTTGTTCAATTTGTTTTTTCTAGTAATAATTGGTTTAAAATAAACAGACTTGCCATGATTAATTCTAAAAATGGATTTTTTCTGGCTATTTGACGTTTAGAGGTTAGAATAACAGCTGGTTAAAAATTAACACCACCTATTTGGCTGGAGTTAAAATTCCAAATATAACCTACTGAATTAACCACATCGCGGTTAAAATTCTAATGCCATAAAATTACAGAATAACAGTTACAGAAGTATTATAAAGCGTGGTTAAATTTTTTTAACTTGAGGTTAATTTTTAACTTTTTAAGATGCAGAATAGACCCGAATATGTGCTAGCCAAGGCTATATTGAAATCGACATGACTAGATCTTTGTAATTTATATTTTAAGGATAATAAAGTCAAAACTTGCAAAAAAGCCAAAAATTATTGCCAACATTTAGTAATGCTACTTACCTTTCTAAATACTTAATAATATTTTGGAACAAGTATTTTTACTATTTGTTACTACAAGAAATCGGGCCATTATCGTCTTTCGAAATGAGTATGCATTTCATCCAATGCACTTTATAGCACTGACTAACCCAAATTATTATTGACTCAATCATATCAAAAATAATAAAATATAAACTATATCTAAATCTAATCAGTCAAAATTCTTACGAAACAAAAAAAATTGCTATCTTCTTTTTTTACCTGTTGCTATTGTACGACAAATTCATAGAAATATATTGTTTAAAACAAAATATCTAATTTGTTCAAATAGGCGCGCTTTATCGCCAGCATACAATAGGAAAAAATTTAGGTATGTGAAATGTGTTTCAAAATTTTGTAGGTATTCAGTAAGTGTCAAAGATTTTTGGGCATATTTTGACTGCAATCGCGTTACTTATATATTTTTTAAACCAATTTACTATTTTCAATTTTTGTATTATTCACTTTTATTTAACATCTCATATGAAATATTCAAATATTTTGTGATATAATTATCGTTATTATCCGACTTTGTTATCTTGATTCCAATGACTAAATGCCTGGCTTAAAGAATTATGACTTTTAGAAGATAAAAATGATTCAAGGTGATTTTTTACTATAATTAGTAGAAACAGGCAAAAATATGCAACGGTACTTTTGCCATAGGCGTGCTATTTTAAACTTTATTTTAACACGAAACCAACAAAAAACAAAAGAATAAAACACTTGTACCGCAATGAATTCTTATCTTAATAACGACACCTCATTATTTTGGGATTACATCCGAGATAGGTAATTCCGGTCACTCCTTTGCCATTGGTCAGTTTTTGATAAGATATTAAATTTTTATACGCTACACATATTACAAATATATATAATTACATTTTATTTCTACAGATAACACATGTATTGCTTTTTATCGATTAAACACCTAACTAAAGTACCGTTGCATATTTTTCCGGACTCTAATAATTAGTATTGGAGGCCTAAGTTGCGCAGATATAGCGAGCCTGTTTCTCGTGTTAAATGACACGGGTTTGAATCCCGGTCAGAACATGGATATTTGTGTTCATTCTTACCACTTCATCTTCATAAATAATAATAATAATAAATCTAAATGAATAAAATGAAATAAAACCTCTTCCAACCCTCGAACTGGGTCACCGTGGGAGTCGTAGACCTGAAACTTTATTCTGCGAAGTGGAAGGTACGTGGCTATTTTATAGCAGCAGTACGATAGTGAAAACTAATTACCTAGTTTTTAGGTATACAATATTTTATTTTCCCCCAAACATTAGCCCATTAACAATAGTGTAATAAACTCTAGTAAATACGATCAATTTAGGTAATTAGGTTCAGTTTAGTTAGTAAAAATCTAGGACAGCAGAATTAGGAAAACGATCATCAAGCCTTGTCCATCATCGGGTGATTTTGGACTGCCTCTAAAAAGAGCATAGGCTGTCAATAAAATTTCTCCATCTAACTCGTCTATCTGCCATAGGCTTCAAGTCGGTGATGTTGTTATAAAGTCTTTTGTCTTGGTTTTGAGAGCTCCATGCATTTATTTCTAGCAGGGTTGAGCGACGCCAAGTGTTCTTTGGTCGCCCTCTACACCTACTGCCCTGATGGTTGTATGCTAGTGCATATCGACACACTTCGCTAGGAGCCCTTCGAAGAGTGTGCCCTAACCAACCATACTTTCTTCTTTTTATTTGCAAATTAATGTCCATTTGACCAGTTCTTTCCCCCAATTCTACGTTTGATATTCTACGTGGCCAATAAATGCGAAGAATTCTTCGAAGACATCGATTTACAAATACTCACACTCTTCTCTTGATAGCTTCTGTTACGAACCAAGTCTCGCAGCCGTACAGAAGAACTGACGTCACGCATGCCCTGAATATGGTAGTTTTCTTGAAAGTACTGTAGATCGCAGAATTCCATACACGGCTAAGTTGGATAAATGAGCTTCTCGCTTTGCGTATTCTGCTTTCCACATCTCCATCCACCGTTCACAGACACAACACTCCCCAAGTACTGGAAATCATCCACACGCTCGATTTGATGGTTACCGAGCAGTAAAGGTCTATCGGTTTCTGCATTTATCCGCATTTCTTTTGTCTTAGAGCTATTAATTTTCAATACAACTTTTGCAGATTCAATCGTGAGGTCATTCAGTTTTTGCTGCATGTCTCCATGCTTATGGGACAACTCACATTTATCGTCTGCATAATCCAGTGACTCCAGTCTGACTGTTGGTGTTAGCGGATTCCAAATGATTCCTCTGGGTTTGTTAGCTGTTGATCGTCTAGCCACGGCGTCTAAAACTATTAAAAAAAGAAGCGGTGACATCACACAACCTTGTGTAACACCTGTAATGGTTGGAAAGGGTTCTGACAAGCTACCATTGTGTAGAACTCTACACGTGAAGGCGTTGTAGCTATTTATAACCAGAGATATTATTTTGTCAGGCACTCCAATATTCTGCATTTCAGCCCAAATGCATTCTCTATCGACAGAGTCGAATACTTTTTCATAGTCGACGAAAAGGAGATACAAGATAACGGAACTCGACTGCCTGTTCGATGATAATCCTGAGGGTATTAATTTGATCTATACAAGACCTGCCTGTTCTAAAACCGGCCTGTTCAGGTCGCAATTTCTTGTCGATAGCTATGACCATTCTTTCAAGGATTATCTTGCAAAAAATCTTCATTACTGAGCATAAGATGTTAATGCCACGCCAATTATTGCAGTCCGTTAGGTCCCCTTTCTTGGCAATTTTAATCACAATGCCTTCTCGAGGAAAACGATAGTATATAATAAATATTTGACGAAGGGATTTTCGATTTTTCACTTGCAAAATTGGTGTGTATATGGACTCTTGCTAGGCTCCATGGCCTTGTCTACCTCTTCTCTATGAACGCCTCTTATTTATTAGTCCTTCCATGAAAGAATCTTCCTCCCCTACATTGTTTGTACGTGTCCAATTTATTGTTACCTAGGTCATCTGTTACTTTTCAGTTGAGTATTCTACTTTAATGCCCATACTACTTTAATCTATTTATTATTGTGAAACTATATTGTTATTATAAGAATAAAATGTTTTTTTTTACGTTTTATAGAAAATATATTCATTTTTCATTGCGATACTTGAAAATATCGATATTTTTTTTTTTTTCGCTATGATACCGGTATCGATAATTTTTATTCGATATTATCGATACCCAAATATCGATACTTTCTCAGTATTGCATATCCCTACTCACACCCTTATACTTACAATATAGAGCCTTCTCCGACCTAAAACACCAAAGCATGTACAAGACTAAATTATAAATAAAATTCAAAAGTTTCCATTGGCATTTATTGATATCTTATAGATTTATTTACAACTTACACATCGAAGACCTTATTTATAAGCTCAAGTTTACAAGATACGTAATAACGATGGGTATTTGGCACATATATAAGATACTTTTTTTTTATAAATTTCGTTTTGAACATTCTGCATGAAAACGATCATTATATTATTCGTTTCTAGCAACAATAAACCAGTACGAAAATGTACTGAATATAATAATAAAACAAAAAGGACAACAACACATAATAAATTATAATATAAATAATAAATTATAACAAATATATTTTAATATGATATGCTTTCTTTGGCTTAGTCAGATCAGTTAATTAGCTGTTTCTACTGTTTTGCCCTTTTAATCCATAACTGATTTAAAAGAATATAACGAAAAAGGCAGCAGAAAATTAATAAATAAATAGTTATTTTTATAAATAATTGCCAGGATTTTAAATATTTATATTAACACTGAATTACAATTACAAGGTTTTTAGAAATGTCATCTTAATAAATAATATTTTTAATAAATAATTTTTTTAATAAAGAATTTTCTTAATAAATACTACAAAAGTTTGACTAGATTATTATTTCTCAAAATATTGTTAGTAGTGTAAGGTTTTAAACGTGAAAATTTTAATAATTATAAATAAATTCACTGTATCTTTTTTTCATAGGGTTCATTCGAGTTGTACAGAGTAGAGCGAGCGCTGAGCGAACAGTTGATGGTGACGTCATGAATAGAGCACTAACGGAGCGAGCGTTCTTGTGACGTAATGTTTATAAAATCTAACCCTACAATTTTAGGCGGCGTTTTTATTGTCAGATTAGTTCATGTCAGTCATGAATCAAAATTATATACCTCGGTTTTTCCTTGTTTTTTTTTTTTTTTCAATGATGAAGAAATAAAATTAATTAAAAGGTAAATAATAATTAATGAATTAATTTAATGAATTCTTTCCATTTTAATTTTATGCACGGTGTATTTTAATAATTTTTTTGCTGTTTACAGAACGTCACAAATACATAAAATGGCCGTACTCTGTAGCTATAGACAAATAACAATATTATTTATCTATTGTTATTTGTCTAAGGCTATTATTTTTATTTTATTTATAATTTAATTTTAAACTTTCATTTCTTTCCCGCCGTTCCCCCACTTTTTTAAGTCATACTCCATATGCTCGGTCTTAAAACCCCGAACACATAGAGCGCACTCTAAATGCTCGCTCGATTGCAAAACGAATGCAATTGAGTGTACTCCGAGCGTCAAATCGAACACGTTTGAGTGTACAGAACGTTCTCGGAACGCTCGGAGCGTCAAATCGAATGTACCCTAAATGTACATTTCGACATACTAAGCCGTCATCTTCAGTAGAACAGCGTGCTACTGAAGTATTGTACTGTTCTACTGAAGATGACTGTTTAGCATGTCGAAATGTACATTTAGAAAATTAATAAAACAAGTGAAGAAAAGATACAGTGTATTTATTTATAATTATATAATTGTTGATAGTATGCCCGTAAATATGAGACAGTAACAAGATACTTGGTGTGGTTAGCAGGGCTGGATCTAGGGTGTAGTGAGCAAAGCACTCGCGTCGGGCGCAGAGTTGGTAAGGGCGCAAGAAAGAGTTGAGGAGCAAAAATCACGCCTCCTTTTTTTATTCATCACTACTAACCGTCTTCCTTCTTTATTTAGTTAAGGATGGGAGCGCAAAACTGGTACTTTGCCTCGGGCGCAGAAATACCGCTGTCCAGCTCTGGTGGTTAGTAATGATTTTTGTTGGTAGTTTATTTAAGAGATATTTTGTTCGAATGATAGTTCTGTTTAACGGAACTGTGGGGGTTATACTCTACAGCAAGCATGTGGCCACAAGCGTTAAATTGTTAAGTCTGTTCTACGTTATAGTTTTCTCCTTAGCACTACGGATTTTTGCGTAGTATTGACATAAAAAGTATAATATGTAACCAGTGGCGCAGCCAGGATTTTATCTTGGGGAGGGCCGAATCAAATTTCAAGGGCACGCGGGCCGTATACGGCCCTAAACCTTATTTTTTGTGGCCCCTGAAGCGGTTATCAAAATCACTTGAGCTTATTTAGAGGAAAAATATATTTAAAAATGTAAAATATACTCTCTTCCCCTTTTCTGTTTATAAAAAAATGTCAAGAAACCCTTCGGGATATTTAAAGTTCCGTCACTGCTTATCATTTTGTTTGTAAAATAGACTGCGACCCAAATCAGTTCGATACCCCTGCTGTTGGATATTGATATTTATATCACATAATAATTCCATTATTTGTTGATAAAAAAAAATGTAATTGTTAATCCATGAATCAAAAACTTGATTTTTTCTTCGATAAATACATATTTATTTATATTTTTCGCAGGATATATTTTTGAAGTGTCAATATTTTTCTTACTTATGTTCAGTTCTCTAAATCAGCCGCTTGGCCACAATTTGTACCGAACGAACAAATTCGTGAGAAGGTTATACCGAAGTCAGATTTCTACTTTATCTTATCTGAATCGAGTAATTAGTTGTTTAAAACAGTTTTATCATTTGACTGGGCGAATATTTTATTCGATGTGTCAGGGGGAAAAAGGATCAACGCTCCCCTTCATATAATTCGTTGGAGCATATTTGGAAAGTGATGTATTTTCACTTGAACAATAACGGCCCCTATCAAGAGTAGGCAATCCTTAAAAAATGTTTATTTATACGAAAAACATTAAATAAAAAATGCCGATATTGTTTACAATGAAGTAATTTAAAAATTAACTACTGGTTAATAAATTTTATCTTCAACTCTCCGAGCAGCGCAGTGTAATCTTCTGGTTCTGGGAGGGGCCCAGGACCGTCGCCCCTTCCCCTTGACTGCGCCACTGTATGTAACACAATACTTCCTTCTAACTTTCAATGTTATTCGATAGCTAACGCAACTTTTAAAACTATCTTCAGTTAGATTTTGTTTAAAATGTGGATACTTTTTCAGGAGAACTAACTTTACGTTTATTTTTTGTTGTAATGTTTTACTTTTTCTGATATTTGTGGTAATCCTGAGTTCTGGCCTTTTAAATAAAAACTATACTGGCTAATGGTTACTATAATTAAATATTATCCAAAATAATTCAACGATATTTATAAATTTGTTGTTATAACCACACTTTTATATGTCACATCAAATTGTAAAGTTGGCAGTGAGAAGTAACAAAAGTGCTGAATGCCTCTTTTTGTCATTTTTATCTCAGAAGTAAGTTTTAAAAATTTGTATGACGTCATAAATTTGAAAGTGTATTGAAAAGTATAACGTAAAACACCACTAAGCAGAGTGAGTTCAACTCCTGCCTATGTCAAATAATTAGTGTAAATAAATTTATACCAATTAAAGGTTTTGCTTAGCCGGTTGCAACCGAATATAAACTGTGGGAGCCTTTCTGTGTACGCTAAAAAATTAACTTTATGCTGACCATATTACTCTTGCATGCACACAGATTGAAAATATGGTCATGAAATCTGGAAACAAGAGATTTAGGCTGACCTCGGGCTGTGACGCCAACGTAGATAACCCCAGTAGATTATGTTTCTTTTATAATCTATATATCAAAATATAAAGCGAATTTTTATCTATCTAATAGGATATTTAAACTGTACAAAAATTGTAACAATGCTATCGCACAGTAA
Organism: Liopterus haemorrhoidalis; assembly: GCA_963971575.1. Classification (NCBI taxonomy): domain Eukaryota; kingdom Metazoa; phylum Arthropoda; class Insecta; order Coleoptera; family Dytiscidae; genus Liopterus; species Liopterus haemorrhoidalis. Next base: position 21,102,261 of record OZ020611.1, read on the forward strand.
CTTAATAATAGATATAATATCAGTCAACAATTTCCTGGAATTTTTTTAATATTTTTGCCCGTTTCAAATATCTTTTATATTTATATAGTTTTGTGTAGAAATATTCAAATAATACGTCAACATTTTTTCGACATGATTGTTTATAGTTTAGAACTCTCGTTGAAAAAAACTACTTGATGATATTGAAATGCCACTTAGTACACGTGTTCTTTACAAGTATTAAATTATTTGACCAGCACCACCTAAATTACGATACATGGCAGATTCAAGATGGCGGCAAAAATAAAACATCAAGAACAATAATTATAAATAATTTTCACAGCTAATAACATGTAGAATAAAACTATAATTTGCAATATGCGTCGATTGGTTTAATACAATTTGTTTATTTAAAATTTCATAACAATTGATTATACACTTAAAAATACCTATTAGATAGATAAAAATTATCTGCAAATTCTGATGCATAGATTGTTACTTTATTATATGTCATATTTACAATATTTCAGAAGAAACTTGTAAGAACTATACTGTTGTGTCCCTTAAAAACGTAACTTCAATATTCTATGGTGTTCTGCACATGGCATACGTAAATATGCATCAACAATATTAATTAAAGGAGATAATTTTAACTGATTCATTGTCGGACAAAGGCGATGAAAGCAAATTTAAGGGCAGTTTAGCGCCATAAAAAGGTGGAGGGGAGTAAGAAAATGAGAAAAGACAGGATTCGATCTAGGTTGCTATAGTTAGTAATCAGTCTATCAAACTTCAGCAACCAATTTTTCAGCAATTTTGTGTTTTCGGATCAATCCTATTCTTGGTTGTGATCTTATATTTACGGTACGTACTATAAAATAAACATTTCAATGAATATACAGAGTGGGCGAAAAATAATTGAACGATATATTTCAGTTACTATTTTGTACACTCTCGGACTGCATATTTTGATTTGGATTTATCACAAAGAGCAATTCATAAATAATAAAAAAGCCCTTGCACTCTCTTTTATCACTTGCTTTTTTGTTGCTTGCTCTTTCGTGGCATAATAATTGAAATGTGCGGAAAAGTTATGCAAATTACACAGAAAGAGCGCGGAATTTCGTGGATTACCGGTGATATTTTGTCGATATTATATGGTTTATTTTTTACCAAATCTCAATAAACATTATAGATTTAAATGGAATAATTGCGAACTAGGCGTAATTATAAACAGGGCTAGGTTATATTAGCTATTTAAAATCGAGAACTTAATCCCGTTTACACCTGTCGACACATCCATAATGCCGACAATCTAGATGCAAACCTTTAGTAAATCATAGTACATTCAGATAAAGTATTACACGTAAAAGCAAAATATTGCAAAATGTTCATGTTTTCCCCAACAAAATTTATATTAGTTAAAATTTAACTGGTTTCGTAATACGCTACTTGTAATGTTTTTTCTTAAACTGGTTTACAGAATGGTTTTTTTAAAAATCGGTTATCCGGTTTAGCGGATTATGTTTAACATATTTAAAATAAATTTTATGTAATGTATGAGCTCTGCGTTACACAATCTCTATTTTTCATAACCTTTATAAACAAATACTATGTAATGTAAATGTAATGAAGGATTATGAACGTAATAAAAATTGTGTATAGTATTTACAACTTAACTTTTTTTGTGACTAATTTACAGACATATTTTGGTTTTAATATGGTTTTAATTTTCAACTCCTTGTGATTTCATAAGGTGCAGTAATATTCCGTCAAAACTTTTAACATGGAAATGTCACTTCTTTAGTAAATATTCTGTAGACAGAGACTGCAGGATATCAGGGTGTAATCATTAGAGTGCATTAATTACTAACTGTAATTTAATTACATTACATGTATCCCACTTACCCTGTAACGAGAATTTTACAAAAATGGTTCGCCCACTCTGTATAAACAGTATTATATAAAAAAAAGTATTACATAAAATATTCTTCAGAAACATATAGAAGTCCATCGGCATCTATAAGAAAAACTACTTAGGAAGATTCTAAAAATGAGTGGTTCTCAACCTCTATACTATATACAGTGGTATGCCACAAACAAATGTTTATAAAACATCATATAATGTGTAATAATAATAGAATTTCTCATCTAGGGCATTCGTTGGTACGACAAAAAACAACACTTAGAAAGTTTGCCAAAAACTTGAAAGGTTGAGAGCCACTTGCATAAACTAAACTTGTCTTAAATCATGATAAAAATAATCGATAAGTAAGCTTAGGTTTGAATCAAGAGCGGAAATATTTTCCTAAATGAGACACACAATTTTCCTTATTTTGTTAATCATATGAACTATTATTTCGGTGTTAATCATAAACTATTTCAGTATAGTTTTGAAAATTGTTAACTCTTAAATTCAGCATAAATAAAAATAGTAATTATAGATATTAAGAACTTATTACTGATATTCGAGTTCCATCTTATAAAACTGTTAATAATTTTAAGACCTGGTCGTAAATAATACAATTTGAGGTCGAAGTTGAAATATATATTTTTTGTTATAATAATATGGACGATATATTTGTATGCAGGAAAATATATCCAGAAGAATTCCTGAAGTAATCAATAAATATAAAACAGCTTCAGCAAATTAAACAGCAACTAAAAGGCCAGTTTTCATGGCCAATGTGACAGTTTGATTTTAACACTTTGATTCAAAAATTTCTATTGACGATATAAAAAATTAGTACGGTATTCAAGTGATAAGTTTCACAAATATTATCAACAAATTTTGACATCAATATGCTGGACCCGGTAGTAAATATCAAAAATTTGTGAAGGGTTAATTTTTATTTATTTTTTTTTTTTTTACAGCAATTTGATTTAGAATTCCACACATTTCTGTATTCCGTACGTGACTAGTCACATTTTTTTTGGGCTCATTTTCGACTGTATTTACTTAAAAATATATTTTTTTAAATAAATTTATTTCTGTTAATTTAAATATAAAATGTTCTCATTTAATAAAAATAAAATCAAATTATATTTATATGTATTTTGAAAAAATAATCTGAACATTTTGGATAATAAATGTCCATTTATAATTATTAGATCGACTTCTTTGGAAATATTTTTCGCAAATCCAAGTCGAAATAAAAAGTTTTTGAAATATATTTTTCGTTTTATAATTTACGCTTTAAGAATTTTTATTTGATAGCTGGCAATAATTTTTTTAAAAAATATTTTATATTTATCAATAATTTGTTCCAAATCGGTTCCTATATGTATTATTTTGATATTTTCAGATGTTTGGACCAGCCGTTATGGATTATAGGCTGAGGAACAACAATTTTTTTGCCAAAATTTTGGCAAAAATCGCATTCAAATAAGTAAATAAAAATGATTTTTCGATCTTTAATCTACACATCAACAGCTTTTGTTTAATACAATTCTCAAGTTTTAACAAAAATATTTATTTTTGCGAAAGATAAGTACATCTTTAACACTATGAACTTCATAGTGTACATTTTTTAGTATTCCATGAAGTCCATAGTGTTAAAGTTAACACTACTTTTTTAGAGTGTACTAATGTATTTTTCGGTTAATGTTCCGTATAAGTCCACCATACATAACTCGTCAGACAGAACGTGTAATCTAGTTGGAATGAGATTTGGTCTTGACGAAGCGTCGCCCCTTTCTTTCAAAACATAACATTTACGATTTACTTCATCTTTTCCAATATTTTTATTAAAAACTAAAATCTAAATAAGTACTTGATAGTTATATATACGATAGATACGTTTTGAAATCCAAGCAATTATTTAATAAGTGTTTGTTAACCGGGTATTAAGGTTTTTAAAGAAAAACTTGAATAACGAAATTTCAGTATTTATACGCTTAAAGTCACAATTAAATGGTTTAGTTGAGATTTATAGTATACATATTTTGAAAAACATTAACTTTATTAAAAGGGAGAATCCTCAAAAATATCAATATATTCCGACCTACCAATTTTATGTCTGAAATAGAACATGCTGTTTTTCGTCGCATTCATAGATGCTTAACTATTTAAATGTATTAAAACTGTATAAAGCATTTATATATCTTCTCTATATGCAAACAATCAATGATAAAACTAATTAGTTAGGTTTAGCAAAAATTTTAGACAGAAAAAACTTAAACTTGCTAGACGTATATAAACAGGTACTGATAAGGAATTTTTACCTGTTTCCAATGAGATTTATAGGATACGTATTTTGAAAAACATTAACTTCATAAAGAGTTCCAAAAATATCAGTTACATATATTCGAACGTTCCTTGTGTTAAAAACTGTCTTTTTCTGCCAACTACAGATGCATGAATGATTACTATTGGCTCCCCACTCTTACGACCATGTCTTCTCGTTTCTAACGTTATAATATAATTCATTCTAAGCATACAAGCCTAGTTGCGGTGGACTAATATGGAACATTAACCTATTTTTCTAGTGATGTGTATTTTGTACGGCATTTTCCTCTATAAAGGCCAAAGAATTGTACATGCCAATTGGCATGCCAAACTCCCTAAAATAAATTGTTTGGCCATAATTTCTACCATACATACAGCCAGACAGATATATCGAAATTTCAAAATATATTTGAGAAACATAGCACTAGAACACAACTTTTCTTTACTTTCGTTTATTTCTGCTCTTTTCTGCTAATTAAGAGTAAAAATTATATATTATAATCAAAGCCCTACTTAACAGGTTCTCTAACGGAGACAAGAATAATAAATTGTGCCTTTTCCTTAAATCAAAATATCAAATCGAAAAAGTTGGCAATATCAGTATATTTTTTTGGTGTCTTTTCCTCCCTTTCAGCTTTCAAAACATGAGCCTTTGGATGACCCTCAGCAAGCTCTGATTATAATGGCCATGAAATCCAGCCTTAATTGTAATACAACAATGCAAAAGAGTACTTAGAAAGTGAGTAAGTAATGTAAAATAAATAAATGACAAATTGTAAGTTCGTTTTGTACCATCGTTTATCTGATATTTTCATGCAGATGATCTCTTTCATTACCTAAGTTACATGTAGTGATTAAATGATCGAACGACTTATAAAATAAATAATAATACATTTACATGAAAAATACACATTTATATACTCATAATTACAAAGAAGAAAAACGAAATGATTCTTTCACAAGATAGTCAGACAGATAAAATAATTGGTTAAGAATCTTTTAATAAAAAATTATGCACTCCGCTAAGTGCTTTATCAATTACTAAACAACGATAAAAAATTATGCAATACAAAATGAATCACAGATTTTTTTTATCGATATCATTTATCAATTTTAAATGCCGATGTATATTAAAAATTCAACCCATATTTTTTCAATAAGTAGTTAGGGCATTTTTCAAATATTTATTTAGCCACAGCACAGTATTTAACCTTTTGGAAAAACTGTTTGTTTCAAATTGTTTCAACACTAGTGTACAGAATCGATACTTATACGGTAACGAAGAGACATCAAAGCAAAATATAGGTAAAGGAGATAAAGTTATTACGAAATGATAAAGGTTAGTAGATTTAAGTGACATGATAAGAAATCATGAGATAAGATATGTCTTCATTCTACGCCCGTACATAGAATCATCTGAAAATTAGATAGTGAAGTGATGGGGGCAAATGACCATAATGTCTACAGTTCCAAACTGGCTGAACATGCTTGGGAAAATGAACACCATTTCCAATGGAAAGATGCTAAACCCTTAATGTATGAGGAAAACAAGTTCAAGAGAAAATTGAAAGAGTCTGCTTTGATCGAAAACTCTGGAGATGCTGTCAGCCAAGCCAGCATAGAATTTCCTCAACTCTGGCTTTCCATTATTCAAAACAATCCTCTTAATCCTCAAGTCACTAATCCAGTAACAAACAACTCATTACCACACAATAATGTGACAAACAACCTTAATCCGGTCGTTAATCCTCAGCAGGTAGTCGCGTCCCTACCCATACCTGATCCCAACCACCCAACCAATAGCAACGCACCTATAACCTGCTCCCACTCTTACAATACTAGGTATAAAAACTCGAAGAAAACTGAAATGTTTATCACTTCTCGTGATCGCTGAAGACGGAAACAGATTGTTGAGCAGTTTCCGAAACGTCCGAATTTTTTATATTACTCTTGAAGCATTATATCTTTTTGATACTAATACTCATTATATTGTACTATTCTAGCCTAGTACTATCAGCAATGGCAAACGTCCAAAATAAAGGTGTCTGCATAATGTATCCAGACAGAATATCAAATAAAGCAGGATTGTACAGGATACAAGGCAAGATACCCAAAAGTAGACCGAAGGTCCGATGTAACAAAGTAGTGACAGATAGATAAGGAAAACATAGTCACATAGCAGAAAACGAAGAGTACAACACTCGACAGACAACAAAGGAAGAGGTTTGCGAGGAACACGCCGTACAAACCTCGCCACCAAGTATGGTAAAAGACAATGCTTATTTTTTCAGAATTGGACCAGCTATATACAAGAGTTTTTACAAAGGGTATAAATAACTAAGGTACAACGACAAAAAATTTCGTCAAATCAAAGACATAGTTTATTTAGCTTTGTATGGAAAATCAGTTTAGGCATAACTCCCTTAGTTTCACTAGGAAAAAGAAGAGAGATAAAACTACCACAAAATCTACTGTTTGGTGCAGCGGAAGTTGGAAACACAACCACAAAGAACTACGTCATGAACTAGAAAAACGGATAGAATACATCCACGCATTAGTTTGAGAAAACATTCGTCATGCCACTGACAGAATGAAGACCAGGTATGATGTACGGGCCAATGCGAGTGGTTTCCAGAAGGGCAAAAAAGTCTGGCTGCATAATCCCCAACGACGTCGCGGGTTTTCACCCAATTTTCAATCCTCTTAGGAAGGGCCATATGACATTGTGAAGAGAATTAATGATGTCTATCGAAATCAAAAATGACCTGGAGGAAAACCAAAGGTGCATATCGACAGATTGGTCAAGTGTCATGGAAATAAACAGCTATCTGATCGGGAAGATCAGAACTAAGGAGAGGATAGTGTGACGAAGATGTTTTGTATTCCCTCACGGGACACCTATGGTGGAATTTCATGGAATAATCCGGCAAGCTTTAGTAAGTCATATCCATGGAAACCATGAAACAATCTACAAATCTCTAGAAAAACATTATAACAATCGAACCGAGTTTCCTTCGTAGCGAGATTTTTAAATGTGGTCAGTGGGTTTTTAGTCTTGCTCCAGCAAGTATACAGACAGTTTATGCCTACGGGCGAAAAGTGTTAGTATTCCGTGTACTATAAAAATATAAGTGTAATATATGAATTTTACCTCCTGGAAGATTCTGCGTTTTTGTTTGAAGAATCCGGACACGTTATAAAATCATAAAAAGTATATAGGTCTATTAAAAACAATTTACCATTGTTAATATTTTCAATTGTCTCTTTTTTAAATTATGACACACAACTTAAAAACTATCCAATAAACCTAATTCAAAGACGTACACCATCATTTGGATTACGTTAAAAATTACTGTACGCGTGCGCAATTACGTGATCACGTAATTTTAACGTATATTCGACAGCGTTATAAGATTTACAACGTTAATAGTTTTATGTAAAATACGGGAGAAATTACGTAACAAGTTTATAAAATGTATGTTATTTGACCTCTTGAAAATACATGGTTCAAAGGGCGTAACAATAGGACTGACACTGCGGGAGAACAGCATTTATGGACCTCTAATGATAATGGTGAGAAACTTACTAGGAGAACCAAAGGAAATTCTGCGGGATGGGGTAAAAATATGAAGTTAAGCCTCTGAAGACAAACATAATCATAAGAAATAAAAAAACTCGGTAATCGAAGAAAAATTTAAAGTTAAAAATCAGAAGTGATTACAGTAGAAAATACACGTGATGATAAAAATAAGGATAGAATAGGAAGGATCTTGTAGGAAGGATTGCACCTTCATCAAACCGTGGGTAGTTCTTGAGGCCAAAAAAAGAAGAGAAGTATTAGATGTCAGGATGGGATTAGGAGCCAGACAGACAAAATTTATGTTAGTGAAACTAAAGTTAGCCAATCAATAATAGTGAAACAGAGAAATTTATCTGAATATACTATCTTGTGTTAGAATCATTATTCAGCATTCACTCGTTCAAAGTAATATCCGTAAGGAACTGAAGTTGAGTCACTGTAGTGTCACCTGACCACTCTATGAAGTGTCATCACTGTCAGCGTTAAAACACTGTGTGGTTAGTTGCTGTTGCTGGTAGTATTGGTTGCTGAGTTCGCTGAAGGACAATGCACTGCCAGCAACAGCTGTCCTCGCGGATTATGTTTGATACTGAAGCATCGGCGCTGCGAGGTTCGGGTGATGTGACGAATTCATCCGTAATGCGGATAAGGATTTGTTGTACCATTCGTCTTCGGGAGTCATGCCTGTAAACAAACATTATTAAGTAAGTAAAATATAAGATATGTAGTGTTGCTGAAAATAATTTTCCATCATTTAGAACTATATAATAATATCTAGGATCATTAATAAATAACTTTAGTGACTGCAGCAAAGAGAACTGCCATGATACAACTTACAAAGATCTGATTGGACAAAATATTCATAAAGGGCTCAAAATCACTCTTGCCAATACATTCTATCTTTCTCTACAAAGCGGAAACTTACTGGCCAAATTACTACAATCAGGCCCGCCGAGAGGACTTCTGGGGCCCCGGGGAGAAACTTTCTTTGCGGGCCCCGGGTAATGATCAATTCTATATCCGGGAATTTTTATTATAATACAGGTGAAAATATAACTGAGGACCTAAAAAGAAGTCCTCACATACAAAAAACAAGTGATGAGCAAAAAATTCTTCATTTCCAAAATACAAGTGAGTGACGGCCACGCGCTGACTCCGGAATCCCAAACACCCGGGGGGGCCGGGAAATTTCTCCGGCTACCCCCCCCCCCCCCGTCATGTAGGGCCTGACTACAATCACTAAATTTCAATTTTTTATAGATGTAGACAATACCAGTATAATAAACTAGGTAAAAAGCTTGTAAACTCAGTTTTACCGTCAAAATCTATCATCGTCTAAGGTTTGATAATACGTCTATAATAAAGCAATAGCAATAATTATCATGAAGAATTAGTGAATTATAATCCATTTACTATCCACCAGTCATCAAATGTCAAGTTACGGTGATCATTTGCCCAGGTTTGCCGATTTTGAATCACAATTAGTATCAGATTTGGTTTTTAAATTGATCTGAAATCTTTGAAAATCATAGGATTTTCGGCAAAGGACGATAAAACATAATAAGTAAAGGCCGGCCTCAGTAGTATAACTAGCGACAGTACTTCTTGTTATAGAGGTCCCGGGTTCGAATCCTAATTAGAAAATGGATTTTTGTGTTCGTCGTTATCATTCAGTTCTCATTAATAAAGAAAAATTAGCTCCAGAATATTGCCAGGATAGAAAAAGTAGGAGAAAAATAAGACAAATAAATAAATTGTTATGCGACGACCAAATGAAAAATATAATCCTGGCTACATAATTCACTAATTACTATTTAACACATTTATGTATTTTGTATCGGTTATGGTATGGCCGTTGGTAAGTAGAAAGTGAATGGTCCGAAGTACATTGTTGAAGGCACCATACCATTTGTGCCATAAAAATTATTCTACAATTTCAAATTTATTTTATTTAATTTTAATAAAAAGTAACAATAATTTTTATATTTTATACGACGATAATTTGACACTTAGATTTGTGCCAGAAATGATCGACAGTCTTATTGCGATTTCATTTTTTAATGGCTATGATAGTAGATTCACTTAAACTAAATTGTTTATCAAGTGCTGCAGATCCTAATCCTTTTACTTATCGATCTAAAATTACAATTTTCGTTTGCAAAGAAATTGCTTTTCTTTCCTTCTTCTTTTCCTCCATTTGCCCAAATTAAGTATTTAAAATAAAAACTGGAAAAAAAAATGTATGTGAAGTGTGAATTTTCACACATTGCAGGGTTTCGCAGGTATATAATAAGTAAAGGCGGCATGCTGAGTGTGTAGGACAAATTTTGCTTTGTACTAATTACATTGCTAAAATATAACTAGAATTTTGACAAAATAATTTAAACAAAATTTAAAAAAAAACAAATAATAAAATTGTCTCCTCTGCCCGGGAGTGAACCCTAGTTTGCTGCGTAGCAAGAAACTAGGGTTCTTGGGGAAAAAGACACAAAAAATGCGCTATTTTCCGTAAAAATAATATGATCAAAAATTTATGTTGTACTATTTCGGTTCACACCCATGTTCATTGCATTTTTTCAGATTTCTAGTTTAAACCGTCTGGGCTACAGAGTGTGGGACAAAAATTTTTTTTGCACAATTTTGGCAAAAAACGCATAAAAATAATTTATTTTGCAGAAATAAAATTTGCATCCTTAATCCACGTATTAAGGGGTTTCATTTGATACCCTACTCAGAATTTTAAAAAAATATTTTTATTTTCGATGAGCACATATTTGTTTATTATTTAGGGGGATATGTTTTTTAGATGTTTTAGTATTTTTCCTATGTGCGGGTCAAAGAGTAGTATAAGCATGCCAAATTTCAACTCTAGGTTTAGCCGTTTGGCTACAATTTTTACCGAACAGACAGAAAGACAGACGACAAAATTATGGCATAAGGGTTTTTTGGTCATACCTACAAAACCCGAAAAATAGATTTCTGATAAAGAAAATGCAAACAACTACTCCAACTACACGCATGACAACGAGCGTAGAGTGCAGAATCAAACTTAGGATAAAATAAATAATGTGCACTAGTTTAATGATAAAGTCAGATTTTGTTGCTATAACACACAGCTATGTGGTTTACTATATGCGGAGACAGCGAAACAAAATATTTCGTTGTAGGTGTATACAATGAGGAATCCCCAAAAATTCGTTTTCATGTAATATGGCACCGTATAACTTCAAAACCACGTGAAAAAGAATTAAGTGTATATCATAAAAATGTTTGGCCGCCCTGGCCATTCTCTAAAAATTAGTCCATTATTTTTATCCCGTTTGTAGAAAAATAATATTGTAATAGTTTTGTTTAACGCTGTCTACTGTCTAAGAACTATCATTTAATAATTTAATATTAATAAACATGAAAACAGTTAATTAAATAATAAAAATAATGTCTAAACTAATGTAATTGGTAGCCGATACACCAAAATCTAAATATATTACAAGCATTAACCTATAAATTTAGTAATTTATTTGTAAATTTGTGTAAATTTATCATTAATAATTTGGATATTTCCTCCGTGAATCTGATAGATTTAAGATTTGCCAATCATCTGGTCGGGTGTAAGTCATACATCTTAAGCAATTGGATTCCATCTTGAAGCGGAAATTAAACGATTTCGAAGACGCCCTCTATAACTTCGGTTGCTTCTTGCAACCAATCACCTGGAAACGTGAGGTGCTATATAATATCCGTTCCATTTCAAATAATTTTATATTTCTCTTCCATATTTTCTGCAGACAGATATAGTCATAGGAATACGCGTCTGTCGTTTCCTCCTTCTCCGTATTATAAAAAGGTATGTGTATTTTAATGAATATTATTCAATGAAATTAGAAAATTATACTCCTCCGTCCGAAAATATGGTATACACAGGGCCGGATTTACACAACGCGAGGCTATAGGCTACTCAAATTTTTAGGCCCCTTCAATAGACCACCTCCTTTTTTTTAGGGTTTTGTAGGTATGACCAAAAAACCCTTATACCGTCATTTTGTCGTCTGTCTGTCTGTCTGTCTGTCTGTCTGTTTGTCTGTCTGTCTGTCTGTCTGTCTGTCTGTCTGTCTGTCTGTCTGTGTGTCTGTCTGTCTGTCTGTCTGTCTGTCTGTCTGTTCGGTAAAAATTGTAGCCAAACGGCTAAACCTAGAGAGTTGAAAATTGGCATGCTTATACAACTCTTTGACCCGCACATAGAAAAAATACTAAAACATCTAAAAAACATACCCCCCTAAAAATATAAACAAATATGTGCTCATCGAAAACAAAAATATTTTTTTTAAATTCTGAGTAGGGTATCAAATGAAAGCCCTTAGTACGTGGATTAACGATCAAATTTTTATTTTTGCAAAATAAATTATTTTGATGCGATTTTTGCCAAAAATGTGCAAAAAAATTTTTGTCCCACACCCTGTAGCCCAGATGGTTTAAACTAAAAATCTAAAAAAATTCTAAGTAATGTATATTGGTGTGAACCGAAATAGTACAACAGGAATTTTTGATCAGATTATGTTTTTGGAAAATAACGCATTTTTTGTGGTTTTTGGTTCACAAAGTACAAAAGTTATACCAATGTAAGACACCCACATGCATAGCGTGCGATGGCTACATGCGTTAGAGCGCTCTTAAACTGGCTGGAAAACGAAGGGTTTCGAGTTCGAGTACGGAGTGAATTTTATTTTTTCTGTTTTTTTTTTTGCATTTTTATTATGTTGAAATTATTTTGTCAAAATTCTAGTTTTTGACAAATGTTGTATTTAATATTTATGAGCGTAAATTTAATAACCAGTCTTATTATATGATTAACAGACGATAAATTATTTTAAAAATATCGGTCATTTTGCCGTGATTACTACAAAGCAAAATTTGTCCTACACACTCAGCATGCCGCCTTCACTTATTATATACCTGCGAAACCCTGGAATGTGTGAAAATTCACACTTCACATCAATTTTTTAATATTTCTTATCACTTTCAATGCTCAGCATGCTCAGAGCAGATAACCTGTCTTAAGACATTGTGCTCCTTAATTCATTTTTAATTCTTTTAAGTTTTAAAAAAGACCTCTCTTCAAAGCAGTCAGCGACCATTAAACTAAGAAGTAGTCGTAGGACTGCTTCTATGTTAGGTAAAGCCATCTGTATTTTTTCTTTATGCATTATTTGGTAGAGGTCTGCATAAAACTGAGGGAGTTCTTCTAAAGGGATGAAATGCTTTTTTTACGGATTCCTCAATATCTCTTAGGTCCAATGAGATATCGACGTTTTGCTTCCCATAAACATGTTCAAAAACGTATTTTCTCTAGTGAACCTATATAGGGAAAAACTAGATTCAGGGTGAATTATAAAACTCTTCGTATGGTCTGTGTTTCTTGAGTTATAGCATATATTTTTTATTTTTTTTTTAGTACATTAGCATCTTTTTGAATATTGAGGCCCTCTGGACTTAGGAGACCCTAGGCTTAAGCCTACTAAGCCTATAAGGAAATCCGGCCCTGGGTATACATTACTTGAAAAATGTGGGATTAACGAAAGTAATATTATCTTGATCTTTTTTTGTTTTTATTTATAATTAAGTGGTAGGCAACTAATATACAAATGGCGCGCAAATAGATTTGCGCAAGTAGAAAGTTGATGGTCCGAAGTACATTGTTGAAGGCACCATACCATTTGTGGCATAAAACTTATTATATAATTTAAAAATTTTTTCATTTAAATTTAATAAAAAGTAACAGTAATTTTTATATTTTATACGACGATAATTTGGCTCTTAGATTTGTGTCAGAAATGATCGACTTCTTGCGACTTAATTTATTAATGGCTTTGATAGTAGATTCACTTAAACTAAATTGTTTATCAAGCGCTGTAGTAGATCTTACTCCTTTTATTAATCGATCTAAAATTACAATTTTTTTTGAAAGTAATTCAGAGAGAAAAAAAAAAAAAACGCGTATTTTAGACAAATTAAAGTGACACCCGCTGTTCTAACAAAATGGTGAATTTTGATCAAAATTGTGTTGACTTGCAAGGAAGAAGTTCCAAATCGACTTAAATCATAACCGCCAAATAGTCCAGGTTTTAATGTATTGGATCTTGGCCTTTTCAAGTCTATATAATCCTTACAACAAACAGCTTCACCGAATACAATCGACGAACTGATTGAATGTGTACAAAATGGATTTAATGGATTACACATACAAACCCTTGATAATGTTTTACTAACATTGCAAATTTGTCTAGAAGCAACCATGTTAGCAAAAGGAGGGTATTCTTATAAGATTCCGCACATTAATAAGGCAAAACTGCATCGTAAGGGACGATTACAAACAAAATTATCATATTCCATACAAGCTGTGGGGTCATCCACGTCCTTGTTAAATTAAAACTTTTTGTATTATTCTTTGTTTTACTTAAAAAAAAAAAACTAAAATCATATATCTTCTATGAAAACATGAAATAAGTTGTTCTTACCCATGGTGTCCTGGCGCATGCCGGTAACGGCGGACATATTGGTGGCGCCATGTGACATGGAGAAGGGCTGTCCCATGCTTCCATAGGAGCCGGTGCCCATCTGGAACACACCGTCCAGCTAGAGCATACAACAATACGACAAGTGTCAACAGCATTTCCAAAACTACAAAAGTACATAACAGAGTAAAACAGTTTACATACAAAATTCACAATATCGACTGCAACACAAAGAGAACAAAAATGTATGTTCAATTTTAGGAATTTTACGTAGTATTTCCTGTAAACATGCATCAATGAGTAAACAGTGTACAATAGTATACAAACTTTCACATATGACTGTCAATTATTAATATGATTTAGTAAGACGGAAGAGGGGGAGAAATGCCAAAGACGGCATTGAAGTTTAATGTACTTAATTTTGTTGTTTTGTTATAAACATTGATTATTTTGTTAATTTTTTTATTTTGTTAAGTAGAGAATAATAAATAAAAAGAAGAATAAACAACGGTTTTTTTTTTAGTCTCCAAATTTTTCCTGCACACACAAGAAAAATTTGACGAGCCGGCCCTGATTATATAGGTACACTCCCGGTATTGGCCTGCTAACTCAGTCTGAATAACAACATCTCAGTTGAATTTTGAGATATAATACATTAAAATTAAAAACTATTTATTAGTTTTCTATTAAGAAGCATGTCATTCCATTTTGATTTCTCCGTTTCTCGAAGCAGTGGATATTTGCAAATGTGTCCCATGTAGCGAATAGCGAATGGCGAATGGCGAATGCCAAGTGCGGTTAGCGAATCTCCTCAGTGCGGGTCCGTGAGCGCCGCAAGGAAATGCGGTGTCACACGTAAACTAATCTACTCGACCTGTTTGACCTCTGCTAATTGCGTTAACCGGCTAATCAGAGATACACGGATTCAACCTCTAGACTGTAGACGGCCGGCTCGCAGCTCGCAGCTCATGGACAAACTAACTTACTAAGTACGTTTATGTATTAACATGCCACTGTTTGTTAGGTTTGGGGGAGCATTATTTAACTCACCAACAAAATCACTACTTTCGATTTCAATTATACTACTTGTTTCACGCATAAACTTATAGGTATCTAATCAATATATGATACGATAATCGATATGTTAGTGAGGTAATCTGGTAATGATTCGGAAATTATATTTGATAAGCAATTAGAATATAATAATAATAATCAGGGTTCCAAATATATCGGAGCAAATCGGATCGGTGCCCATGTTCGTAAATTTATGGAAAATATCGTTCCGGTTAGTGAAAAATATTGAGATTTCTGTTCCAGTTCATCCGAAAAACAATATTTAAAAGATAGTTTTCATTTGAAAACTAAAGCCTGTTTCTCTGGTTTAGGCGGAACTAGATTTTCAATTCTAGTTACTTTTACGGATTAAGTGAGGCTTTTGATAATTTTGTTTATAATAATATTTATTAATCCTTTAAATACAGGACTGCATGTATGATATGTTAGTATATGAATTTATAATTTTACACAGATTTTGATTAGTAAAACAATTTATACAATTGATAAAACAATAAAATCATATATTAAATTACCCAAAATCAATATTCACCATTGGCATGACTACAGCATTCTTTACAATTTTAAGAATTCATTAAAAAAAAATTTTTTTCGTTTTATCAAAAAATATCTCAAATAAAAGTTGTTAGTTATTGCTTTTATAGCAATTTTTATTAAAAAATTTTTTTCGAAATATTTTTCTGTTATGAAATATTCGAAAAAAATCTTAAAATCGACACGAGTAAACTCCCATTTCTAGTCAACCGATTTTTACCAAAAGTTGATCAACTCGTGCCATTGATATCAAAAGCTTAAATATGAAGTTTCATAAAAATCCTTTTAACCGAATTTGCTCTGCACGTGTACACAGACAGACGGACGGACAGACAGACAGACAGACAGACCGACAGACAGACAGACAGACGAACGGACGGACGTACGGACGGACGGACGGACGGACAGACAGACAGACAGACAGACAGACAGAAAGACATACAGACAGACAGACAGACAGACAGACAGACAGACAGACAGACAGACAGACAGACCGACCGACAGACATCATGCTAAAAATAGTCTAAACGTTATGCAGGGACCTCAATTCGTGGAGATCCATCGAAATATCGAAATGTCAAAATCGGTATGATCACAATACCTCCCTTATATATGTTGGCGGTCGGTAAAAATAATAATAATAATAATAGTTTGATAAAAGTTGCTATACAATCAAAACTAACGAATTTTATTTGACACATATTTTTATACGATTTTATAAATTTTTATAATTTTTCATATTTTTACGATATTTCATTTTAAAATTCCTATCTGTTTTGACATGTATCTGTAGGTACTTTCTATGGTTACGGTAAGTTCTAAAGTAATTAATTATTTATTAATTATTTTTGGAAACAAATTTAGGCAAATTAAAATGATTTTAACATTAACATAACGTAACATATGTTACAAACCATAATGTTCGGTAATTCGTTTCAAGATATTTTGTAGCGGTACATACTATGACTCATATATATTGCATAATAAAAAGACTAACACCCTGAGACTAATGACTGATGCAAAATTTTTCATATATAATTTTAAAGAGTCTTGCTACATCAACTTATTTTATTTTTAAGTTATAAGGCGATTAGCGGTGTAATTGGTGAGGGTTTATGATACTGACCTGTGGATACCTATTAATAGCGTTGGGGTGTGGGTAGGGCTGGTAGCCCCGGGAAGCGCCAGGGTAGATATTTCTCATCATGGCGCCGTTGCAGCCAGGCAGCACCGACGGCGCCAGAGCTTTTTGTAATTGCTTCTCCTGTTTCCGATATTTCGCACGGCGATTTTGAAACCAAACCTAAACAAAAAATTAATCATTAATTAACATATTTTATATTTATTTTAAAAATGTAGCTGTTGAAAAATGGAAGGGTATTTTAATAATACCTGTTTATAATAAGATCAGGATTTGTACCTCTAAATATCTGAAAATATGAATTAACAGAGTATCGTACTCGGTCATCACTTCAAAACAAGATTGCTCTGCAGAAACACTAAAATCGGACTCGACAAAAATATAGTACGCTATGGTCTATTTCAAAGTAGAAAAATGTGTGTAAGAAGATAGGAGCTGTTTGTCCTTGCTTCGGATTGGTTTAGATCGTCATCCCTATTACACTGTAAAAATATTGTTTTTAGTCCAAGATGACAGATGTTCAGTGTCGTACATTGGAAATATATATTATTTATATTATTTAATTTTTCTCATATACTTTGTTATTATTTACATATTTAGACTTTTATTTATATTCTTGGCGTAGATTTTATGGAGAAAATTCTCCATGTAATTTGTTTTTACGCAGTTATTTATTTTTTAGGTTATCTGACATATAAATATTTTTTGACACTTGACAATTAACATATCAAGAGAGAGGACTAATGTGAGGCCAAAAGACAGCCCAGCTGATTGTGCCCAAAGAAGAAGTTATTGATATAATTTTTAGACCTTCATATATACATACATATATTTTTTTTTACAATAATTATTTAAATAAGAAACTTTTGCTCTGAAAATATAGTGTTTGTTTTATTGCTTTGTTTAAACTCTTTTAGCCAAATCTCTCTTTTTATATATAGTACATAATTTTTAAAAATAATATTTTTTTAACTTTTTCAAATTTCCCATTAAACTGAATTCATGTCGTATAAATAACGTAAGTGTATTATTATCTGCCTTGTTTATTTCAATATCTTATTAACCTTTTATTTATTAAAAAAAAAATCCCAGTTGCTACGCCCATGCCCTAATTGTAACTTATTTTAAATTTCCCGCTATACTGTATTTGATCAGTGTAAATCGTACTCGGTTCGCAGCGCTATCTACTTTTTTCTACTTTAAAATAGACCATAGAGTTGGCACTAGCTCTTTTGGCGTTCACGGCCAAGCCAAACCAAAGTGCTCCTCTTTATTACAATATGTAGTGCCATATCAAAAAGGGGAGTTGGAGCTTTCACACCCCAAGAAATATTCAGAACAACATTTTTTTCTTTTTTAATTTTGATGAAATTTTACTAGATTTAACTAGACAACAACCTAGATATAACAAATAAGAAGCAATATCCATAGTAACATCTAAACTAGAGTTGCACCGATAAGTAGATTGGCCGATTATCTATTAATCAGCCTTGCCTTACCGGCTAATATCGATTAATCGGCCACCGATTATTTATAATTTATATGGATCTGCTGGCTATCGATACCTAGTACCTCTGATTGCACGATTGTAAAATTTATTGCTATATACCAGCGTTTCTCAAATTTTTTAAAATTTCCGGCGTGGCGGACCCTTTAAAAATTGTTTGAGAGCTCGCGAACCCCTATAAATAAAAAAAAAAAAAAGGAAAAGTACAGTGAATAAAACATTTATTTTACAAACAATTATGTATTCAGAATATTATATACAATATTACATGCTATGTAATCGTTAAATAACAAATAACAATTTTAATGGGATGGATGCATTCGCTTTGCCTGAACTAATTCTTCTATGTGTGGCTTTGTTTTGGCCAGTGCGACTCTCATGTCATTTGTCGCGCATAATCTATTTCGAGATTTTGTCTTGATACTAAGTAGTGTAGAAAAAGCCGACTCACACTCATAGACACTTTTTTAGTGATTAGATGGAAATACATATAGAAAATATTTTGGAGGATAATGGTTCAATTTAAAGGCTTTTTATTTTTAGTGCATTTTTAAATGAAATTGTGTAATTTAAAAAGTTCTTTTATAGAACTATTATATATTGAATTAAATGTTTTTCAAATTTCTCTGTCACCCATGATTTTCTTGGCCCAACATATGTACATGTCTAACAATATTAATAAAAATAAGTATGGTTGATTATAAAAACAAATTAATTGGCCAAAAAGTCGAGACCGATTAATCGGCAAAATGACCGATATGGCTGATTACCGATAATCTGCCAATTAATCGGTGCAACCCTACCTTAAATCATAGTCGTCTCGTCAAGGAAATCAAATAATGTTCGGCACAATATATATATGTTGGTATTGAATAAAGCGAGGTCAGTGCCTCACACTTATTGAAAACAGAGTACGCGGACCGTTTCAAAACTAAGTTTAAAGAGGTTTTTGTATTATGAAAAAGATATCCTTCGAGTTTTCTCCAAGTTACACACAGGAATCGAGAATAAAATATTACAGTGGGGACGACACGTGAAGGAAAACTTGTTACCCATTGATCATAAATTATTTAAGATTTTATTTTAGTATGTACTTTAGTAAACTATTATTAAAATTACTAGCTAAAGAAACTATAATGGGCCTGGCCTATTATAACGTACCTAAAGAAGCCCTTAACTAAATTACAAGATGTCTCAAAAGAAATTTTATATTTAGTGGATCGATTAAAAAAAAAGTAAGCCGTATATAGTAAATGTTTATTAATTATTAAAATACACTTTTTGGGGATTTATTTCTTAAAAATAATATCGTCTAAATGTAGACCCTCGCGTTCTCGGCACTCATTTAATCGAACAGTAAAATTACTTATGACGTCTCGGCAGGTGGACTCAGGGATGGCTGCCATTTCGTGACGGATATTTTCTTTCAAATGCGCCAGTGAAGTCGGTTTATTGGCGTAAACTTTAGATTTAAGATAACCCCATAGGAAAAAGTTCATAGGGGTTAAATCTGGACTGCATGGAGGCCAATTTATGTCACCTCTCCGGGAGATCAATTTGCCTGACTAATTAAGCCTCTGACTGGCATCTTGGGGCTTTAATTCTTGCACCAATTGAATTTTGTAGGGGTGCAGCTTTAGGTCTTTGTGCATAATGCGATGTAATGATGATCTATGCACATTTAAAGCACTTGCGCGCTTCCGAATTGAAAGGTTCGGGTCGTCACGAACAGACTGATTAACATTCTCCACGTTTTCTACCGTTCTTGATGACCTAGGTCGCCCGGATTTTGATTTATCCAGCGTTGTACCAGTCTCTTCAAACTTTTTAACCCAATTTCGAATGAGAGGAATGCTTGGCGCATCATTTAAGTGGCGAAAACCTCGAATACTGCAGAATTTTCTACGCGCTACAGTCGCCGAATCACCGTTTTTGTAAAACTCTCGCAGGCATAACGCGCGGTCTGCTCCCAAGAAACGCTCCCTAATTACTTAATTCCCAAGAGCCAGGCTACCGATTGACATAGCCCCCGCGCCCTTCGGATACGTTGCGTTCACGCAGTAAGCTAAATAAATATAAAATTTCTTTTGAGACACCTTGTATTAGTGGAAGAAGCACATGGTAGATCAAAACAAAGAAATATTACTTTGACTTTCCTAAAACTTTTCGCATCAAGTCAGACTTAAACTCATTCCGACAAATTTCCAATAAGATCTGTAATTTTTATACTACATATTTAACTGTAGTATATATGTATAATAGTTATTTACGTAGCGAGTACTGAAAGTAATTATTTACAGGACGAGTAGGCAATTTCCCGGACGAACCATAGGCGAGTCCTGGAAGCTGGCAAAGTCTCACTTTCGGTGCAAGCTGCGTATAACTGCATATAATATTTTTTTGTTAATTCGTGAGAAGACTTTACAAACTGATACAATAATAAGGTAATTTTATAATAGTGACAGCGCTAGCTCTTAAAATTTGGAAGAACCAAATATATGGGTAAAATCTGAGGAGGCCAAGAAATATTCGAGGAGGGCATCATATTTATCGTTATTTTAATAGACAGATGAAAATACAAGGGATGACCTTAAAAAAAAGGTCCTCAATTCTAAAATAAAAATGATAAAAAAAAAAGATTCTCACTTCTAAAACATAAGTGATAAACCTTGTTGCGCACATCTTTTTCTGCAAGCCTTTCTGGGGGTGTCAACTGGGGTCCAGAGCTATTTGCTCCACTCCCCGCCAAGGAGTAAGAGGGGAATTCGTGCGGGAATGGCTGGAACCAGATTATAGGATTAGTGCCAAACCGTACCTGATAGAAACACTTCATTGACCGGACTGGCAACATAGTGTTTGATTTGGCAACATTTGGGACGTGGGACTTAAAGGGGTGGCAGGTGAACATGTGATACATGTGTCCGTAGCGATTTTTTCCGTGAAACAATTTTTTCTAGTGCGTTCAAAAAATGAGTGATATTCATTTCGAACAACGGTGTGCCATCAGGTTTTGCTTCAGACTTGGGCACAGTGCAACGGAAACTTTTGCACAACTTCAGCAGGCCTACGGAGACAGTGTTTTGTCAAGGACCCAGATTTTTTTATGGTTTAAGGCATTTTCAGAAGGAAGAGAGTTGATTGAAGATGAATCACGCAGCGGAAGGCCTTCATCTTCCAGAACCGATGAGAATGTCGACAGAATCCGGGATCTTGTGTGTTCAGATCGTCGGTTGACAGTCAGAATGATCGGGGAAGAGTTGAATTTGACTCACACTACCGTTCATCAGATTTTGACCAATGAATTGGGGATGTGAAAAATCTGTGTAAAAATAACCAAAAGGACATCAGGAGGCAAAGCTGCCTCGACTTTTTGAAATCGATTGAAAATAATACCCACTTTCTGGAACATGTCATTACTAGTGACGAGACTTGGGTGTTTAAGTACGACCTGGAAACCAAGCGCCTTGTCACACAGCAATTTCAATAAACGAGTTTTTAGCCAGTAAAAACATTTCTGTGGCTCTTCGGCATTCTTATTTGCCTGACATGAGTCCTTGTGACTTTTTCCTCTTTCCAAGATTGTAAAATCACCTCAAGGGACGTCATTTTGGGAAACTAGAAAACATTCAAATGTCCGTAACCGACCAGCTGAAAGCTATTCCAGTATCCGAGTTCCAGCACTGTTATGAGGATTGGAAGAACCGTCTCCAGCGCTGTGTGGTTTCCCAAGGAAGTTATTTTGAGGGAGATAATATTGAATTGTAATTCTATTCCAATAAAAACATTTTTAAAAATCAGTCCGGTTACTTAATTTACACACTTCGTAAAAATTAAGTATCAATTTTGTTGTACTAGTACCTTAAAAATGTGTTGTCTGTTTACCGTAATAATAATATTATAGAACAATTTAACAAAAATTAAAGTATACTTGGATTGGTCATTGTAAACGAATATTTAAATTATTTATCCTTTGATTTAAGATCAATCACCTTCATCATTCACTCTTCTTCATATTTATTCATTTAATTTAAAAAAAACCTCCATCTCAATACCCTCCATGTCCTCTTATAGCTCCTCCCTCTTCATTCCTTTTTTACTCATTCTCCATCATCCAAGACGGAACACTTTTAACAACAGCTATGATAAACAAAGTGGTCCAAGTATATAGTGATGTTGATGCATTAGTTGGGCGGGAGTTGTTAGTGAACTGTGCCACTCCGTGCAAGGGGCTTGTTTGGATGGGGTGGTAATTGCATTACGGATCCATTTGATGGGATCGGGGGCGGTATACGCACAGTATAAGCACAGACGCGCGCAACTAAACCCTCAAACCGTGACGGAGAGAATAAGGGAAAATGTAGGATCAATGATGCTACTTTAGTTTTCTTATATGCATATGGAGGATGTTTTACGATTTTACCATAAAACATTCATGTGAGGTGGAAATTTTCACACATTACAGGGTTTTGTGAGGATTTGATAAGTGTAAAAAGCCAACAAAACATCAAAATCAACAATTAGATAATCACTTTTCTTAGTTAATTTGCGTACTAAGAGTTTTAGACTAAATTTAAAAAATTTGCAAACATTTCGTCACATTAAAATTTCATTTAAAAAATCCCAGCGATCATCTAATTCTTTATTATATTAAGGGTGCGCACAACCGTATAGTCTCTTAAACAAGAATAATAATCTGAAATAAAGTTTGTAACAATCTATACATCAAAATTTTCAGCGAATTTTTATCTATTTGATGGAATATTTTTAATTTTAAAATGAACTGTCATGTAATTGTAAATAAACAAATTGCATTATAAACGCCATCTTGTGAACCATCCAACGCATGTTTATGTACCATGCGGCAAATTGTAGCTAAAGCTTCATTCTACAAATATATATCATGATATTTTGTTCTATTGTTAAAACTAATTATAGTTATTCTACTTGGTAATATACTTTTGCCGCCACCTTGAATCTGCCGCGGTTCTCAGTATAGGCACTGCGGATAAAAATGATTTATTAGATGTATTTTATTTATTCAGCAGATGAAGTTATAAATAACCTTATCTGTCAGATAGTTACCTGGAACTTTATCTGAAGGTGGAAAGACCGGGCCTTAATCTTCCAAATGTACTAATCATTCTTAATCTTTCAAATGTACTAACCATATTTATGTTAAATATAATATAAAATTATAAAAATGTACCTACTGTAATACTAATGGCCTTAGTTGCGATGTATTTATTTGCCAAATAAAAAAAAGAAGAGCAGACTACCTTAACAGAAAATGCCATACCATTATTAGTCATAATTTAGTCATGAATTATAAAAATTAATCAATTTTATCAAAAACATAAAAAAATTCGATCCGAAAATATAATCGGATCAAAAATTCCGGTTGCAATACTCCGGTTCATATAAATGAGCATTACTTAGAGCTTTTTCAGATTTCTAGATTAACCCCCCTGGGTTATAAGGTGTGAGACAAGATTTTTTTTTTGCTAAACTTCCCATTCGTGCTAAAAACCACTACTTTATGCACTTGTTGCATAAATAACTATTTATCGCCTCTAGAATAAAATAGATTCATGAATACCTTATAATTTTTATCAGTTCAAGAGCTATTTACTATGAAATATAATGAGATATAATACAACAAAAAAGGGAAACAATGTCGGTTGAAACAAAAGAATGAAATGGCAGTCACATTGAAAGGCAAAATGGAGAAGTGGAGAGACATATGGAAATATTCCTTTGTTTCAAAGATGAGTATGGGATGTCTGCGGCTTCAGTTCGGTTACCTTTCACTGCTCATAAATTAGATTATATGATTGTTTGAAAGTAAATATTGATCAAAAGTAGATCTAAAAATAACATATGCGGAGAATATATGGAATAATTTAACCTCTCAAGATGGCTCTCTAGGATTTTCTTATTTTAAAAACTTAAATTAATTATTCTTGTGGCTCTTGAGCAGGGGCGGATCGAGGGATTGAATCGGCCCGGGCGATTTGGATGATTCGGTATTGTTTACAGTAACTTGAAAAAAATAATCTCGGCTAAAAATGGAATTAAATCGTGAACATTTTCGAGCGATTATTTTTTATAAATTTCGACTTGAATTAACCCAACAACATTGAAGGCATTGATGCACTTAATTCGACTTTTGGCGCTGAAGCACCATCAAGGACTACTGTCTATCGATGGTTTACCGACTTCAATCGTGGCCGTAGTTCGCTTAAGGACGAATTTCGTGAAGGTCGTCCAAAATCGGTTGTTGTTCCGGAAATCATTGATGCTGTGAGTGATCTAATACTGCAAGATCGTCATATGACTTATCGTGAGATTGAGATATCCTTGGGTATTAGGGGGACCAGCATACATTCACTATTGCATGAACATTTGGCCGTAAAAAAGATTTGTTCGCATTGAATACTACATAATTTGACAATCTTGCCTCAATCGGAGTGGAAAAAGAGCTTCGAATATTGGTTCAAACGCATGCAAAATGGTATTGATCTTCATGGAGAATATCTTTTTATAGAGGATCAATTCTATGATTTCTAAAATAATATCATAGAATTGATCATAGCTATTTGAGTGGATAGAGGCCGTTGCATCGGCCCAAAAGCTATAAAATTAATTATTATTGTGGTTGAAAAATATATTAGAATGTGAATTGTTAAGTATTACAGAAAATGAGAGAAAGATGACCATAGTGTTGAGGTTGAAAGAGAACAGATTGGGAAAAGTATGCATTCTGTTCATTTTCAAATATGTCAGGGTTTAGTTTTTAGAGTAGGTTTAGGTTTCCATAGTAACGATGGGCAACTGGGGCATTCATACAGCTTCCCGCGCTTTTTTTCTTTTTTCTTTTTTCTCTTACTGTCGAGAGGATTTTTGAAAAAATCAGAGTAATATAGACTAACGTGAACGGGAGTAGTACACTCGAAAAACACTCTTTAAAAAAACAATTGTTTTTTTAAATATTTAATTTGGAATATCAAGTGAAACGTTGAATGCTAGATTAACGAAATTCTAGTTTTAAATGATATTCCTGCTTGTCTTATTAATGAAGAATTATATAAAGCTCAACCAGTGGTGGACACTGGAGAGAGGGGGGGTCCGTGGGGGCCTGGGCTCCTCCAAATAGGATGGAAATACCAGATTATGAAATTTTTTATCACCATGGTCACCATGGTAAATATATAGATATGAATTTAAAAGTAGAGATGAGACCTTTTTTCGTCATCATCACTTGTATTTTAGTAAGGACCGTTTTAGGGTTTTGTAGGTATGACCGAAAAACTCTTATACCAAATTTTGCCGTCTGTCTATCTGTCTGTATGTTCGGTAAAAATTGTAGCCAAACGGCTAAATTTAGAGAATTGAAATTTGGCATGTTTATACAACTCTGACCCGCACATAGAAAAGATACTAAAACATCTGAAACATATATCCCCCTAAAAATATAAACAAATATCTGCTCATCGAAAAAAATATATTTTTTTTAACATTCTGAGTAGGATATCAAATGAAAGCCCTTATTAAGCCCGAAAGCCCTAAGAGTTGTAGGTGGATTAACGATCAAAATTTTATTTTTGCAAAATAAATTATTTAGACACGATTTTTGCCAAAATTGTACAAAAAAAATTTTGTCCCACACTCTGCAGCCCAGATGGTTTAAACTATAAATCTGAAAAAATTCTAAGTAATGTACATTTGTGTGAATCGGATAGTACAACAGGAATTTTTGATCAGATTATGTTTTCGGAAATAACGCATTTTTTGTGTTTTTTGCTTGACCACGTAATGTATTTAGCAGCTTATCTAAGACGGTTAACCAGCATGCTTTGATAGTGTAATATCTAGCATGCTCGCGTTCTAATTTGCAAACTTAAGTTCGCTCCGCTCTCAAGGCAATTTTATTTTTTCTGTTTTTTTTTTTTGCATTTTTACTTTGCTTAAATTATTTTTTCAAAACTCTAGTTATATTTGGGCAAATGTTGCATTTAATTTTTAAAAGCGTGAATTTAATAACCAGTGGAATTTGTTGAAATTGAATACACGAAATCAGAGGGGCGGGGTTATGACTTAAAACAACCAATGGAAGCCATAGGCGCAATTTTCAAAATCTTAATGAACCTTGCTATATAAAAAAATATACACATTTGATCATGTCATTATGCACATATTTAGAAACCTAAATAATGGTATTAGGCATACGAAATAAAATTAACAAAAAAAATATTTTAACATAAAATTTGTTTTGGCATCCCAAATAATCATCGTTCACTAACTAAATACCTGCGAAACCATGAAATGTGTGAAAATTCACACTTTACATCATTTTTTTTTTTTTTTGTCATCACTTGTATTTCAGAAACAAGGAGCTTTTTTTATCATCACTTTTTTTGTCTACCCCAACCCCCCCCCACTCCCCTAATTCCTGGGTGCGCCACTGATCTTAGCCTAATTTATATCTCCACTTCTGTCCGTCTTATCTGTTTTATCTTTATTAGGACCGCTTTAACAATCAATGGATAACCCTCGAGAAGCGCATTTGCCGGTATAAGAAAAAAAAAAAAAAACGATCTTATAATATACGGATAAAGCTCAGATAGGATAAACATCGAAATCTTAAGAACGATATTTCAGCCTATGATTTATGTAACATTGTCATGCTAGTTATGTTGGTTGCATAGATTTGATAATTACATTTAAAAGATAGAAATATAATAGAACAGGGTTTCAACCTCTTTAATCAAGCGACCTTTACATGCATAAAAAACATTTTCCGATCTCCACTGCTTTAGTTATATAATTTATAAATAATAATAAAATATTGAATTAGATGAGTTACGCCCGTAAGTTAGTATAGTTGATAGGTAGTAGGATTCGGACCAGTCAGAAAATAAAACAAAATTTATTAACTTCACTAACGTTTTGATTTAATTTAAATCTTCATCAGAGCTTAGTTAATTAGTCACAATACAAAATAACAATTTAAAATTAATGAAAAATACATCATATCCTCCGGTCATTGAACTTAGAGATAAGATTATTTGGATGATTCGCAATCCCATGAGTCGAATGAAAAGTAGTTATTTTAAATTTCGTTATTTTAACACGTGCAAAAAAAATCTTGTCTCACACCCTATAACCCAGGGGGGGTTAATTTAAAAATCTGAAAAATCTCTAAGTAATGCTCATTAATATGAAGGAGAATTGCAACCGGAATTTTTGATCAGATTATATTTTCGGATTGCATTTTTTCTGTTTTTGATAAAATTGGTTAATTTTTATAATTCATGGCTAAATTATTACTAGTAATGTTATGGCTTTTTTGCATTTTAGCGAAGTTAATAAATTTTGTTTTATTTTCTGACTGGTCCGAATCCCATTACCTATCAACAATAACAAAATATGCTACAAAAAATATTGATTAAATCAATAAATATTTAATTCAGAACCAATAAATCTAAAGTATATTTTTAATTAACATTTAAAGTCCGTATTACACTATAAAATTAACCAAAATAACTAGATATGGTTTGTCCTTACAAAAGTGAATAGCTTATGTAAGTCGTACTTATATAAGGTTCGCAGCGCTTTCTACTCTTTTCTAATTTAACATATCGAGTATAGTAATGTCAGTTTAAAATTATAACTTTTCTGATATGTCAATTTGTGTCAAACAATACAAATTTTATTTTATTTATATTAAAATCATAGATTATTATAAGACAATAAACTAGCGGCGAACGGAGGCCTCCGCCCCATAAAAAACTTGCCCTCCCATAAAAAAAAATAAAAAAAAAAAATAAAAAAAATTTAAAAAAAAATTAAATTAAAATAAATTTAAAAAAAAGATTTAGGCAAATCTTCAAAAATACATCAAATTATGTTTTATACAAATTTTTGTCCAAGGCATAATTTACTAGTTATGATTTTTTTTTTAATTTTAAAGTTTAATAACTTCCGTTTCTGGTTTCGGATTTTTATAAAAAATAATAGGTTTCTTCCCAATTAATAGAAACATTTTTCAGTTACAAAACGAACTCTCTAAGTTGAACCTTTCTTGAGTTATCGTGTACACACACACACACAGATAAACATACACACATACACACACAGGCACACATATGGACGACACTTCGAAAATAGGTTTTTTGGATTCCCTTGATCATGAAACGTGGTCATCAGTCAAAATCTCGACATCGAAAATTTTCGCGATAACAATACTTGCCCCTTATATATTAAGCCAGTAAAAGTGGCAAGTAAAAGGGGTAAGTAAAAATGGATTGTAAAAGTTGTTTCGCTGTTTTTTCGAGGTTTGTAAAAGCAGCCCTTAATAATTTTTTGAAAGTGTTCACAGAAAATGTTAGGGAAAATCTGACTTTAATAGTGTATTGTCTTAAGAACTAAGTGTTTTGCAGTAGTAAGATTGAAGTAACGGCACACATCTTCATACATACACGCCATTATTTCAAAGCTAAATCTAATTTCTGAATGTTGTAGTATAAAAGCATGACTGTTGGGAACTGTCGACATCTCTAATACACAAACTCAGGCTCCACTTGCTGTGCTCCACTGTGCTCCACCTGCAACTACCCTCACTCGAGTTCTCTCGTTAAGTTATAGAACTTTACAATCAAGCCCCAGTACTTGCTGCTTGCATGTGTTCTCATTTGCATCTCACTCAACAGACAACGTTCAAATGTATGTAAAGACCTCGGGCTATTCATATGAAGATGGATGAATTTGCTATTTTTAAAATATTGCGCAGTATTTCGCAAGAAATTATGCACACGACAGTAATCATACTTATTCATTTATAGATCATATCCTAGCTTAGTTAAGGATAATAAGCTATTGGAAACTTATATGTCTCCTGGTGCACAAATTAATGCCTTATATCTGGCAATTGGCGGGTTTACCTCAAAATTTAGTAGGCTGTAGGGCTTAGGGAAGAGCCGGATTAAGGTTTTAAAAGGCCTTAGGCTGAATAGATAGAATGGGCTCCTAAATCGAACTAATGAGCAAAAAAATAAAAGTCAGGCTTCGGGACCCCAAAACGACGTCAAGAATGATGCAATGACGTGCAAAAAAAAAAAGGAAAAACTGGACTAATGGAACTATGGAAGCCATTCATAGACGCCCGCAGAAATTATTCTAGGGTGGGGCAAGACCAAAACATAGATATAGATGTCATATTCGAACAATGCTTTCAACGTGGCGGGTCTGGGAACGATCCCCGCTGTGGATAAACATTTATTTTCTAGTTAAAAATGTGTTCTCTATAGTTAAAAATCATCGATTTAGTACATAAGAACTATCCTGGCTAATAGCCAAAGTTGCTAAAGCAAAAATATAATAACAAACAATCGTTTTTTTTTTATGAATTTTATATTTAAATAATATAATTTTTTTTTTCTAACATACGAATTGGTGATTGGTTCCGAAATCCAGGGGGGGGGCAACTGACCCATCTTGCCCCCCTTGCGGGGGCCTATGAAACCATCTCAACTAGTATCACCAAGAGAACAGTCTAGATGTCCTACCTAGACGATATCTTCGAGGGGAATCACATTATAAGATCATAAGTATCAAGGCTGGAACCATAAGTTCATCCGCTCGTAAATAAATATAATAATGTTCAATTTGAGGTACTTTTGCTGAATGAAATACTTAGATTGATTTGTAATATTAACGAGTCAATAAATTATGTTGATCTTATTCTCTTGTGCTCCAGCTACCCACTAGAACCTGACCAATAAAGATAACGCTCAAAGACCTGAACAAATCAAATCCAAAAACGCCATCGATGTTCTGTTCCGTCACAAGCGGAATTAAATTTTCACACTTAGTAACGTTTAACGTTTGAATGTAGCTTTTGTTAATGTTGTTTAGCAAAAGCCTACTTCAATCCATAAAAAAAACTAGTAATTTTGTAAAGAGGTGATAATCGGAAGGGGCAGGTCCGGGCTATAAGACGGGTGGTAGAGACATTCTCATTTAAAATTCTATAGCAACGCTTGCGTTGCGGCCAGGGTGTTCCTCATCATGGATATTTGTTCTTCCACCATTAAATAAACGATACCACTTTCACACATTCTCTTCATTCATCACATCTTCCTCATGCACTTCAACGAGTTGCCGATGGATTTCGACAGGACGAGTATTTTTTGCATTTAAAAATCACAGCGCGTACTTTGCAATCGGCGCGATTAGTATTGGTCATAGCTGATATTAAATTTCCTTACAATATAGTCTACCTCCACTGGCAACTTCAGACCGACTGGCAACATCAGAGAAAGCATTCGTCGGTAAAACGACTGCGAGGAACGCTATGCGCGGATAGGATGCACAAACGATTCTTATTTAAAAAATTATCCTCGTATTAGGGTTAAATTCATTACAAAATTACAAATGTAAGATTGTACTTAATGTCAAATATTCGTACTTAATGTATTTAATGTCACCATCAAATATTTGAAAGGTGCCGTTTCAGAATTATAGACCAGGAGCTCATGACATTTTTTGTCTCCCATGCCTTTTGGAGGAGAGAATATTTACCCTGTGACAACAAAAAAGGGATGGTACTAAACCCCTGCACGCTTTCCGGTCATAGGGAAAATTGCATTTCAACTTGCACAAAAATTTTGTGTTTTTCTCTGATTTAATATTGCTTGCCCTTTTGTCAAAAGTAAATTAAAACAAATTTAAAGTCTTTTCTATTAAAGAACTAAATAGAATTTTAATTTTTGTAAGTTGTACAAGCTCTCTTTCCTGATTGAAGACGGCTTTTCCTAATCAAAATGATCCCTCATTTAACATATAAAAATTACTTGTTGTCAAAATCTAGTTCCACCTAAACCAAAGAAACAGGCTACATTGCAAAATAATAATAATAATTTATGGACCAAATTACATATACATCTATTGTTCTTAGTCAGTCATTATTAGGTAAATAAGATTTTACCTACAAAATTCAATTTTTTCAAAATTATTAAAATCAGAAATGGGATTTTTCAAAAAAAAAAAAAAAAACTATTTGAAAATCCTCTGCATAATATCTCCTCGGGCAACACATTGAAAAATTTTATACAATAATAATATGAGCAATTTCTGGATTTGTTCAAGCGAAGGTACTGAGAACGGATATTTTTTTTTGAGTGTTATACTCATGCGTGTCTCCAAAAGTAGTGAATTTGCTCAAATTCTTATGTATTAGTAGGGTGACTATTTTCTTAAGAAGACAATGCGGGACAAAGCAAAAAAAAGGTCGTCACTTTCCAAATATAAGTAAAGAGCAAAAAAAGGTCCTCGCCTTCCAAATCTAAGTGAAGAGCAAAAAAAGGTCTCACCTCTCAAATCCAAGTGAAGAGCAAAAAAATACAAGTCAAGAAATCAAATGCACAAAAGAGTCAAAATGCGGAACTTTTGCGGGACATGTCTTAAAGCAGGACACCCAATCAAAATGCGGGACTGCCCCGCAAAAAGCGGGACGAATGGTCACCCTAAGTAAGAGGCAATTATAAATGAATAATTAAATAATGTAGTCGCTTCTTGGGATTTTAGGTCAATAAAAAAATTTAGTTATTCATATATTCGAATAGACCGGTTTCGACAATTTATTGTCTTCCTTAGTATCTCCAAGAAGACAATAAATTGTCGAAACCGGTCTATTCGAATATATGAATAGGGTAACTGGAGCGAATTTCGACTACCAAATTTATTTATTTTTTAATTTACGTACTATTCAATATTTTGGTAGGAAAGTGGTCCCAATCGATACCTCATTCACTTAGCTTTAGGTGCTAAATATTTTCTCGATGAAACAAGCTGTTATTACAGCTAAAGTTCGACATAAAGAAAATATGAAAAAAACGTTGATTTCAAAAAAGTGATGTTAATATCGACTACCCTAAAATTTTAAGATAACAACGTTTCTTGTCTGTTTTGCATTTTATTTAGCTAAAAGAATATAATAATAGAGACTTTTAGTAAGACGTGATTTTAGTTGTCGTCAAATTAGGTAAGTGAAACATGCATGCATGTAATATCGACTAGTCCTTAGTAGCTTCATTCCTCTAGTCGATATTACCTGCAATCAAATCTGTTTTATTTAGCCTGTGATATTGTAACAAAATATTATGAAAATCAAATTTTACCAGCTAATATATATGCATTTGGATCAGTTCTTATCAGTTTATTCAATGCAAAATATTTTGTTCAACTTTCCTTTGATAAACAACTGCTAATTAAAACCAATAAAAAATATTTTAACACCTAAATAATATAAATATCTACACTGTTCGTCTAACGACATTCACACGTGGCTTAAAATAAAGTGAGGTTAGTTTTTCACATAAACATAGTGTTACGTTATACTACCGCTATATGGCAGCAATTATTTAGAGAAATAATGGGATAGTCGAAATTACCTGCGTAGTCGAAATTCGCTGCAGTTACCCTAACTAAATTTTTTTATTGACCTAATATCCCAAGAAGTGCCTACATTATTTAATATATTCCAAGGTCGAAAAGAAATACTAGAAAATAAATGAATAATGCTGGTAGGGTCATTATTATGAAACTTGTAAAAAAATCTCGACATTCGGCTCTGTAGGCAGCGCCGACGATAATTCTGACAGCTTAGTACTGAAGGCTAAAAATTCTGTCGGCGGACAATAATTTAGGTTCTAATGTTCTGTCGTAAATGAAACGTAAATGAAACCTTTTATACTTTCTTTAACCAAAGACTTTAGGAATAGCTAATACTGCCACTAATCTGACGTTGGCCGGATAAAATATACTGGTTTTTATTCCCATGTTTATCCTATCCAAACTTTATCCGAGCATTGTAAATTGTTTTGACTTTATACCAAGAATTGCGTTATCCGAGGTTTATACATTGATTATAAAAACGGCTCTTAATCAAACTTATTTTTTTCCGGCTGATTTAAGTTCAAATACCCTTATAAGTAATTGACTAAATATTCAGTATGCATGTAAAAGACATCTTTATGTATTTTGTTCGTTGAGTTTCTTGTACATGTCTGGTTGTTTTTGAATGCGGCGGCGACGAAACATGGAAACACTTTATCCGTACGAGTACTGTATATAACATGGAGGGTTGAAATGAATTGAAAGAGCGTGCGATTCGTGGAAATAGAATAAGGAGGGGCTGAGTAGGTGTGTGATACAAGATGAGGGAACGAGCATGTCATGATAAATGAATATAAAACAACTCAAATGAGAGACAAAAGAGGGAAGGGATATTTTTAAATTTACTAACATATTCCCTACTTATATGGGGATACAATTTCTAATGGAAATTTTTTGCGTAGGTCGCAAAAAAACTACAGCGAAAGGAAGTGGAAATTTGGGAAAGAACAAAGATTTAGATAAAACTAAAACATTGATTCTACAAATTATGTGGGACCAAGATTGGTTAGTCAATTAATTTATTTTAAGCAATGTGTAATTTGAATTCAAACAAGAGTAGCAGACCTAAAATAGGAGTGGACCGGATATGTTGACCATAACTCAATGATGTCACCTCGGCGATGGCTTATACAACTCTTTGACCCACATATAGGCAAAATACTGAGAGTTCAAAACAACATATCACGAGATAAATATAACCAAATATAAATTTAATGAAAAAATAAATATTTTTTTTAAATTTTGAATGGGATATCAAATAAAACCTCTTAATGCGTGGACAAACAAGCAAATTTAAATTTTTGAAAAATCATTTTTTTTTAATGGGATTTTTGCAAAAAAAAAAAAAAAAATTTTAAAAAACTTTTGTCTCTCACCCTATTTTCTAAAGAGGATGATCTAAAAATCTGAAAAAAATCTCAATAATGTATATTGAAGGAGTCCGATATACAGAGTGATTATTTAATGGCGAGACGACGTCACCGAATTTTACGTGCCTCCTAGCAGAATACTATGACTATAATAACCTTGAAGAAAATTTGATTATGAAGAAAAAAAGATTATGCGAATGCGCGCATAATCGCCTGCTACGATGTGTATGAAACGACAAATTATTAAAACTTCCAGTGACGTCGTCTCGCCATTAAATAATCAGTCTGTAGTTCAGCAGGAATTTTTCATCAGGTTAGTTTTTCGAATAATAAAGAATTTTTTGTGTCGTTGAAAAATATAATTATTTTTACCGACCGCCAACATATATAAAGGAGGTATTGTGATCATACCGATTTTGACATTTTGAGATTTCAATCGATCTCCACGAATTGAGGTCCCTACATAACGTTTTGACTATTTTTAGCATGATGTCTGTCGGTCTGTCTGTCCGTTTGTCTGTCTGTATGTCGGTCGGTCCGTTCGTCTGTCTGTGTACACGAACAGAGCAGATTCGGCTAAAAGAATTTTTATACAACTTCTCATTTAAGCTCTTGATATCAATGGCACGAGCTGTTCAACTTTTGGTAAAAATCGGTTGACTAAAAATGGGAGTGTACTCGTGTCGATTTTAAGATTTTTGCGAATATTTAGAAACACAAAAATATTTAGAAAAAATGTATTTAACAAAAGTTGCTGTAAAAGTAATAACTAACAAATTTTATTTGAGACATTTTTTGATAAAACGAAAAATATTTGAAACATTTTTCGAAATTTTTTCTTAGTACCAATTTTTTCATACTTATATGTAACGTTTCCATGGTCATGATAAATAATATCTCTGTTAGAAAATATTAGGCCAAGTTATTTTTACTCTGCTGCTAGAATGTATTTTATGCAAGTACTTTGTGATGGCGGTTGGTCCTGTGGTGGCCACAGCTGAATTTTTTAAAATTGTGGTACCAAATTCTTAATAATAAGAAACAAAAAGTAGTTTTTTAGGATTTTTCAATTTTAATGGTTGGTTTATATACGGAACAAGAATAAGGAATAGGAAATAAGAATAGTACACAAGAATAAAAAATATTAAACCGTTTATATAGGACATAACATTTCGTCGCTGCGCCTGCGTACTTGCGTTGGCCTGTGTTTAACGTTTGTCACTTGAGAGGTTCTTAAAACTTACAAGAAGAATAAATAAAAATAATAAAAACATTTTATTGTTGTTTACAACCCTCTGATCACAACTGAAAAACATCTGTTGAACAAACTTTATTATGGCAGACATTTTGATTGCTGTGCGCAGGCTTATCGTGTCTTATTCTTGAAATAAGAATAGAAGTTGAATGTTACCAACTATTCTTATGTGTAAGTTAAATTTCATTCCTACATAAACCGATATACGGCGCAGCCATGTTTTAACATCTTGTGTACTATTCTTATTTCCTATTCCTTAGTCTTGTTCCGTATATAAACCAAGCATTACAAGTTATTTCGATTATTGATCTAAGCCGGAAACGTACGAGAGGAAGTTTTGATCAGATTTCCTTTTTGGAAAATATTGTAGTTTTTGTTTTTGAAAAAAATAATATTTTTTTCAATTCATAGTTAAATTATGTCTAGTACTATTATGGAATTTTTGTATTTATAGCTAAGGTAGTGTGTTTTTTTTTAATTAAAAATATAATAAAAAAAAGGTAAACAGCAGAGAACCGGCTTAATGTGTGTAGAGTGTTATGTGTAGTGTTCAACATTGTAATTCAACGTATTGTTTGAATTACTTTAGTTTTTTGTTTTTAGGGTATTAAAAAGGAATAAATCATTTATAGTAGTGAAACACCTATAGATCAAATAACACATTGTCAACAGTTAGAAATATGTTTCCGAAATTGAAAAAATAAGCCTTTTATTTTTATATTTCTTATTAATTTAATTAAGACTTAAGACGAAGCAGAAACATATACTATTCTATATGTACATACATACAAATAGAAAATAATTCTTTGTAAAATTGTATGTTACTCTACTCAAAAGTTTGCCCATTTTTTGAAATTTTCATTTTACGTAAGTCGCGTGTTACGTATCTTGGGGGATTATTGTATAACAATATTAATGG
This sequence comes from Liopterus haemorrhoidalis, assembly GCA_963971575.1. Taxonomy (NCBI): domain Eukaryota; kingdom Metazoa; phylum Arthropoda; class Insecta; order Coleoptera; family Dytiscidae; genus Liopterus; species Liopterus haemorrhoidalis. Next base: position 21,138,811 of record OZ020611.1, read on the forward strand.
TACTTGTTGTGTTATCTGTCACAACATTTTTAATATATAATTTTTGCAAATTTAAATTTAAATAGTGAGATCATTTTTGGTGCATATTTGAGGTTAATCAAAGAATATTATTTTTTTTTTAAACCATATAAGATTTTTTATGTAATTATTTCTTAGTCTGTCTACATTTATTGACCACTGCTTTTTTCACTTTTCGATCCCCTTGGCATTCCTCTAAAATATTTACAAAACATTCTTTTTTCGATGAATTGGCGATTCGATGAATTGATCATTCGATGAATTGATTTTCGATGAATTTGCTTTCGATGAAATCGTTTTCGATGAACTCGTTTTCGATGAATTAATTTTCGATGAATTTACTTTCGATGAATTGATTTTCGATGAACTCGTCGGCTACCGCTTTGATATGATTATAGAAAAAATATTCCTAGACATCCAGCAATAAGTATCTTACACTTACAATTATTAAATACCTACAAAACCCTGAAACGTGTGAAAATTAACACAACGTAAATTTTTTATAATTATTACGTTCCGAGCTACAAATATCGCAAGTAAGGAGGCGAAAATTTGTAAATAAAAAAAAAATAATAATAATACATTGGTATCCCCAAAAAATAGGATCTATAACCAAATTTAGAGTGGGAAATTTAATGTAAATCCAATAAATTCAACAAAATCTAAGAAACAATCAGGAAGAGATAAAAATATAGAAAGAAAGAAATAAAAATAAAATTAAAAATGGCATCCCCAAATACTAGGATCTATAATCAAATTTAAAGTAGGAAAGCTAAAGCCAGTCAAAAAAAAATTAAATTCTAATTAAATATTGAACAAAATCCAAGAAAAAAATCAGCTGTGGCCACCACAGGACCGACCGCCATCATAAAGTAATTGTATAAAATACATTCTAGCAGCAGAGTAGAAATAACTTGGCCCAATATTTTCTAATAGAGATATTATTTATTATGACCATGGAAACGTTACATATAAGTATGAAAAAATTGAGACTTGGAAAAAATTATTTAAAATTTTACAATCATTTTTCGAAATTTTTCGTTTTATCAAAAAACGTCTCAAATAAAAGTTATTAGTTATTGCATTTATAGCAACTTTTATTCAATAAATTTTTTCGAAATATTTTTCTGTTGGTAAATATTCGCAAAAATCGACACGAGTAAACTCCCATTTCTAGTCAACCGATTTTTACCAAAAGTTGAATCAACTCGTATCATTGATGTCAAAAGCTTAAATATGCAGTTTCATGAAAATCCTTTTAGCTGAATTTGCTCTGCACGTGTACACAGACAGACGGACAGACAGACCGAGAGACATCATGCTAAAAATAGTCAAAACATTATGTAGGGACCTCAATTCGTGGAGATCCATTGAAATCTCGAAATGTCACAATCGGTATGATCACAATACCTCCCTTATATATGTTGACGGTCAGTAAAAACAGGAAGAGGGAAAATATAAAAAAAAATAAAAATAAATAAATAAAAATAAAATAAAATGAATCCACTATGATAGATGTAAGAAACTTTTGCAATTCATACTGGAGTCTGGCTAAGAAACAACCTTTCACTTGTTAGTTTTTAAAATATGAAAACATAAAAAAGTTCTATTAGTTGAAAAATATAAAGAAAAATTGCAATAAGCATTAGAACTGTAAAAACTACTTGAAATTAAATCCAAAAATCTCTGAAGCAATTTAACTTTTGTTTAAAATCATCCAACGCCAGCAGCCATAAAATTCACAATGAAAACTCTGTGTAACAAAATGAAAACGTATAGAATGAGTAAGATGTGAGGGAGGATGTGCATTCGGGAGTCCTTGGGAGGGAGAGGGGGTAGGGGGTAGGTGGGAGGGTGAGGAGTTGAATCGTGGAGCGGCAGAGCGGAGTGAAATACACGAATGTTCCTTGCTCGCTGCTCCCAGAGTCTTTGATTGAATTAGGCGTTCGTTAGGGCCCCCTTGCGAGACAACTGTCACCACACTGCGCCCCAGTAACTCGGAATGATTCACGAACCCTCCGGACACTACGTGATTCAAGTCAAATTAAAAGTCTTGTCATATTTCTTTTTCACAGAATAGCTTTTGGTTTTGTTTTGATATTTTTAAATACTTTCTAAATATGTTTTAAGTCTAAATTTTATAAGAACTGCATCTCAGTTATAATTTAAGTTGTATTTAAATATTTTCATAAACAATTCTTTCAATTTCTGTTGAATTGAAAGGATTATCCATTGAATTTATTGGCACGTATGCTGCAAAATCTTGTCCGCTTACGAAACATACAATGACAAAACACATAGTTACCCAAAGAACTATGGAGCTATCCATCTGAATATATGTCTATAAGATAAATACATGACCCGCGTCATCGATGTCACCAAACATATTATCCTATAATATAATACGCCTGTTTGTATGTTCGTATCATAGAGGTTTGTATGTTCGACCGGTCGTTTCTTCATTCCCCGATAGAGGCGCGCATATGTTAATTATTTATGTCAAAATTGTTTAAAATATATTGTTGATGCAATACTAGTGAATTTTCTACGAACACTTTTTATAATTATTATAAGATGCAATAATAGTGAATATTCTACGAACACTTTTTATAATAACTGATACAGTCTGTTTCAAACGCTTAGGCGGAACTAAATGGGAATTTCGTTCTTTTAGGTTGTCACGACAAGGGACCTTTCTTGGGTTATTTCATTTTTCACGTTGGAATGTCAAAATTTAAAATTACAACAATGAAACCATGGAAACGAATGACCTATGTCAAAATTAAATTATTTTTTTATATATTTTAATCACAAAAAAATAAATAAATGGGAAATTTGTATTAAGAATTACACAAAAAATCAAAATATAAAGAAAATGACATTTTAAAATGATATTAACCTTAATCAAAAAATGTTTATTGTAAGTATGATTTACAAAGCTTAAACAAAACGGCCGAAAAGCACGATTTAAGCGATGAAAGTAACTAAATTGCAAAATCTAGTTCCGCCTAAGCGTTTGAAACAGACTGTAGAATTGTAAGAAATTGTTGTTTATGTATTGGACAGTAGTGTGCTGTGAATTTTTGTTTTGAGTGTTGACAATAAATTGGTAAAAATGACAGTTGTGATTTTCATTAAAAAATCACTTCACAATTATTAATTTAGTTGTGAAATACATGGATCGGTTTTTTTACGAAACAAAACACAGAAAAACGTTATCCTTCCGTGATATTCGACATTTTTGATTAAAATTATTATTAGCAGAAAAATAATTATTTTAAAAAATATTTGGTTTTGATGAAAGTAAGAAAAATGTGACTTTTTTCTTTATTATTATTTTTTCAATGCTTTATTATTTTTTTATTTCTACGATTTATAGGACAAGATTTACAATATCCCACTGCAAACTCTATACAGATGGCAGCACATAACGACTACACTAAATAATTCAAGAATTATCAGTGGCTCTAAAACAATGGTTTCTGTTTATTTATCACATTAAAATATAATTTACCTTTTAGTTTAGGTTAGATTCACCTTAAAAGCACTATCTTAGGTTATGGTTGATAACTGTTTATTTTATTTCTTTTTTTATAAACCACCTAAAAATAAATTGTATTTTAACTGTTCTGTGCAGGGCTAGGGACAGTGATTCACCTTAAAAGCACTATCTTAGGTTATGGTTGATAACTGTTTATTTTTTATAAACCACCTAAAAATAAATTGTATTTTAACTGTTCTGTGCAGGGCCAGGGACAGTGATTCATCTTAAAAGCACTATCTTAGGTTATGGTTGATAACTGTTTATTTATTTTTTTTTTATAAGCCACCTAAAAATAAATTGTGTTTTAAAAGTTCTGCACAGTCCCACCTGTTTAGAATCTCTGTATATTGAACAAATGACGTGTGTGTGACGCATGCGCAGTGTTAAGTGGGATATTGTAAATCTACCCCCTGATTTGAGATATAGTGTAAGTACGCTTTTTTCCGTGTGCCCTTTTTGCCGTGTGTGTATTTTTTCATGTGTGCTTTTTTCCGTGTGCGTATTAATCCGTGTGCGTTTTTTCCGTGTGCGTATTTTTATATTATATAAGAAAATGGAAAATTAATTTTAATAAATATATTTTAAATTTAACATCTCAAATTATTTTTAGTTTTAACATTATAAATATAATGCACTGAGTGAAAATGAATCGTTTTCCCATCTTAAAAAGTTAATGAATTAATAATTCAGAATAATGCTCATTATTTGTCCAGTTTTTAATAATGGGCGAAGAGTTGATTCAATTTGAATTGGATGAAGTTAGGCGTATGGCTAGAGAAAAAAGTCTGAGGTGTCGAGCAAGATCCACATTAAGGTAATGATTTGTTTGCCAACACAGTTGGCAACAGGTGCACTAGTTAAATTATAATGGGTTTGGTTTGGTCATATAATGAAAAGATACGATGGCCGATTGTCGATGGCCTATGGCCGATGGACAAAAAAGTTATTTATGCAATTAGTGTGTAAAGGAGGTCTTTTTAATCGAGAGAAATGTTTGCACCAGGCATTAGATGACAGTCGATAATTCTAGTACGAGATTGAAAAGATTCCTTTACATACATATTGCATACACATTTTTTCTAACACTGAAAATATTTATAATAAACTCAAAATAATTGTACAAAAATTGTAATTACATATTACACCCTTAGTACTATTCTTAGTAAATTCCATACAAAATAACAGACCAGTGGCCATAAAGTATGATTTTTTAGAATTTTGACAGCTGGTTATTATGGCAACATAAGATGATCGACTAGTAGCTATATTGTTGGTTTTTGGCTATGTATGTGTTTTAATCAATTATTATAGTTACCTAGATTTAAGCCAGTTGAACTGATATACTTTACAAAATTATTTTCAATTATTCACAATTTTAATTTACGTATTTTTTAACATGAAATTGTACAGTGGATAATTTTTGACAATTCACTACTGTTTAAAAGTTTCATTTTAGGCACTGTAATGTATGTTTAAAGTACCTATTTGTCGCCTGCTGCTAGAAAAAACATTTTAACAAAGAAATCTGCACCTTGCTCATTATCATACGACATATTGGGTTGCTGTCATATACATAATGGGTTGCTGGCAAGGGTATGAATATGGATCGACGATTTCACTGCAATTTGAAATTTACCGAGTGATAGTAGAATGTTACAGAAAGCACGGCAATTTTAATTAACTACTATCTTAACTTCCCTCCTTGCATTTAGCTTATTCAGTAAGTCTATAGAGTGCGTGGTCTTCCTAGGCTATGTTTGTCTGCCAATGGTATCCAATCGAGAATCCATTTGATTTATCCATCGAGCTTTATTCTATCTAGATGACATATCTATTTGTATTTCACAGAAACTTTTAACCGACCGCGAACATATATAAGGGAGATATTGTGATCATACCGATTTTGACATTTCGAGATTTCGATGGATCTACATAACGTTTTGACTATTTTTAAGATGATGCCTGTCGGTCTGTCTGTCCGTCTGTCTGTGTACACGTGCAGAGCAAATTCGGCTGAAAGGATTTTTATGAAACTTCATATTTAAGCTTCTGCCATCAATGGCACGAGTTGATCTACTTTTGGTAAAAATCGGTTGACTAAAAATGGGAGTTTACTCGTGTCGATTTTAAGATTTTTGTGAATATTTCACAACAGAAAAATATTTAGAAAAAAATTATTGAACAAAAGTTGCTATAAAAGCAATAATTAATAACTTTTATTTGAGAAGTTTTACAATAATACGAAAAATCAGCTGTGGCCACTACAGGACCGACCGCTATCATTAAGTGCTTATATAAAATACATTCTAGCAGCAGAGTAGAAATAACTTGGCCTAATATTTTTATTAACAGAGATATTATTTATCATGACCATGGAAACGTTACATATAAGAATGAAAAAATTGAGACTTCTAAATAAAATTTCGAAAAAAATTTCAATATTTTTTCGTTTTATCATAAAATGTCTCAAATAAAGTTGTTAGTTAGTTAAAAATTTTACAAAAATTATTCGTTTAAGTTCATCTTCATCTGCTGAATAAATGTCAATACCAGTCAGTGAATCCAATACGTCTGTCTCATTATCTGTTAGATAACTATCCGATAGATACATTTGTATAGAAAGAAGGGATGACATTTACTCAGCAAATGAAGTTACAAATAACCTTATCTGTCAGATAGTTACCTGGAACTTTATCTGAAGGTGGAAAAACCGGACCTTAGTGTGATTTTTCAATTTAGATGTTGTTTCTTTGGGAGAAATATACTCTGAGTATTTTACTAATTGTTGAACATAGCAGTCATCCGCAGTATTGTTGCAACTTGCGCAGATTTTGTGGACTGATTAAACTCGGCGTCTACTTTTAGTTACGGCAACTCTTTAGATACTTTTGTTAGAAACTGAAGCAAGCGCCAGCTAAGTGTGCGTTGGTGTGTGGGTCGATCTGGCTGGGCGTTTGCTCCTTTGATTCAAGGCAACGTTTTAGATTTTACTAGGTAGGGATTAGAACAGCCTAGGTAAGTTGCATGAATACCAGAAGAGGAGATTGTGCAGTAATTTTTGACGGCAGGACGTACTGGTCCGCACTAATGAATTTATTTCACTTCCAGATCACCTAGCACCCTAAAACTGAATTTTATTCGTATGTCTGAACCACACGACCTTCTCCAGTAGACGCTAGCCGGTATCAGGACACTTACCCCCGGGACATTAACCCCCCGTCAATAACCCCCGGGACGTTAACCCCCCATGTCAATAACCCCCGTGCCATTAACCCCCTGGACAATAACCCCCGGGACACTAACCCCCGGGACATTAACCCCCCGTCAATTACCCCCGGGTCATTAACCCCCCATACCAATAACCCCCCGACCATTAACCCCCTGGCAATTGATTAATATTTTAAATGTTTATTTTTATTTAAAATTTGAACATTTGAAATTAGAACAAAATTGAACAAATGTAATCGTACAAATATAATTAGCTAACGTGTGTTAGTCATTTGGGTAACACTGTGACGTCATTTTTCCTAAGGTTCTCGTGATTGGGTAACTGGGGACTATTCAGGTCTCTTGATTGACAAGTATTTTGCAGATTTGTTCTCTAAGAATCTACGAATATAATTACATATAGAAATGTGTAGGATTTCATAGGTATAAATAAAAACTCTAGATACTTATATATCCTTTGACTGATATCAACAATATTTTGCAGTTTTATTCTCTAAGAAACTGCGAATAAAAAAACATATAGAAATTTCTAGGATTTATTAGGCATAAACAAGAAACTATAGACATTCCTATATCCTTTGACTGATATCAACAATATTTTGCACATTTAATCTCTAAGAATCTACGAATATAATTACATACAGAAATGTCTAGGGTTTCGTAGGAATATCTTAGGTTCGGTTAGGTTAGTAAGGGTTTTGTTAGAAGAAGCCGAGCGAAGAGAGCTACCCATCTTCTAGTTTAATGACAAAACACTATCTTAGGTTAGGTTAGGTTAGTAAGGGTTTGGTTAGAAGAAGCCGAGCGAAGCGAGCTACCTATCTCAAATTTTCAAATTTTAAATAAAAATAAACATTTAAAAATATAAATCAATTGCCATTGAATTTTTTATGACCTAGAAACTTCAAAAAAATCTAAATATCTTGAAAATGGCAACTAAAAAATTACAAACAATAGCACGTATGACCCAAAATAAAGCACATTTATCAATAAAAAAAAGTCCTAGAGTGAACCCCCACATTTTTTTGGAAATATAATTGGGCAAATATTATTACTTTAGTTAACCCACATTCACACAAAAAAAATTAACAAAAACGCTACAGGCATTTTTGAGAAAATTTTATTTTTCTAGTTTAGTCTTCATATGACCTCTATATGAACATCAACTTTAATGCCTAGTATAATTAAAAAAATACATCTAGATATTCACAAAAAAAAAAACTTTAAATGACAGATCAATCAAATCCGTCGAGTAGTTTAGTCCCTAGGCTTGGCGAAACAATTACACTACAAACCGTCAGACATTTTTCCAAAAAACATGTTTTTCGGGTTCCCAGGTATGTGAAACGTGCAGAAACACCAAAATCCGGCAGGGGGGGGGGGGTAAAAATCTGACTCATCACTGTACCCTACTCTCTATACATACGAGGAAGTAAAAATTATTTTAATATTATATTAATAATTGTTCAAATTTTAAATAAAAATAAACATTTAAAATATTAATTAATTGCCAGGGGGTTAATGGTCGGGGGTTATTGGTCCGGGGGTTAATGTCCCGGGGGTTATTGACGGGGGGTTATTGACGGGGGGTTAATGCCCTGGGGGGTTAGTGTCCCGGGGGTTATTGTCCGGGGGGTTAATGACACGGGGGTTATTGACATGGGGGGTTAACGTCCCGGGGGTTATTGACGGGGGGTTAATGTCCCGGGGGTTAGTGTCCCGGGGGTTAGTGTCCTAGAATCACGCTAGCCATGTGTACTAGAGAATCATGATCATGATGGCGTAGCAATGTTTTTAAAAATAAAGCAAAAACTCCCGAAAATATACTAAAACTTTTACTCACACCCAATAAATGCCCATAAGAACGCAATATTAAAATTAGTATCTGTCTGAAATAAGCTGTAAGAAACATTTTGTAAACAAATACGTCAGAATTATTTCTAGACTTGCAATTGCTGTAGGTAATATAAACTATTCATGTTTATAATTCATTATGTAATTAGGAATGTTTATTATTCATTAGTGAGCGATGAATGCTTTCATTAAAGAGAATAGTTAATACCATCCCATTAGCATTTTAAAGAAGCTGTGTTAAGCAAAACACGAGAATTATAAATGTTAAAAATAATGTTTTTAAGTAAGGAAACCTTAAGTTAATGTAATTCTGTGGTATACAAATGAAACAGCCGTGTCAAAGTGGTTCTATAACGAAAGGAAAATGCACAAATACAGTGGCGTACCATTCGAGTTAAGATATATTTTCCAATCTAGATGTTAAATTTAAATTTAAATATTGTGTTATGTTTAGACCAGTGTTATTAAACTTTGGTCCGCGGTTTAATATTGGACCGCGACTAGATTTAACTTAAAATTTATAATTTTAGCAGTATTCTTCGTGTAGTACAGTGTACTACTTGAGTGGACATCTCCAGTTGTCGAATATGTGCCAGCTAAATAGAGGTTTCCTCTTTAAATGTAAATATATGTATGCAATTTCCTGGTTTAATAAATGGAACAAATAATTCGATTATTTATTTTATAGTTTTTCTATTCTTATCATAACAAATATGAACATATTATGTGGACCAGAAAGAAATCCATTATTTTATAATACAAAGTTTTTTTTTCCAGAAATTTTTGCTATGTATAATTACAAAATATAATTTCCATCATTATGTATTACAGCTTTCCAAAGTTTTACTAATTTGTCGATACCCTATTTTTAGGGTTTTGTAGGTATGACCAAAAAACCCTTATAGCGTCATTTTGTCGTCTGTCAGTCTGTCTGTCTGTCTGTTCGGTAAATTTGTAGCCAAACGGCTAAACCTAGAGAGTTGAAATTTGGCATGCTTTTACAACTCTTTGACCCGCACATAGGAAAAATACTAAAACGGTGGATGTGGAATAATTTCCCAGTTTAAGGCTTGTATTTTATTAGGGTGACCATTCGTCCCGAATTTTGATTGGGTGTCCCGCATTAAGATACGTCCCGCAAAATTCCCGCAAAAGTCCCGCATTCTAACATTTTGTCTTCTTACAACTTGTATTTGAGGAAATGAGGACCTTTTTTTTTTCTCTTCTCTTGATTTTGGAGGTGAGGACCTCCAATTTTTTTTTTTTTTGATCTTCACATGCATTTGGAGGTGAGGACGTTTTTTTTTTTTGCTCTTCACTTGGATTTGGGAGGTGAGGACCTTTTTTTTGCTCTTCACTTGGATTTGGGAGGTGAAGACCTTTTTTTTGCTCTTCACTTGGATTTGGGAAATGACGACCTTTTTTTACTCCGTCCCGCATTGCCTTCTTAAGAAAATGGTCACCCTAATTTTATCCAAGGTTATTTTTGATGAGTGAGGACGTACACTGTCATGATGAAAAATTATTTCTTTTCCGTATTTAAATTTGGACATTTTTCTTTTAGTTTGTGATTTAGTCTCTAATTGTTGAAAAATTTATAATCTCAGAATTTTTTGTCAGATTAAATTTTTCTAAAAATATTTTGAAATGTTTGCAAATTTTTATTTTCTTTTAAAATTTAATTGGGGCTATTGAAAGCTACTGAAATGTAATTTGAGAAAAAAAAAAAAAAAAAAAAAAAATCGAAAAAAAAGGTCGGAGAGACTATATCTGTTTTTTCTTTCGGCCTCATCTTTGATTTTTACACGTTTCAGATGATTATAAGGCGACATCCGCAAAAAAAAAACAATTTTTGTCTGGCAGTCTGTCTAATTGTCTGCCTGTCTGCCTGCCTGCCTACCTGCCTGTCTGCTTGTCTGTCTGTCTGTCTGACTGTCTGTCTGTCTGTCTGTCTGTCTGTCTATCTGTCTGTCTATCTGTTTGTTCGTCCGACATGCACTAAAAACGGCTGGACATATTTTCTCGTAATTTGGTAAGATAATATAAAACCAAGGTTCGACCATAGACTATAAGGTATCTCAAATTGTTTATTCTAGAGGGGTGTTTTGGGGTCAAAACTGTTCATTAAAAAACTTAAAATATCCCCCTTATTATTGTCAATAGAAAAATATGATATATACAACAAGAATTGTTTATAATAAGAGAATATATTTTTTGTTAAATGCATTTTTTCAATTAGATGAATATTTGCAAACTGTAAATCTAAAATCTACATTTATCTCCCTTATTATTGACTTAACAGCAAAATTACAAACAGACAAAATTAGTTTATAATAAAATACAAATCTTTCATTTATAAGTATTTTTTATTTAAATCAATATATGAGGACACACAGGGGGCACTCTAAAGCTAAACTTTATATCTCGCTTATTATTGACTTAACTGCAAAAACGTATATAACAAAAATTGTTTATAATAAGAAAACAAATCATTTTTGTTCTATATACTTTTGCGATTGAATAAATAGATTGAATAGAATAAATTACGGCGGTACAGCGATACACCTTAAAGCAACAATCTTGAAATATCTCACTTATTATTTAACTTACATCAAAAGTGTATAAGAGAAAACTTTTTTTCCTCTCCAATGCAGTTTTTAATAGGACGATTATTTAGGGGCAAAGGGGAGTGTTACTTATAAGGTAGAAATATATCATTTATCATTTACTTAAAAGCAAAAATGAATAGGAGAACTTCCTCTCTGTACAATACAGTTTTTAATAAGATATATTTTTGGGGAGAACTACTTATAAATGAAGTATCCCACGTATGATTTACTCAGAGCCGGCGCTAGGCATGTGCTGCTGCAGTGGCACATGGCCTCGCGGCCCAATAGACCTCCCGAATGGTGCGAACTTTCTGAACCGCGCGTACTCGCGTACACCAAACTCCCAACTAAATTGTATATGTAGTTTTAGAACGCACTGAAATTATAAAGAAGAAAACGGGTGGGGTGCTTTGCATCAGCTGTGAAGCGCTGCGATTCCCCGAATACGTAAAAAAATCAGACAACCAAAAGTTGTTATTGATAGATGCCACAGAAAAAAAAATAGTGTAACATTCACTAAATGTATCCCTTTTTAAAATATATAAATTTGAAACATTATAGGAGTATCTAATATTACGGTTACCATAGCGTGGTAGCGGACAGCACCAGGTAAGGAAAATTACATTTTGACTGATGTATCTCGTTCATTTCGTCATTTTGCGTGGTCCATCATTATTGATCCAGCTCTTTTTGACCACCGCGTCAATATAAATTTTTCTTGTCAATCTCGCACATGGCCTCGCGACTGCCCTGGTACATGGCCTCGCAAATCCTAGCGCCGGCCCTGGATTTACTTAACAAAAGAGTGGTTTTAGAATAAGGAAACGATTATTTTGTATTGTACTTAAAACTGAAATATCTCACTTATCATTCTGGTATCTCACTAATGATTAGTGATATCAACTATGACGGATGATCGTTTATCCAATTTAAGTATGTTAAGTATACACAGAGAAAATTTTACATATAATAGAGTAGATTTGAGGGAAAAAGTAATTAATGCTAATTTGTCAATGATCGCAAATGCCTTCAATTACTGTATAGATAGTTTTCTGTATTTATGAGTTTATTTAATAAATTTCTAAATATTTTCAAAATATGCCTACATATTTTGCCCACCTCCTTGAAAAAAAAAAAAAAAACTGCAGGCACCCATGAATTTACAGCTGCGCAGCTAAATAATCCCTGAGGTGGAAGATGGATAATGGAGGAATATTAGTGACGCTATATCCAGATGATAGTGTCTCAGAAAAGGAATACAGAGATAAAAACGGAAGAATTACCAAGCAAATGACTAAATACAATTGTAAACGAGTTATATAAATACAAATATTTCTTTTCGACTTTATTAAAGTTTAGCCAACATTTTCACGTCCCTAATGTGAAGATACGTCACTGTGTGTCATGATATTGACGTCATGAATATGCCGCTTCCTAAATATAAGGTCAAAATGTGAACTGAGTATAAAATAATTTAATATTTAATACGAAGTCTCTTCTCTCTTCAAAGGGGAGGACAAATTTTTACTCTAAATGAAGATTAATTTATTAATTTCTCTTACAACCATAAATAGTATACAAAGTGAATGGTTTGTCAAGGAAATTACCTCTCTGAACTTTATTAAAATGAAAAGTCCAATGGAAAAAGGAATTAGATATTAGAACGAAATTTACAGGCACCCTTAATTTGGTATCTAATTTCAGAATAAACATTAATTTTAAATATCTTGGTTTTTGAACTAATCTCTTTCTACATATGAACGAGTGTTCGTAGGTTGTTTTTGGGGTTTCGTATCTATAGTCAAAAAACTGTTGTAACGCCACTCAGGTAGTCTGTCTATATGAACAGTAAAAAATTTGGTCAAACGGTATTCCTAAAGATTTTAAATTGGGCATTCATGGATACAGCTTCTTTATCCACTTGCAGGAAAATACTTAAATAAGATTTCGTAAATATACAGTAGGTGGCCAAATTATTTAGGACAGTTAACTTTTTTTGTAATTTTCAAGTTTAAATGCATTTTGTGAGAAAATAAATTGTTTTTAAATCATTTTTCTTCTATATTCTTGTTGCTGGTATCATTATTATTTTAAGAAGCGGGAGATCGCCAAAGTAATCATCACCACCAAGCTGCAATTTATAGAAACCCTTATCAGAGAGTGGCATCACAACCCAAATCTCCAACACAACACAACATTACAAAATATTAAGATTTAATTTGTTAAATTAACACTTTTTATACAAAAATAAATGGTTATGAATAAGCAATTATGTCGTTTTATATTCTAAATAAAGCACTCTAATGAATAAAAATAAATACGAGACCCAAAGCCACTTATTTTCTCATTAAATTCATTTGAAAATTGCAGAAAATGTGTACTGTCCCTAATAATTTGGCCACCTACTGCATATCACTTAAAATCAGAACTGGAATTACAAAACATTAATCGAAACCGTAACCCTAAATATAAAATTTTAAGAACTGTAATCTGTACCGGAACCCCGCGAAAAAGGATGGTTTCGAGGGTTCCGTCGGTTACCGTTCGATGGGCTATCGTTAGCTCGCCGTTAGAAACGCCACAAAGGTGTCCAAATACACAGAGCAGGCCTTAGCAAATTTGGCGCGCCAAGCGAGATTTTTTTTGCTACCCTCATAAAAAAAAATAATAATAATAATAATTACTCGTAACTATCTTTTTTCGGGCCCTAGGCAAGATTTTATAATTGACCCCCCCCCCCCTTAACACTATATAATACAAGTGATGTCCTAAAAGTAAAAAAAAGGTCCTCACATCTAAAACACAAGTGATTTTTTTGTCTAAATAATATAATTTTTATCACAAAAGAATAAATTAACTTTTCGTGCATTTCTATCCGAAAACTCTTTTTAGATTTTGAGCCGGTACTGCAAATACAGATAACTGATGACAACTAACTACATAAACAAAGTGTGCAGTCAAATTGAATCTGGGCGCCCGGACCTACAAACACTATTATTTCAATTATTATTACATCAACTATGATGTCAACTATGTCGGATAACCAATTCAGTAACGCACATTTCTTAGAACGTTACTACAACAGTTATGGTATAGTTACTAGGATTATGGTGATATATTTTTTTGTGAACTTTGATTGTTTACTGGTGAGTAATTTTAGAAAATATATTATTCTGTGCAAAATGTAAATAAAAAATAAATAATAATAATAAATAAAAATAATAAATAATAATAATAAATAATAAAAATAAATACGAAAATTTAACCGAAGCAAATAAGAAAAAATAATTTATATAAATAGAGGGCAAAAAATTATAAATTAAAGTTTTAATTGGTATTCATATATTAAGGAATACAGTTCAATACTTGCCACAAAATACAACAAGTTGGGAATCAGGTCGCTGTCGGAGAATACCCGTAACTCATCGGAAGCAGTATTAATAAATAATAAATATTCTTAAATATCATTCATGTGACATTCTATAAGGAATATCACTCGCCAAGACTGGCAATATATTTAGTTATTTTCTAAATGTCAACCTAAAAAGAATTTGTTTTTTTTGAAATAACAATAATAAAAGTAATAATAATAATTTGAAGCAGATTTTGCTTAATATTTCTAATATTTCTCAAAGGGGTTACACTAAAAAACTGCAAAATTTAAAGTAATTGATATTGATTTGTAGCACGCCATTTATCAATTACCGATTTTACTGCTACCCTAACTCAGTTATTCATACCAAACGATGCAATGTCCATCCACGCACGGTACTGCCAGCAAGAAGAAGACACATCGTTCTACTCATAATTCATCAAAATTGTGACAGGTGACGAAACTTATATTACTTTTTTCGACGTACTTACACGCCAAAAGAATCGTGAATTCATGAAGATGGGGAAACTCCAACAATATCCAAGAAGCACGAGCTATGAAAAACAAAATGTATACAGTATTCTTTAGAATTACGGGATTACGGGCCTGGTAAAGGTAATTAAGCTGGATGGACAGAAGACTGTAGCAGCTAAATGGTATACTGAAAATGTTTGCCTGAAGTGCCCAGGGTTTCAGAGAAACTGATTATTTTAATCATGATATGCGTCTTCCCATATAGCAGCTTCAACCCTGTAGGTTTTTGTGGAAATAAATATTAAACTAATAGAACACCCGCCAATCTCAGCTGATTTGGCAATATGTAACTATTTTTTGGGCAAAAAAAAAAAAAATATATACGGGCTGAATGTTTTTGTCTGAGGAAGAGTTTGATGCTGCAATTCATGATTATTTTGAAGGTATTCCGGAACAAGATTGGTTGGGAGCTTACAAGCAATGGACGGAAAGAACGGCCAATTGTTGAAGGGAACTACTTTGAACATATTTATAATAAAACCCTGAAAATATGAACCATGTGTGTTTTTCTAGCGAGATTCTGGTACTATAGTAAACGAATTTGAATTGAGATTTAGCATTATATTTGTAAGGGAGGTAATTTTGGTATTATTTCATAAATAAAATTTCATAAATAAATTCAGTATAATCATTCAATTAGAGTAAAATATTTAATCTGTTAAATGACATGTAACAGTTGGGCGATGTAAGCATTTTTAGGGTGGTCGCGTTTTAAGTAGTTCAGCTTAAACCGTCGTAGTGGTTAAGTCATGTTAGAGAGTTCATTTTAAACCATCGTGAAGTTAAGTCGTGTTTTTAATTAGAGTGAGATTTTGTTCATCATGGGTTAGAGTCATTTAGGGTGTTCGGTTGGACTAGTAAAATGTAACAAGTAATTCCGTATGAACATTAGTGTAGTGCCCAGCTAAAGACATGTGACAGATAAATGGTTTTAGAGGATGTCAGTCAGGACAGTGGTGTCCAGTGGACAAATTAGTGATTAGTGCTAAAGAGTCCAGTGTCTAGTGTGTGTGAATGTCTCATTTGGATTTAGCTGTATCGACGTAATTGTAAGTCTAGTGTAATTAGTGTAAATATTTAAACCGTATCATAATTAAAGTAGATTAGCTAAAATGTTGAGTTTAATTGAACAACCCTTAATCCTTCCAAGAATCATAGCAACCAGCTAGCGGACTATTAGGGGGGGTCCAGACTTGATCCGCTCGCAAGTCTTGGAACCCATAATGTGAGGGATGTACAGAGTAAGTACAAAATGAAATAAATAAATCAGCCAACCGTGACATCTCATATATATCATATCGTAGCTTTTTTACATCCATTGAATGATTATAATGAATTTATTTATGAAATTTTATTTATGAAATAATACCAAAATTACCTCCCTTACATATTCTTGGAACGTTTCCCGATCTATTATTAAAGATAAAATTGGGAAAGTAAATCAAAAAGGAAAAACAACAACTGTATGATGCTATATAACTATATGCCTCTGTATGAACAGAGGCATATATTTTAATTTGTTGTAGATTCAGTTGTTAGTTAAAGTCGAAGTTATAAAATATTTTTTTCGCCATCATCAAATCCAAAGTTTTATCTTGAAAAGTCTAGATTGTAGTTGTACAAACTGAGAAATATTATTTGATATAAAAATCGGGTTAGAGGAAATGAAACAAATCGAACGTAAAATTGAATCTGGCGCTGCGGTACAATAGTCGGCAGAAGCGGGCGCATTAATGAGAGGGATGGCAACTCCGACTCCAACTCGATCAAAGGTTGCTATAAAGTATCATCTTCTCTACGCTGACGATCCAAACCTTATTATCCTACTTCACTTTATGTAATAAAATAATGTTATTCTAGACAACGTCTCAGCTTTTTCTACTTATCACACAGATTATGTGGATTCACATCAAAGATTTTGATTGTTTCCATGATTGATACTACGCAATTTCAACTATTTTTATATTCCAATTCTAAAAGGAAAGTATTGGGATGGAAAAATTGTTAGTGATATTTGTAGTACACGTTAGAAGCGGCTATTACTTTGATTGCAGGAATGCGCAACCTAAAAAAAAGATGGAAAACATATTTTTTTTACGTTATAATAACCAACGCAATATATTCGTTATAATATACAATTTACAAAACTCAACGAGCGCTTGCCCTTAAATTTTTACCTATATATTATGGTAAAAATCAGCTAGCAGACTGGTTTGCAGTCAGAATGCAACATAGCATTAACACACTGCTTACATTGAACGCCTGTGCATTTGCGAACCCAAAAACTTAGTTTAAGTCTATTCCGATAAGAAGCTAGTAGGTTGCATGGCAATTACAAATTTAGTATGTCAGCTACTGTTTTACTGTGTACCCGTGTATTCACCTAAAAACGCAGTGAACTCATTAAGTTTAATATCGCAATTATTTTTAGTCGATCTTCCACCGATAAGGCAATAAAAAGACTTGGACGACCTTTAATCCGGACATTTATAGTAAACATACGTGAATTTGTGGTTGTAAAGTAAAAATTGCACTTTTTTGTTTCCATTGTTTGTTATTTAGAGGAGCGAAATAAAACAGAATATTTGTTAGTCTGAAAGTTAGTTTATTATTTCATTATAAGTACTTTTATATAAAAATAAATGTTTATCTAGAAAATATGTATAGTTAGTAATATTTAATTAAAAACCTATAATAACTGGTACTTATAAAAGTTGTAGCCCTCACATTTCTACAATGTGAACCGCCACTGGTTACGTAAGATCGGATTTTATCCGGCAAAAGATTGCGGTTTTCTAGCGGCATTGAATACCGCATATTGTCTACAATGAGAGTGAACGACCGGTTTATATTTTACTGTGGTTTACCTACGACGGCGGGCCCTCGCAAGAGAGTTCGTCGGGGCATCCCAAAAGGACATGGAGGATTGTTAATTTGTTTCGTTGATACCGTCTACGTTTAACGAGCATATTTGCTTGTTAATATTGGTTCACTAGGTAACATAATAGAAAGTAATAATAAATTTAATGTGATAATATATACTTCTACAATAAAACCCTGCAAATTAAAGCTAGATTTCGCGTCGGAAATGAAGAGAGGGGTAACGATTACTGGCTGAAAACAGAGGATAGAGTATGCAGAATGTACCACAACGCAGCAGAGAACATTGAACACTTAGGTAGAGACTGTAAAGAAGAACTCAGAAATGCGAAATCATCTCTGCATATTCTAAGTGATGTTTGCCCGGATGCTCAGTGGATGAAAAGAGTGAAGAACAAAAGAACAAAACTACATCCACTCTGAAATGACCTTGTATAGTTTTAGTATGTATATGATAAAAATTAAATAAGTTCACAATCAAGTATAGTTTAAAACTTTCTAAAATGTATATAAGTATAGACTTATTGTAAATTTTAAGAGCTTACTACTACTACTACTTCTACACAATTGTGGTAAATTTTATAAAGTAATCGGCGGTTGTTCCAAATGATTAAAATGGCATTTCCTACCTGTATTCGTGCTTCGTTAAGTTTTGTAGTCCTAGCTAATTCTTCTCTGCAGTAAATATCGGGGTAGTGGGATTTCGCAAACGCTGCTTCTAATTCGGCTAATTGTTCCTGGAAATAATAAATATATTATTAGTACTTGATTCAACGGTATGATGTGTTAAAAACAAACGGACAAACATATGCAATGACTAATAAAAAAATCAAATTATTCTGTATCCATGAGCGTACATTCAAAATAAAATATATGCTACATCAATCAAATAGATGCCTCTTTAAGTTTAAAAATTTCTCTTATGGATACGGAATAATTTGATTTCCAATTGGTCATTGGATATGTTTGTCTGGTTATTTCAGGGTTTTGTAGTTATTTAATAAGTGCAACAGAATGCTGGATGTCGAAGAATATTTTTTTGATAAACATTTTTATTAGTTATTTGAGCACTAAGAGCTTCCATTTAATTTTTAAGAATAATAACTTTCACAACAATAAAATTTAAATTAAAAAATCCCATCAATTTTATTTGCATTTTCTTCGTATCTAAGTCTTCATTAAATTAATAAGAAATATATTCATTATTTTTCAATTTCAAAAACGTGTTTCTCATTATGAACAATGTATTATTTGATTTATATTTCACTAAAAGTGATTTATTATTGTTTTACCTTGAAAACAAAAATCTAAACTAATTAAAACAATAGGTTGAATCATGCCGTATAACAGTAGGTCTATAGCCTCCTTACATACAGGAACTTGATTCTCAGCTGTTAATTTTTTTTATTATATTTTTAATTTCAAAAGAAGACATATACTACCTTAGCCATAAATACAAAAAATCTAACATTATTAGCCATAATTTAGCCATTAATTAAAAAAATAATTAATTTTGTCAAAAACACAAAAGCTGCAATATTTTCCAAAAAAGCAATCTGATCGAAAATTTCTTTCGTAGGTTTCTGACTGATATCAATGTACATTATCTATAATTTTTTCAGATTTTTAGTTTAATCCCTTTGGGTAAAAGAGTGTGGTACAAAAACTTTTTTAGCACGTTTTTAGCTAAAATTGTGTTAAAAGAAATGAACTTTAACTTTTTGTTCCTTAATCTACGTCTTTAGATCTCTTTTTTGATACCACAAAAAATAATTATTTTTTCAACGACAAAAAAATCGATATTTTTCGAAAAACTAATTTGATCAAAAATTCCTGTTGTACTATTTCGGTTCCCATCAATGTACAATGTAAACTGATTTTTCAAAAATAAAAATTTGCCTGTTGAACCACAACTTTTAAAAAAATATTTACTTTTTCTTTAAATACTTATTTGTTTACAATTATCTCGGGATGTGCCTTTTTGCACTCTCAGTATATTTCCTATATGTAGGTCAAACAGTTGTATAAGCATGCTAAATTTCAACTATATATGTTAAGCCGTTTGGGTACAATTTCTACCGAACACAGAAAGACAGACGGACACATGGGTGAAGTTATAAGAGTTTTTTGGTGGTCATACCTACCAAACCCTAAAAATGGAGTTACAGTCTGTTCCAAACGGTTAGGCGGAACTAAATGGGAATTTCGTTCTTTTAGATTGTCACGAGAAAGGGACCTTGCTTGGGTTATTTCATTTTTCACGTTGGAATGTCAAGATTTAAAATTCCAACAAACATACCATGGAAACGAATGACATATGTCAAAAATAAATTATGTTTTTTACATATTTTAATGACAAAAAAATTAATAAATGGGAAATTTGTATTAAGAATGACACAAAAAATCAAAATATAAAGAAAATGACATTTTAAAATGATATTAACCTTAACCAAAAAATGTTTATTGTAAGTAGGATTTACAAAGCTTAAACAAAACGGCCGAAAAGCACTATTTAAACGATGAAAGTAACTAGATTCCAAAATCTAGTTCCGCCTAACCATTTGGAACAGACTTTATCTTGTTTTTACAGTAACCCAACGATATATTCGAAGGTAGACACTGCACGAGATGTGATCTATTTTATAATTGGCATTTTATTTTTGGGACACTAATTTGGTAAACAGTTAATTCGAATTTCATCGTTGTAGGGCATTACAGAGTAAAGCTCCGCCCTGTGTATTGCAGCTGGTATCACCAGTAAATCCAGTTCAGCTTAAATTATTGATTGATTATCTTTGTAAGCAGCCTCGTTGCAGTACTCCATTTATAAATGGAAATACAAACCGAACAAGAAATTAAAAATTTCACCAGTTATCACTCTGTTCAACAGACAAATCTCATAACATTTTTAAGGGTTTTTATTTAGACAGGTCATTTCTGAAAATTATAAAAGTATTTTAGAAATTTAACAATTCTGGAAATTTTTCTTCTGCCATGATATTAGACAATTTGTGACAACACAAGTTTTGATTCTAGAAACCGATTATACTCGGTAGTGCCATCTACCTACTTCGTTCTTAAAAAAAAAAAAAAAAAATAATAGAGTATAGTATACCTAATCGTTTTTGTTTAGCAAGAGCCAACTTTAAACATTAATAAATTAGCTCGTGAAATCTTTAGAAAATTCAAATTCCATTTGGTTTTGCTTATGGTTTGGAATAGCATCTCATTTATTTTATATCAACGCTTTAAACAGTAAATAAATAAAGTAATTTATTATAATTTATCAGTCTTTTGTCATTTCACAGTCTTTAAACAGTGAGTGATTTTAAACAAATTATTTATAAAAGCTGTTCACTTTTATAAGAACAAACTAAGAGGGAATTTTGTTTTCAATAGTGTGCACCTTTGAAGCTGTATGTCATGTTGGTATTAAAAAATGTCACTTTTTTAAAATGTCGATCCATTTGACATATGTCATAATGAAAAATGATATCTTATTTATAATGATCATAACCTTATCAATCTAAAGTCGGTTTTACAGCGTAAGGAATATTTTTAATTGACATTTAAAGTCAGTAACACACCATAAAAGTAACCAAAACAACCAGATCTAGTGTGTTCTTACAAAAGTGAACTGCTTATAGAAATATTCACGTTTTTTGAAAAATAGCGTTTTTCGAAGAAGTGACCATTCGAAGAATTTATTTTCAAAGATTTAAATTGACTTTGTTAGTGTTTTTCGGGCCAAATTGATAAATTTTGCCTAACAAATTCAGTTCTGACATCTGAAAACTTCTAACTAGTAAAGTTTTTAAGTAAAACGTGAATTTTGTAAATTCAACAATTTCGTTGCTATTTTATGTCAATAACATCATAATTCTTCGTCGGAAACCAAAATACGTGCTATGTACTTCTAAAACATGTCACTCGAAACAATTTTCAAGAAAAAAAAATTTTTTTTGTGTTTTTACCGGGCCGAATTGATGAATTTTGCCTAAAAATTCAGTTCTTACATCTGAAAACTTCTAACTAGTAAAGTTTTTAAGTAAAACGTGAATTTTGAAAATTTAACTATTTCGTTGCTATTTTTTATGTCAATAACATCATAATTCTTCGTTCGAAACCAAAATAAGTGCTATATACTTCTAAAACATGTTGCTCGAAACAATTTTCAAGAAAAAATAAAAAAATTTTTTTGTGTTTTTCGGGCCGAATTGATGAATTTTGCCTAACAAATTCAGTTCTTACATCTGAAAACTTCTAACTAGTAAAGTTTTTAAGTAAAACGTGAATTTTGAAAATTCAACTATTTCGTTGCTATTTTATGTCAATAACATCATAATTCTTCGTCGGAAACCAAAATAAGTGCTATGTACTTCTAAAACATGTTGCTCGAAACAATATACAAGAAAAAAAAAATTTTTTGTTGTGTTTTTCGGGCCGAATTGATGAATTTTGCCTAACAAATTCAGTTTTTACATCTGAAAACTTCTAACTAGTAAAGTTTTTAAGTAAAACGTGAATTTTGAAAATTCAACTATTTCGTTGCTATTTTATGTCAATAACATCATAATTCTTCGTCGGAAACCAAAATAAGTGTTATGTACTTCTAAAACATGTTGCTCGAAACAATTTTCAAGAAAAAAAAAATTGTTTTGTGTTTTTCGGGCGAATTGATGAATTTTGCCTAACAAATTCAGTTCTTTCATCTAAAAACTTCTAACTAGTAAAGTTTTTAAGTAAAACGTGAATTTTGAAAATTCAACTATTTCGTTGCTATTTTATGTCAATAACATCATAATTCTTCGTTGGAAACCAAAATAAGTGCTATGTAGGTACTTCTAAAACATATTTCTCGAAACAATTTTCAATAAAAAAAAAAAAAAAATTGTGTTTTTCGGGCGAATTGATGAATTTTGCCTAACAAATTCAGTT
Source organism: Liopterus haemorrhoidalis (assembly GCA_963971575.1). Lineage (NCBI taxonomy): Eukaryota > Metazoa > Arthropoda > Insecta > Coleoptera > Dytiscidae > Liopterus > Liopterus haemorrhoidalis. The sequence continues at coordinate 21,161,789 of OZ020611.1, forward strand.
CTTTCATCTGAAAACTTCTATGTAGTAAAGTTTTTAAGTAAAACGTGAATTTTGAAAATTCAACTATTTCATTGCTATTTTATGTCATAACATCATAATTCTTCGTTGGAAATCAATCCTTGAAACCAGGGGTATCAAACTCATTTCCGTCCCGGTAAAAATCATTCGGGCCGCACGATATGTATTATATTATTACTCTTTCTATGTATCATTTCCCACCATTTTTCTGAATATTTATTTGTAGGAAGTAAAGAAATAACATTTAAATAATAACAATTACACAGCAGTTGAACCTACAGAAAAGTGCTATTTGAAAGCTCTGCTTAGGAATATGTTATTTGGAATCACGGGGAATCATCGATCTACTGACTATCGCACGGTCTTGTCTAACTGCAACAGTTACTGCCTGACTATTGGTTTTCTGCCCTTTGCCGAAGTCTTGACACCGCGACCCGAACAGATTCATTTGTCATCCACACGTAACAAACATAATTTTTAGTCATTGCACGTGGTAGAAGGAACGTCAGCAATCTTAAATGATATGAACAAAAATTAGAAGAGATAGAGTGGGAGAGGGAGACAGAGAGGGAGAGGGAGTGAGAAAGAGGGAGAGTGGGTGAGAGAGAGGGTGAGTGGGTGAGAGAGAGGGAGAAAAATGGAGAGAGAGGGAGAGTAAGTGAGAGAGAGGGAGAGTGGGAGAGGGAGAGAGAGAGGAAAAGAGAGGGAGATAGAGGGAGAGTGAGTGAGAGAGAGGGAGAGAGAAAGGGAGAGAGAGGGAGAGAGGGAGAGAGAGGGAGAGAGAGGGGAGAGAGAGGGAAAGAGAGGGAGAGAGAAGGAGAAAGAGGGAGAGAGAGGGAGACAGAGGGAGAGAGAGGGAGGGAGAGGGAGAGAGGGGGAGAGAGAGGGGGAGAGAGGGGGAGAGAGAGGGAGATAGAGGGAGAGAGAGGGAGAGGAAGGGAGAGAGAGGGAGAGAGATGGAGAGAGAGGGAGAGAGAGGGAGAGAGAGAGTTAACGAGACGGTAAAGCAGAGAGATACTGCAAGGAGCAATGAAAAGAACTATACACAGAAATATTAACAGGTACAGGAGACAGAGCGGGGCCTGGAGAATTTAATTTAATTTAATTTGTTTATTTATATCCAATATACAAGATAAAATAATTAGATTTTTTACAAATAATTTAAAAGTATAAAAATATAAATATAGCGCATATTAACATAAATAGAATGGCAGAGTGAAAAGAAACAATGAGGAAGGAAAGGAGGGGGAAGGAGAGCCAATGACAGGTGTGATATGGCGAGAATATTCTTATAAACCTGAATTGTACGATATATTAGAGATAATAAAAAGTATTACGTATTTAATTAAGGTTTGGACAATTGTTTATATCATAAAGAAATATTGATCAAATCAGTTTTTCGTGATTGGTTTACGTCACTGATAACCTACTTCTAATACAACTAATGGCATTGCGCTAATATTGAGATTTTCAATTTCTATAAAATTAATTTAGAGTTTTTTGATATATTTTCTTACCTGTGTAAAGGTGGTTCTATGCCTCCGCCTGGCAGGCGTAGGGCAGGAGGCGGTAGTAGGTGTATGTCCGGCGTGCTGCGGTCCCCCCGGAGAAACGCCACCCCCGCTCAGGCCACCAGTTCCACCACCGCCGCCGCTCACCGGCTCCGGCTTCAGCTTCTTGAACGCTCCTTCCGCTGCAACGTAACAACCAAATGAAAATAAACTACTCAATAAATCAATATCCATATTAATTAGTTGATTTTTTTTTTTTTTTTTCACAAAATCATAAAAAATAATTTAAGAGCAGTGGTTCTTAACTCATTTAAAACTGAAACTTTTTTTGAAAAAAAAAATAGTATTTTTGTAAAAATTTAGTTAATTGTGTATAAATATGCCTGAAAATGATTATAATTTTTTTTTTACTGATCAGAATAGCCATAACATGCTGTACTTTTCAAAGGACGGTAGGACTATATAATACTATAAGAATAATAACAACCTATTTATTTAAATGCTTTATTAATTCCAAAATTATTTCAAAATTATTTTATAAACTCTAATAAAAACTAAACTATAAAATCATTTGCTTGTATGATCGTCCAGAAAACAATTTTTAGGATGTAAACCTACATTAGGTACATTTTTTACAAACAAAATTAGCTTTTTTGCTGCAAACAGCGCAACGTCTTTGAGCAAAATAAATGGATGGTCAGGGACCACAAAGAGTTGTGTTTGTTTTGTTTCACTCTGGATGGTCGGGGACCTCAAGGAGTTCAGAGGAACTCTGGATGGTCAGGGACCTCAAGGAGTTGTTGGACCTAAAATGGTCGTGTTTGTCTTGTTGACTCTGGATGGTCAGGGACCTTTTTCAGTTATTTTGAGTAAATAAAGTTAAATAACATAAATTTCACTAATATATCAAAAACTTCATAAATAAAATATGGTAGGACATAATCCTACCGTACTGTTAAAAGGACGGTGGCATTATTCATTGAATATCGTTTGCCGGTTTCAACAAAATTTAAGTTTTTGAGGTTATGAGTATATAAAAATATACAGTCTAACATAAAATGTATTTTATAATTTTAAAATTTAAGAATAATAATAAAATAAATTTCCTAGAATTAGCCATTGTCAATGCTCGTAAAACGTAAGCGATTGAAACGCCAATAAAATTTACAAAAATTACAACCATTGTTTGAACCTTGCTATAAATTATGTTTCATAAACACAGTGATCATAACATATTACGCCATCTCAATTAATTTGTTTTTACTAATTAATTTAGCGCAATTTTTGAAAATCCTTTTAAAAGGACGGTAGGTTTAAATGGGTTAATCAAGGATAATGAACCTCAATGGTATTACTTCAGGAAGTAAACATATTTTAATCATATTGTAAATACAAATTGTTAATGAAGGGCTCAGCGGAAAAGTAGTACAAGTGACATTTCCAACTAAAAGGTGCATTTATACCAGTAAACCTAAAATTAACTACTGGGTTTTTGAAAATGCTTAAAATAGTTGCATGTCAGCACAGGTTTACAGACTTTAAACACTTTTTTTTCTCTCTGAGTCTAACCAGATTATATTAACAGAATTAACACTTTTCTCAGTCTCATTTATACAACCTTTCGTCTAAGCACAAAAAGAGTTCGGAGATTCTGCTGTTTGGAGATTTTTTTTGCTGAGTTACTTTCCTGCATCCCTTCTAGGTGTCTTATCCACCTTAGCTTATTGATTTTTGGACTATATTTGAATCTTCATAAATTTAATATAACTCGAAATTGTATCCGCCGTATGTAAAGAATGATGGCGCCGCAACCAACTGCGACCCACAAGGCCCAATTTTGTGGCCAATGTAAGTATATATAATACACACTTAAAGGTACATGTTCCAAATGCGACTAGGCCAAAAATTCTCTCTTAATTATACCTAATCAGAACCAATTACTTAATTCTTATGATTGGCCCAAAACTCGCTAAGCTTTACTATTTCTGCCATGTGACAAACTGGAACAGTTATCTTTTTTTCTTACTTTCAGCCCACGAAGGTTCTGGTCAGATAGACCCATTTCTGGTTTCTGCGAATATGACATCACTTGCCTGTCCTCGACGGAAAATACTTAAATTAGTATTACAATTTATACCATCGTTAAACAGAAACAAAAATTGGTATTTGTCTTAAAATTTGCATATCAATGCATTACCGTGCCGGATAGCGTTTTTATACTTTGAGGCACATTCCGTAGCTGTCCGTTCTGGCACGGAGCGTTCCGGCAAATATTCTCGTTAAGAATGCACTACGGCACCAGACAGTCCCGAAGAGTACAGGATATGCTACGTTACGTATGAAATATATATAATTTCCTCTAACTCCTAGCTGGAGCATAGCTCCTTAGTAAATTGTCCCCATCTAATTCAATTACAAGTCAGTATCTTAAGCTCATTCCAAAACTTTTCCGGCATTTTGGGCATTCTGTGTAACTGGACATCTGCAAGTTACGGATAGTCTACCGATGTGCCTTCTACCTTCTGGGTTCCATTCTAGAGCGATCCTGGAAATATCATCCTCTTCTTTGTGCAGCATGTGCCCCAGCTAGCGCTATTTCTGTATCAATATTTCAAGTTCGACTTGACCAAAACTTGAATTATAGAAGAGATTGGTTGGTGATTTTCTAGATTTTGCAACCATAGGGAAGCAATGTCTTCAGATTGCTGCTGAAAAATCGTAACTTCGAATTGATGGACAGCTGGTTTTTGTTTAATTAGTTATTCAGATTGTAGAATACATGTCGATCTTTGCAGATCTCTGAAGGAAGTCAGTTAGTATTTAACCATTCTTGATTGTGATGCTCTTAAGTAGCAAAACCTTCGTATGAAATATGCTGGAGAAAAATCACTAAAAGATATTTGACAGGAAACGCTAAGTGCAAGAAACGATGAATGTATAACCAAAACTAATAATTTAAAAATAATAATGAAACAAAAACTATGGAATGTAATTATAAATGCAACATTAACCGTAGTAATTAACAAAATCAGAGCAATAAACGCAATAATAATAATGGTTGGTGTTGACGAGGTATCGAGAGAAATGTATGAGGTAACAAACCATTTAAAGCGTAACATGCAGGTCTGCATTCATGACTAACACCTCCACTCCTTTCCCACCTCTCACTAAACTTTATTGAATTCATTACTGTTTATTAATGCAGTTAGTAGCAACCTAATTACAATTACTGACACCGGCAACGCTCGACGCGCCACAAAGAATCACCGAATACAATCTTATTAGCCGCGCACTCTAAATGTTTGTTAGCGGTACTCATGCGGACATTTAAATATTACCTTATTAAACACATTTTTTAATTCTTCCGATTTGTTTTACACAATAATTATCGGTTTGTTTTATTTCGCTCGTTTTACAGCAGGTTACAACATGTTTGTAAGCTTGAAATGTTAACGTTAGCGTACCAACTTCGTTGTTATTTGCTAGAAAGTACACAGTTTTTAGAGCACATAAAAATAATGTTTGAGTGTGAGTTTTTACACATTCCAGGATTTTGTAGGTATTTATAATGGGTGTTTTTTTTAGAGGTATAGAACTTTAAATTGCAATAAAACAACGATAGATTATTCGATTGACATGAATTTTTTTTTATTCGAAAGATAATCTTGTGGCATTACATTTTAAATATGATTTCTGGCATATGACCGCCACGGCTGGCTCGGATGTAGTCCAATCTGGACGTCCAATTTTCGATGACTTTTTCCAACATTTGTGGCCGTATATCGGCAATAACACGGCGAATGTTGTCTTCCAAATGGTCAAGCGTTTGTGGCTTATCCGCATAGACCAATGACTTTACATAGCCCCACAGAAAGTAGTCCAGCGGTGTTAAATCACAAGATCTTGGAGGCAAATTCACAGGTCCAAAACGTGAAATTAGGCGGTCACCAAACGTGTCTTTCAATAAATCGATTGTGGCACGAGCTGTGTGACATGTTGCGCCGTCTTGTTGGAACCACAGCTCCTGACATCATGGCTGTTCAATTCAGGAATGAAAAAGTTAGTAATCATGGCTCTATACCGATCACCATTGACTGTAACGTTCTGGCCATCAGTACGCTCTACAGTACCAATAGCTTCTTCTGTACGCACCGTACGGCGTCTCTGGGGATGCGAGTTATCAATAAGAGTAAACGTGGTGCGAAAACGTTCCATGGTTAATCGAATTAACTGCTCTGATGGACGATTTTGTCGACGATAAAATGGACGTAGTGCGCGATACGTATTCCGCACAGAACCATTATTTTCGAAATAAAATTGCACTATTTGCAAGCGTTGTTCAGGCGTGAGTCTATTCATGATGAATTGCCAAACCAAACTGAGAATAAATCACTTGACAGCTGTTAAATCGGTCGCCATCTTGAACAGTAATGCCAACTTAAAGTTCTATACCTCTAAAAAAAACACCCGTTATATAGATATTGGGACCTAAAACTCTTACATGGTACAAAAGGCTCCTATGAAGTGTTTCCATCGGCTACGGTTTAGCAGTATAAAAAATTACTACTGAAGTTATAAATTTTTATTTTGTTTTTCTTTTCTTGATTTATATTAAAATTAGGGCCTTTTGTGTATCATAAGGCAACCCAGCATTTTTTCTTTTTTGGGCGACCATATCAAAAACAGTTCTTTTTTATTATCTAGTACCGGCCATAAAGTAAATCTTTTTCGGCCTAGACCGATTATTTTATTGGCCGCTAGATGCTAGAGCCATCTATGCGTCATTTCTTAAGTTACAAGATCTCCATGGTTACATTGGAACAACTGACAGTCAAACATTTATAATAGGGGATAGACATGATTTTGTTTAAATTTTTTATTATATTCCTCTTGTTGCATATAAACATAAAAAACAGTTTTTAATTTTTTTTTTTTGTAATTTGAAGGCTTAAAAAAATCATAAATGTATGTAGCGCGCGAAAACGACGTGTGACGTCATACCCCTTCTAACTGACGCATGACACTACTAGCTTACCGGCGTACATAGTCTGTTGTGAACTTATTTGTCTGTATAACTTTTATAGGTTATGTAAAGTTAGAGTGATTTTAATTAAAATAAAGTTTAATTCTATAAAAACAATTTATACATGTTTACCGAATTAAATTTTATATTAAAATAGATAACTTATATTGCAGTATTTCAATTATGCCTCTAACGTTTTGTAACTTCATGTAAACAATGTAGTAAAATTCTGACATCTAAATTACATAAATATTTACATTTTACAGAGTTGCAGCGTTTGTTTACATAAAGTTATAGAATATAAAATAAAAATTACTTACAGGTCTGCTTTGACACCACGTATTTCTTCAGCACTGTAGCAATCATTATTTTTCATATATTCCATGAGCATAAATGCATCAATGTTGGGTAAATTATCACTCTGAGCCCTAACAAAATCTTTATCTGCCATTTTAAGAATAAATGCGTGAAAAATTGTTTAAAAACAAATACAAAACTCTCGAACAATACAATACACACACGTGTAAAGATTATGTTGTAGCTGTATCCGTGATGTGAAACCCCTATCGTTTGACGTCATACTCAGTCGTTTTTACTCGGAAACCTTCGCTCCGTGGTCGGCTTATTTCAAATTTACAATATTTTAATTCAAAAATTTGGCTATAATATTAATTAAAATGTAATTTTTGTTTTGTTAGGTGACATAACTAACATTAACATATCAAAATAATGTAGTTTTAAGAAAATACAAATTTTATGCGTATCCCCTATTGTAATAATTGATCAGTAACCATAAATTATCAAATGTAAATAAATAAATTTAATTTTTCTAATAAAAATTACATTTAGTCGCCCAAAACATATAATGTGCACCTTGGCCGAAAAGATCTTTTTCGTCCTTATCTGTTTGAAGTCTTCGGCTGCGCATCGGCCTTCATATTCATATGTGTCCGAAAAAGATCTACTGTTTGGCCATGGTACACAAATAACTATTTTGTGCTTCTAGCACAAAATGGGGAGTACGTTTAAACGGCTGCATAATGGTAACAAAATTGACAGTAAGTTAGTCATGCAAAATAAGTATTTATTTGAAATTTATAAAAGTTTATAAAACAATATTAGTAACATGTAACACATAAATAGTTATTTGTGTACTATGGACAAAAAGTAGATCTTTTTAGGCCGCATCTGAATTTGAAGGCAGAGGCGTAGCCGAGGACTTCAAACAGATAAGGACGAAAAAGATCTTTTTGGCCAAGATGCACATTGTATTTTTTGGGCGACCAAAAATTTTTACTAGGAAAATTAAATTTATTTATATACATTGGATAATTTATAGTTACTGAACAATTATTACAATAGGGGATACGCATAAAATTTGTATTTCCTTAAAACTACATTATTTTGATATGATAATGTTAGTTATGTCACCTAACAAAACAAAAATTACATTTTAATTAATATTATAGCCAAATTTTTGAATTAAAATATTGTAAATTTGAAATAAGCCGACCACGGAGCGAAGGTTGCCGAGTAAAAACGACTGAGTATGACGTCAAACGATAGGGGTTTCACATCACAGATACAGCTACAACATAATCTTTACACGTGTGTGTATTGTATTGTTCGAGAGTTTTGTATTTGTTTTTAAACAATTTTTCACGCATTTATTCTTAAAATGGCAGATAAATATTTTGTTAGGGCTCAGAGTGATAATTTACCCAACATTGATGCATTTATGCTCATGGAATATATGAAAAATAATGATTGCTACAGTGCTGAAGAAATACGTGGTGTCAAAGCAGACCTGTAAGTAATTTTTATTTTATATTCTATAACTTTATGTAATCAAACGCTGCAACTCTGTAAAATGTAAATATTTATGTAATTTAGATGTCAGAATTTTACTACATTGTTTACATGAAGTTACAAAACGTTAGAGGCATAATTGAAATACTGCAATATAAGTTATCTATTTTAATATAAAATTTAATTCGGTAAACATGTATAAATTGTTTTTATAGAATTAAACTTTATTTTAATTAAAATCACTCTAACTTTACATAACCTATAAAAGTTATACAAACAAATAAGTTCACAACAGACTATGTACGCCGGTAAGCTAGTAGTGTCATGCGTCAGTTAGAAGGGGTATGACGTCACACGTCGTTTTCGCGCGCTACATACATTTATGATTTTTTTAAGCCTTCAAATTACAAAAAAAAAAAATTAAAAACTGTTTTTTATGTTTATATGCAACAAGAGGAATATAATAAAAAAATTTAAAAAAATCATGCCTATCCCCTATTATAAATGTTTGACTGTCAGTTTCTTCATTGTAACCATGAAGAACTTGTTACTTAAGAAATGACACATAGATGGCTTTAGCATCCAGCGAGCAAAAAAATAAGTGAATCGGTCTAGGTCGAAAAGATTTATTTTTTGAACGGTACTGGATGATAAAAAAGAACTGTTTTTGATATGGTCGCCCAAAAAGTATATTAATAGCCTATTATTGATATGAAAGTTACCAAACCATAATTTTGGATGTAATCAACATTTTATGCATATAAATTTACTTTTTTTACCGCACTCCTTACATCGCTTATCCGTTTCCGTATATCGCACAGTATGACCGACATTATTATGTCTAATATAGCTTCTTAATTATATTTTTATCTATAATAACTTCACATTCTTGTACTAATCCAGGTGGCAAATGGTTTGCGTTATCTTCATGTTAACAGAACACTGTCTTATTCCGTTTCTGCAGAATTTTCATCGGGAGGTGTTATGTAAATGTTTAAATTTTCATCTATATCTTTTTTATTTTCAATAATATCTTATAATTAACGTAGGGATCTTTTGCTGGACGCATTCCCCTCTTTCTCTAGGCATCTCTAGTCTATTATTAAACTATGAGAATAGGGTTGTAAATATCGATCTAAGGTACTGATACTTTGTATCGGTATCGATATCGTTTCGTAATATCGATACCTGTCGATATTAATGAACTGCACGGAAACATAGTCAACACTAACACATAAAATAAGGAAAAAGATTAAGAGCAATATCTAATTTAAGGAAACGAATAGAGCTCTGTTTGCACGTTGAAGATAAAACAATCGAGTATTTATTGTAATGCTATACATACATTTTGTTTTAAAGCCAATAATCTAACTTCTCAGTTAATTTTCATTTTTACTTTTATATCAATAGAAAGAGAATCTCGATTTAATGCATTTAAAGACTATGAGCCCTATAAGAGAATTGAAAGTTAGTATGAATTTCTCGAAAATGATACGAGCTTTAAAAATTTTGAGGATGGCTGTGTATTCTTTGTAAAAAAGTGCTTGTAGAACGTGCAAATTAGAAACTTTTATGTGTTGATATATTTTGAAATTTTGTCTTTATATTAATAGTTGTTGTTATAGTAGTATTAGATAAATAGAAAAAATATAGAGTTGTAGATTTTTGAGCTGTTTGAATAAATCCTATAATATAATACGCCTGTTTGTATGTTCGTATATTCGGTATGTTCGACCGGTCGTTTCTTCATTCCCCGATAGAGGCGCGCATATGTTAATTATTTATGTCAAAATTGTTTAAAATATATAGTTGATGCAATAATAGTGATTTTTCTACGAACACTTTTTATAATTATTATAAGATGCAATAATAGTGAATATTCTACGAACACTTTTTATAATAATTGATAGAATTGTAAGAAATTATTGTTTATGTATTGGACAGTAGTGTGCTGTGAATTTTTGTTTTGAGTGTTGACATTAAATTAGTAAATATGACAGTTGTGTTTTTCATTAAAAAATCACTTCACAATTATTAATTTAGTTGTGAAATACACGGATCGGTTTTTTTACGAAACAAAACACAGAAAAACGTTATCCTTCCGTGATATTCGACATTTTTGATTAAAATTATTATTAGCAGAAAAATAATTATTTAAAAAAAAAATATTTGGTTTTGATGAAAGTAAGAAAAATGTGACTTTTTTTTTCTTTATTATTATTTTTTCAATGCTTTATTATTTTTTTATTTCTACGATTCATAGGACAAGATTTACAATATCCCACTGCAAACTCTATACAGATGGCAGCACATAACGACTACACTAATAATTCCAGAATTATCAGTGGTTCTAAAACAATGGTTTCTGTTTATTTATCACATTAAAATATCATTTACCTTTTAGTTTAGGTTAGATTCAGCTTAAAAGCACTATCTTAGGTTATGGTTGATAACTGTTTATTTTTTTTTTTTTTTATAAACCCCCTAAAAATAAATTGTGTTTTAAAAGTTCTGCACAGTCCCACCTGTTTAGAATCTCTGTATATTGAACAAATGACGTGTGTGTGACGCATGCGCAGTGTTCAGTGGGATATTGTAAATCTACCCCGTAATTTGAGATATAGTGTAAGTATGATTTTTTCCGTGTGCCCTTTTTGCCGTGTGTGTATTTTTTCATGTGTGCTTTTTTCCGTGTGCGTATTAATCCGTGTGCGTTTTTTCCGTGTGCGTATTTTTATATTATATAAGAAAATGGAAAATTAATTTTAATAAATATATTTTAAATTTAACGTCTCAAATTATTTTTAGTTTTAACATTATAAATATAATGCACTGACTGAAAATGAATCGTTTTCCCATCTTAAAAAGTTAATGAATTAATAATTCGGAATAATGCTCATTATTTGTCCAGTTTTTAATAATGGGCGAAGAGTTGATTCAATTTGAATTGGATGAAGTTAGGCGTATGGCTAGAGAAAGAAGTCTGAGGTGTCGAGCAAGTTCCATATTAAGGTAATGATTTGTTTGCCAACACAGTTGGCAATGGGTGCACTAGTAATATACATATTGTGATATAATTAATATTGAGTTTATAGAATTTAAATATATAGAGAATGTAAGAGAATAGACAGATACAAGAGAATAGATTTACTACAACATAAATGTTAGGAAAAATGTATGAAATATCACAAATGGAAAAACTATAAAGGAATAATTATCATATACGGAGTTTTAAAACGAAACTATATTGGCAAGCAAAAGGATTATGGAATTTAATTGACGCTGAACCACCAACAGTTGATGCAAGTCAAGTAGAATGGCTGAAGTTAGACAGACAAGCCATGAAATTTTTGGTACAGTCTTTAAGCTCAGCACAGACTCAATACATATTGAATATCAAAAATACAAAAGAAGAGTGGAATAAATTGGACGAAATCCATAAAATTAGATCAGTCAAAGAAAAATTAAATATTAAAAAATCATTACACACAATCAAATGGCATAATGATGATAATGGACAGAAATACATAGAGATGATTCAGACTTTGGTAGAGTATCTTCGGGCTCTTGGAAAAAATATTGATGATGTAGAAGCCGAATTCATAAGCTGTTCAACCAAATCAATATTTAAAAATAGCGACAATTTTTAATATGAGCGTTATTTCCCAAATAACCTTATCAAAAGTTAAATGTGCGCTACTAAAAGAGGAAGAAATATTAGGAGAAGAAAATAAAATTGATGTATTTGCGAACAAAACAAGAATGCGAGAGAACAAAGGAAGGTATCAAAATGCGAAATTTAATAGAAGTTGTAATATTAAATCTTTTAGATGTAATAGATTTGACATATAGCAAAAGGTTGTAGGACTAATATTCAGAGTTACTCAAATAAATATGATAAAAATAAGGAAATGAATAAAACAAAGTTCAAAGCCAGCATAAGCCAAGAAAAACCAGAATTTGTGGTTAAACTAGGGCATAGGTACCTACACCGTTACAAGATTTCTTTGTAGACAGCAGTACATAACAATTTCACTAAATAATTCAAAGATTATCAGTGGCTCTAAAACAATGAGTTCTGGTTTATAAATTCATACACAATGATTCACAATTTTAATTGGGCTAATATGGGGGAAAATAAAGTACTACGCACCTAAAAACAATATTATTAGGTTAGGTTTAGTTAGCAAAAGTCTAAAACCGAGCGAAACGTTACCATCTTCTAGTTTAATGACAAAACACTATCTTATGTTAGGTTAGGCTAGTAAGGGTTTGGTTAGAAGAAGCCGAGCGAAGCGCGCTACCCATCTTCTAGTTAAATGACAAAACACTACCTTAGGTTAGGTTAGTAAGGGTTTGGTTAGAAGAAGCTGAGCGAAGCGAGCTACCCATCTTCTAGTTTAATGACAAAACAAACTCAAACTAACATAACAATGCCACGTTGTTGCGTAGATACCTATTCCCTAGTTATACTGAATTTTCATTAAAAAAAGAAAAGAATTTTGTAAAATACAGCAAATATGACTTGAAAATAGATTCAGCAACTACAAGTCGTTTGAAATTTTGTCTTTATATTAGGTCTGTCCTTTTCGGTATCTTGCGTCTTACTGCAAGACGCGGCTGTATTGACGCGGCGTTAAATTTATTACTGTGGCTGTAAGAATTAAAGCCAAACTGCAAATTCAAACGAACAGAAAATATTGACGTCGCCGTAAATCGTAGACGCAAGGTAGCGAAAAGAACAGACCTAATAATGGGTGTTGTTATAGTAGTATGAGATAAATAGAAAAAATATAGAGTTGTAGACTTTTGAGCTGTCAATAAATAATATAAACATTGTGATATAATTAATATTGAGTTTAAGAGTTTAGATATACAGAGTGTACCAACAGTATGAATTGAAACAAAAAAGTTAAAAGCCAAAAAGTAACTGACCAAAATCAGTTTTTTGCTCGTATCTAGTGCCCTATGCACTTTTCCGGAAAACATTAAAGTGGCCAACTAATGCGGTCACTTTGCCCCAATTTAACTGACTTCGTATCTCTTATGATTCATGAGATCCCAATGGTGAGGTTCGAAAAACGGGCACCCTTTATAAAGACCTCAATTCGTGGATATCCATCGAAATTTCGAAATATCAAAGTCGATATGACCATAATATCTCCATTTTACATGAGCTGGCCGATATAACAAAAAAATACAATAATATTCTGTCACACTCTGTATAAAAATCTAATGAAAATACCTGACACTTACTATATTGTGATAGAAAATTATGGCTGGCGGAAGTTTGATTGCGGCCAAAAGCCAGCTCAGCTGACAGTACCAAAAACAGAAAAAAAAGTTAAAATTAGCTATTTTTTCCATCAACTAATACAGCTTATATCAGTGAAACAAAATTAAATTAAGAGGAAGCGTTCGGACCTGACTATCAAGCAGGTAAATCCCATCTCGGGTGTCATGAAGACACGTTAATTGCGTATTCGTCATTTAAAATGTACACCTTTTATCTGAAAATTCGTTATGAATTCATAACGTTGTACGACCGTTATGCACGATGGTATATCTCTTCCTCTAGACTCGTGTTTTTCATTTATTATTTAAAAAATACATTTGTTGTTTTAATTATTTTTGCCTGAATTTGTTATTCTGTATTTTAATTAGTGGTACCGTTAATTGTACAGTGGATTTTATAAAATGTGCTGAAATTCATGCAGCGTAGCTTTGTGCATGAAAATGGACGTGTCCACTGGTTTCAGAGAGTTTTTGGTCGGATGTTTTGGTTAATTTTAATGCCTACAAATTTTGTCAGTATATATTCTATATGCCAACAAACCGTGAATCTAAAAACGAACACGACTCGAAACATAAGCAAATCACAAAATATATTTTACATTTAGAAATTTTGATTTCTGTAAAATATTGAAATTGTTTTGTTACACGAAGATATAATAACTGGTAAATCAGCTACCTTTTCCAATGATAACTGTAGTTTTCGTGGAAGAATGCATATGACGTACATACAGTATTGGCCATAAAGATAGCAACTTGATAATCCTGTTTTATTTGTATTCTATTCAATATTTTTAAAATTAAAAATGTAATTCTTACCTTTAACAATCCTCTACATATATTATAGTAAAAAATTTAATTTTAATAGTAAATTCTATTTTTTTTTATAGTATTTATTATTTTTACCTGGACATAAAGATAGCAACTACTCTTAAAAAAATCTTTTTATTTATTAATTAAGAAAATGAATAATTATTAACAGATTTTTAATATTTTGAATAGTAACCACCAGTATTTATAACTTCCCGACATATTTTCGCCATTGATTCTAATAATTTCGTGATCATTTCATTATCAATATTAGACCAGGCACCCTGCAAAGCTTTAAACAAATCTTCAATATTTGAATGCGTTTTGTTTCTAATCTTTCTGTCGACAATCTCCCAAAGGTTTTCTATTGGATTTAAATCGGGTGACTCTGACGGCCAAGTCATTACGTTAATTTTTGAATCCTCGAACCATTTTTTGACCAACTTCGAAGAATGTTTTGTGTCATTATCATGCTGAAAAATATGTTTTAAAGGCATGAACTCATCAGAATAAAGTTCCATAACATTCTGAAGGATGTCTATATATTTAAATCGATCCATTGTTCCTTCAATGTGGTATAGAGGACCCATACCATATCCCGAGAAACAGCCCCATACCATCACACCACCTCTGCTATGTTTAACTGTTGGCAAGGTGTATTTTTGAACAAATCTTTTATTAGCAGGCCTCCTAACGTAACTTACACCATCACTTTTAAACAAATTGAACTTAGATTCATCACTAAAAATAACTTTTTTCCATTGATTCACAGTCCAGTCAATATGATTTTTAGCAAATTCTAATCGGGCCTTCACATTCTTTTTGGATAGAAGTGGTTTTTTAGCTGGACGGCGACTAAAAAGACCCTCACTAACTAATCTTCTGCGAATAGTTCTTGTTGAGATGTTTTCTTGATCCATTTGTGGCAAAAGGCCCAAAATTTTCCCCGATGACAGAAAGGTGTTTTTGGTAGATACATAAATAATTTTTTTATCAGTTCGTTTTGTAGTTTTTCATGGCCGTCCTGGAATTTTTGAAACTTCAAACGTACCTTCTTCTCGAAATCGTTTTATAATTCGCCACACAGTAGATTTAAGAACATTTAAATTTTGTGAAATCACATTTTGCAGCAGCCCGTCTTTAAAACCAGAAATTATGAAGTTTATAATTTCACTTGAAACAGTTTTACTACGACCCATGATTGACAAATATAAACTGAAATATTACTAGTGCACAACATATTATTTATGGATAAAACCTGCATATAACAAGAAAATTCAAGTAGTTGCAATATTTTTGTCCAAGCAAAAATGAAGAAATAATTTATTATTAATCTGTAAGTCAGATTATTTGACTATGGATTGATGTAACAGACAAAATATAATTAAATTATAGAATTAAGAGTATTTATTTTCCAATATTATTACTAAAATTTGAAAAATTGAAAAATGTTAAAAGTTGCAATCTTTATGGCCAATACTGTATATGTACAAGTGGTACCTAAGATTTTGTAAATGAAGAGAGTTTGTCAACGGCGATGAATGTTCTGGACGCTCATGTGTGTCAAAGACCGACGAAGTATTCAAAATACCAAGAAATCGGTTCTGGAAATTTTGCAAGGAAGTGTTATCTCGAGCGCTCATTGAAATAACACTGATAGTGATACGAGGTGTGTAAATTAAGTAAATAGACTGATTTTTTAATTTTTTTGTTCGAATAGAATTATAATTCAATATTGTCTCCCTCAAATTAACTTCCTTGGGAAGCTACACAGCACTGGGGACGGTTCTTCCAATCCTCATAGCAGTGCTGGAACTCGGATACTGGAATAGCTTTCAGCTGGTCGGTTACGGATGTTTGAATGTTTTCGAGTGTCCCAGAGTGACGTCCATTGAGGTGATTTTTCAATTCAAGGAAAAAGTCACAAGGACTCAATACAGGCGAACAAGGAGGCTGAGGAGCCACAGGAATGTTGATTCATCCGCTGCGTGATTCATCTTCAATCAACTCTCTTTCTTCTGAAAATGCCTTAAACCACCAAAAAACTTGGGTCCTTGACAAAACACTGTCTCCATAGGCCTGCTGAAGTTCTGCAAAAGTTTCCGTTGCACTGTGCCCAAGTCTAAAGCAAAACCTGATAGAACATCGTTGCTCGAAATGAATGTCACTCATTTTTAGAACGCACTAGAAAAAACTGCTTCACGAAAAAAATCCAAATGCCAGATCAAACGCTATGTTGCCAGTCCGGTTACCTAATTTACACACTTCGTATAACAATGAACTGATAATGATTTAATTTATTATTTATTTATTTATTTTACATCGGCCTATTTCTTCTACAGTTGAATCGAACTACCGACCGCACAATCCAGACTTTTTTCACCAGTCCAAACTGCATGACTTAATGCGTTCGGCCACTCCGTTGGGTAATGATTTAATGAAGATATGGCTTAGAAGAAACTTGATTTTAATAAAGCGCTCACTGCTTTGATAAAGTTTAGTAACAATCATCTTCTCAGACGAAGAAGACGTTCAATTTAAAATATTAGATGTATAGTAATTAATATTCAGTGAAAGTATTTGTTATTATTGTGGAAAAAATAAACAATTTAAAAACATCGTATCGTAACATTAACATAACCAAACTTATTCTATAAATGTAAGTAGCGGTAACTACGGTGACTCATATGTTGTATAATAAAAAGACTTTTAATAATGACACTTTGTATTATTCCCAGCAAACATTCAACTAACGGCCGAATGCTGGCAAACTGCTTTTATGCTGGTAAATTACTGGCACCAAAAGTAAGTGCAACGCCAGTATTAATAATGTACTTCACATTTGTATTTCGCATTCCGCCTATACGAAGTACTTTACCAGCATTTTATAAGCACTCTTCTTCACTCATACTTTTTACTTAAAACCATCAGAAATCAATCTTGCAACTAATGCGATTATTTTGCACTTTACCGTTGCTGGGCCAGCAACTGATACATCAATGGGCCAGTAACGGCCCCGGGGACACCGGGGTACTGGCCCATTACTTTCAATGCCGGGGAGTATGTGCTTTACCAGTACTGGCCCGTATAAAAATGTTTGCTGGGTTATTACAAAAATAAAAAATAATAATAGGATCCCAACACGGAGATAGGCATATACAGGGCAGAGAAGGGAAGTTCTTAGTTCCTAGACCGCCGGCCATAGATATGCAAACCTAAAGCTTCGCCTAAAACGGAACGCCGGGAGGAACTAAAGAAACGCCTAAAAGTTTAGTGATGAAATTTACATAAATTATTCTGTAACAATAACTGGTATAATTAAATAACCATAAATCCTATTTGAGTGGGATGATAACCAAAATATTACCGTATTTTTCAGACCACAAGACAAACCTTTTTACACAGAAAAATTTACCTAAAATTGGGGTGCGTCTTATGGTCCGAAGATATAAGTACATTGTTTAAAATGTGTACGATGTTAGTGTGGAATCAATTCAGAGCACATAAAACCGAATCAACCAAGAAAATATAATAGAAATGAATACAGAATTAGCTGTCATTTCTGGAGGACTTACAAGTCAACGACAACCCTCGGATGTGTCGATTAATAAACCATTTAATAATTTTATGCGGAAAGAGTGGAACAAACGAATGATAAAGGCAAATCACGATGTTACAACAACAGGACGTATGTAACGGACGACAAATTTAGAAGTACCTGGGTAAAAAATTCATGGGAAGCTGTAAAAGAAAAGACGATTAAAAAGTCTTTTAAGAAATGCAGTATAAGTAACGCATTGGATAGTATCGAAGATGACTTGGTTTTTGTAGAGAATGACAACTACAGAGCAGTGGCGGATTATGCCTTCGCCGGGCCCAAGACATTTTTGATTTACGGGCCCTCAACCTATGTTTTTTTAAAAAAGGTCCTTACCTCCCAAATTCAAGTGAAGAGCAAAAAAAAAAGGTCCTCACCTCCCAAATCCGGGCCCTTGAAAATTACGGGCCCAAGTCAAATGTCTTTTTTGTCTAAGGCGAAAGTCCGTCACTGCTACAGATAGTGAAGATGAACAGAATGTTCCTGGTATAAGTTTTAACGTAATAATAAATATTTTTTCTAAAAATTGTCTCATAAATTTGAGGTGCGTCTTATCGTCTGGTGCGTCTTATGGTCCGAAAAATACGGTAAATTATTTGAAGTGTGTAAAAATATAAGTATCTATTGGTGACTTCAGATAAAAATATAAATCCATCATATAAGCCCATCAGTTAGTAAGTTGTTACACTTCAGCACATTCATAAGCTGTATGCTCGCGATTTTCCGACGATTTTGGAGAATTGGTCGAACTCAAACTTTTCGTGTTTTCTTTTTTTGTACCACTAACCACTATAAATTCTGTAGCTGCAATCTTCTTAGAAACATAATTTTACAGTTGGGTGAAGATAAATTGTTAATTTTAGCCTTGAAACATAAAACCAATCAAAGATCTTGAAAGTATCAACAAATGCGACCGAAGAAAAGGAACGAACAGTGTTAGTCATATAGTAAAAAAGAGTATAATGTTACAAAGTTGTCAATGGCTGTCATAGATCAGTTATTTAGTTAAAAAACTAATTGTCAGCGTTTTGATAATCAGACTTTATTTACGTATTGCACAAGTTACATTTTCGTAATTAGGTAATGTTTTTTACGACAATTGGATAGGAACTAGGTTACACGCAAGTATAAAATCAAGAACGTCGAAAGGAAGATAGTCGAAGTACGACGGCACGGAATTGGCGGGAGACTTCCGCCAGTTCCCGTGTCAATTTCATTAAACACTATTATTGCAATTAATAATTGTTTAATAAAATATATTTTCTATAATTGTGTAATAACTAGGAATTGTCTTTACATCTTCACATAAAATCATTAGGGTGACAAGTGGTGGAGGCACCAGGTATAGGGGAAACTTCCTAAGCGCCCTGACATCTGGTGGCAATTTGCGGAAGACTCGAAAGTGACATTGTTTTGTTTTATTCAATGGAGAAATACGTGTTTTTTTGTTGTTTGTGTTTTATTTTTGTGAGTCATGAAAAAAAAAAATAATAATAATCAATTTTGTTGTGTGCCGCAATGTAAACCATGAATAAAGAAGAATCCCACTTAAACATTCTATAATTTTCCTAAATTGAAAAAAGTATCAATTGAAACGACGTTTGGAGGCAGAGAGAAAGTGGATCGTAGGTTTTAATGGACCCAAAAACTAAAAATGGGTAAATATCCAAGCCCATGCATGCATGTTTGCTCGTTGCATTTTATGGAAATTGATTTTTTACGTCCAAGAAAAGACTGAAAAACAGCATTTATCCCACCCAAAATTTGTCTAAATCATCAGTTGATATATTAAAAGGCCCTTCTCCTTTTTCAGGCAGAGATATTAATTTTTACTAATATATTTACCACATTTTTCTTGTTATTATATTGCCAGACAGTCAAAAAGAATTAAAAATACAGTGAAAAACTAAAAATTTCCTTGAAATTTCTTTAGAATAGTATATTATTACATATCTTGTAAATCGTAGATTACCTTTAAATGAAAAAAGCTCGGAAAACAAGAAAAATACAACTCGTGTTCATTTTCACCATGTAAACAAATACACGAGTAACGGTTTATTGCCACTTTCGAGTGATCCAGCTTTGCCGCTTATGGCGCTGAGATCTTAAAAAGTTTCCCCTATATAAAGCATTACAAGATAACAATTGATATTACAGCTTCATAACTATATTATACTGGATAAACATCAGTACAAATATTAAATGCACAATTTAGAAAACTATTATAAAATACAAGTTGTGATACAGATCGCAAAAACATGAGTAAGATTTCTAAAAGAAAATATACAAAAAAGTTTTGTTAGTTGCTGAGAAAAATATGCAATAAATGACGAATCTGGATATGTGAAGAAAGCATTACATTGAAGTTGTTTTGGGAAATTAATGTAATCTTCATGATTATCATCTAACTGTCGAATTAGTCAGATGAACAAAAACCTTCCAATTACTTTTCCAAATCTTTCTGTCACCAAATATTAGACAATTTCAGGCAATTCATTTAACATCGTGAACCTTTATCTGGTAGTAGGTCCCATACTCCTTATGAAGCTCTCTTATGGTGCCCATTCGAAAAAAAGGATTGTATACCTATAATAAGGGATTTATTGCCATGATTGTCGACAATGGTCAAAATGTCTTGATAAGACCTACCTCTGATATTCCTACATCTATTGCAACCTTTCTAATAGTCAGTAGTCAATATGTTCAGATTAATTCTCTAAACTAGATAACCTTTTCATCAATTTTAGAAATTGAAGGCCTACCCGATATATTATCACCTCTGATTGAATGACTTCTCAACATTATCCAAACTCTCAAACTACGCAAGACGACTCAGAGTATTCTCTCCAAAAGCTGGTTTCAAAAATTCATGTTTCTGTCAATCTTTTTTTCAATTAAAAAAAAAATACATTGACAAGCTGCTCTTTGATCAGGTCTATTTAAAAAATCGCTTAGGTAAAGAAAATCTAATTACAAAAACAGTTAAAATTTGAACGAAATAATTCAACAACAGTCAACAATTAGTAAGTATTGCCCAACGAAAAACCTCGCAGAAAAGCTACAAACCAAAAACGGCAAGCACAATTACATATTTAAATTAACGAACCAAAAGAAGCACATATTCTGCTAGGGTATAGCTGGAGAAGAAAAAGCATACTTCAAGGGCCAATCACAGTCACATTAGTCAGGGTTGACAGACGTCCGGATTTCGGCAGAAATGTCTTGATTTATAAACTGTAATCCCGATTTCAATCCCGATCTCTGTAATTCCCGATTTGCGCAAAAAATTCCAAAATCATTTTTAGCGAGACACTGTTTTTTAAAAACCAAAAATATACTTGTAGAGATGAATTTTGAAAAACGCAGCAATGGAAAAGAAAAATATTGAAGACAGTTATGTGTTTTTTGTTATTTTTTTGTAATAAAAATGTTTCTTGTTATGTGTTATGTTAACATTAATATGTAAAATGGAAGTGTTCAAATAAATAATAAACGTTTTAATAGTTTCTTTTTACCGACCGCCATATATGCAAGGGAGGCATTGTGCTCATACCAATTATTCGAGATTTCAATGGATGTCCATGAATCGAGGTTATCGCATATTGTTTAGACTATTTTTAGCATGATGTATATCGGCCTGTCTGTCTGTCTGTCGCTCCGTGAACACGTGTAGACCTAATTTGGCAAAAAAGGATTTTTATGAAACTTCATATTTAAGCTTTACATCGTCACCATTAGATCAAATTTGGTTAAAAATCCGTCAACTAGAAGTGGAAGTATACTTGTGTCACTTTTAAGTTTTTTTATATTTCGTAGCAGAGAAATATTTATAAAAAATGTATTTAAAAAAAGTTGCTGTGCAACATGAGAATAACAATTTCTATTTAAAAATATTTATGATTTAGTGATTTCTTATTATTATTATTTTTTAATTTGGAAATATTTAATTTACTAAATTTACGAAATAGATGAGCTCTGGGCTCTATCAACAAAAAATCTTCAGACAATTCGATTTTCTAACACTGATAGTCAAAAAACTTTCATCTGAATTAAGACAAATTATAATTTATTAATAGTGATAAATAATTATGAATTATTAAAATATTTGTTATAAATACTGATTCTATATTACAGATATTTTATCCAAATATCCATGTACATTTCCTTAAAGCTACAAAATAAGTTGTGAAAATGTTTCTGCCGAATTGTATAAAAAATCTCATATTTTATTTAGTTATTTTGAATGGTACGACGCGCTTTTATTGCATGTATATCTTTCAGTAAAACGTATCGTTTCCGAAATCGATAACTTTATAGATAGGAATATTTCGAGTACTTCGCATAACCTTATTTAAGAGTTACTTCCGGAAAAAGTTTTCATGAATAAAAAAGGACGAGAATATATTTTGACGGATATGAGTACTGTATATTTCTTTTACGTGAAAAGAAGATTTTTCAGTTTTAAATGGCCGTAAATAATGTGTTTAAGAGGAGCATCTATTTTAAATACTAACGGGTGTTTTTTTTAGAGGTATAGAACTTTAAGTTGGCATTACTGTTCAAGATGGCGACCGATTTAACAGCTGTCAAGTGATTTATTCTCAGTTTGGTTTGGCAATTCATCATGAATAGACTCACGCCTGAACAACGCTTGCAAATAGTGCAATTTTATTTCGAAAATAATGGTTCTGTGCGGAATACGTATCGCGCACTACGTCCATTTTATCGTCGACAAAATCGTCCATCAGAGCAGTTAATTCGATTAACCATGGAACGTTTTCGCACCACGTTTACTCTTATTGATAACTCGCATCCCCAGAGACGCCGTACGGTGCGTACAGAAGAAGCTATTGGTACTGTAGAGCGTAGCATTGAGGAAGACCCGAATGAGTCCATCCGCCATCGAGCACAGGAATTGGATCTGTGTCCATCCACTTTATGGAAGATTTTGCGGAAGGATCTTGGTTTGCGTGCTTACAAAATCCAACTCGTGCAAGAATTGAAGCCAAACGATCATCAAGCAAGGCGTAGATTCGTCGAATGGGCCCAAAACGAGATTGCCGTTGTTCCCGATTTTCATAAGCGAATTTTGTTTAGCGATGAAGCGCACTTCTGGTTGAATGGCTACGTCAACAAACAAAACTGCCGCATTTGGAGTGAAGCTAATCCTCAAGTGTATGTCAAAACACCATTACATCCAGAAAAACTGACTGTTTGGTGCGCTTTATGGGCTGGTGGTATCATTGGTCCGTACTTCTTCAAAAACGATGATGGCCAGAACGTTACGGTCAATGGTGATCGGTAATAGAGCCATGATTACTAACTTTTTCATTCCTAAATTGAACAGCCATGATGTCCAGGAGCTGTGGTTCCAACAAGACGGCGCAACATGTCACACAGCTCGTGCCACAATCGATTTATTGAAAGCTGGACTACTTTCTGTGGGGCTATGTAAAGTCATTGGTCTATGCGGATAAGCCACAAACGCTTGACCATTTGGAAGACAACATTCGCCGTGTTATTGCCGATATACGGCCATAATGTTGGAAAAAGTCATCGAAAATTGGACGTCCAGATTGGACTACATCCGAGCTAGCCGTGGCAGTCATATGCCAGAAATCATATTTAAAATGTAATGCCACAAGATTATCTTTCGAATAAAAAAAAATTCATGTCAATCGAATAATCCATCGTTGTTTTATTGCAATTTAAAGTTCTATACCTCTAAAAAAACACCCTTTACTTACAAATCTTGATATCAAAAGTCAAAAATAATGCAGAGAATATAAGCGATGTATAATGCAGGATTACATATACATATAGACCAGTGTTGCCAACCGTACGATAATTATCGTACACATACGATAATTTGACTCTCTGTACGATGTACGATACAGTTTTCATTATTGTACGTAAAATACGATAATTTTCACTACTGTACGATAATTGGTACGATAATATTTTATCTGGAATTAAAGATATTTGAAAATGCTTAACTTGCCCTTTTCTGCGTCTACGGAATGTAGTAATAAAAAGCAGCGCAACTGATAAGGTTCATAAGAAAGAGTTTGTACCTTACTAAGTAAGGTACGTAGGTTGCATCTTACCACGTACATGTTTTGCATTTCATTTAACGGGGATTCCCAAGATGACTGCTTGCGTACCTACTACATTAATGAAGAATGAAGAGCAATGCCTCATTCAAAAATTGAATTAACTGGACAAGAAAGTTCAGATGAGTTTTGGATCAAGTATCTCAACTATTCCAATGAAATTGTCTAGCCTTCAAAACCTT
Organism: Liopterus haemorrhoidalis; assembly: GCA_963971575.1. Classification (NCBI taxonomy): domain Eukaryota; kingdom Metazoa; phylum Arthropoda; class Insecta; order Coleoptera; family Dytiscidae; genus Liopterus; species Liopterus haemorrhoidalis. The sequence goes on from OZ020611.1 coordinate 21,186,145, forward strand.
GCATTGTTTGCATTAAATGTCTTATGTCTTCCACATTCAAATACGCAATGTGAAAAAGTATGTAGCAAAATTATTTTACACAGTTAACGGCGTTGTTTTATCCAGTCAGCATGTGAAGAAACATGGTTCTTGTCAAAATTTCAAACCGGGAAAAGATATGTTTGAGAAACCAAATAGCAATATGTATAAATTTAAAAACGTGATGAAAAAATGATGATTTTTAATGAAGTATTTAATGTAGAGTAAATATATTATTTATAAAATCACAACTTTTCCTTATTGATGTTACTTATTGAATAATATTGTACCTATCCTCATTTAATTATAATTTTGAAGTATATAGTACAGGCTATTTCAAACGTTTCCGTACTGGGCTTTGAAATCTAGTAATTTTTATCTATTAATTCGGACTTTTGGTAATTTTTTAAAGCTTGATAAATCATACTTATATTGCAAATCTAGATTAAATTGATTGTAATTATAAAATGTCATTTTCATTGCATTTTAATTTTTGTCATTCTTAATAAAAATTTCCCATTTTTTAATTTTTTTTTGTCTTCTAAATATGTAAAAATGTATGCAAATTTTTAATAAATGTCATTCGTTTCCATAGTTTCACTGTTGGAATTTAAAATTTTCACATACCAAACGTAAAACATGAAATAACCCAAGTAAAGTCCATTTTCGGGACAACCTAAAAGAATGAAATTCCCATTTAGTTCATCCTAAACGTTGATAATCGCCTGTAGATTATTAGTGTACGTATTTCCTTTCAATAATAAATTAAAATAAAAATGTATTTATAAGTGAATAAAAATGAAATTTTCTAAATTTTATTACTTTACTATCCCGTCTCGCGGGTTCACGATAATTTTTATGAAAATACGATAATTTTCGCTACAGCGTACGATTATTTCATTATACGGAGTTGGCAACACTGATAATTGTGCTATTTAATAAATATTATTATTATTATTATTATTATTATATAGACACAAGATTTGTCTAGAAATATTATTTTAATTCACATCTAAAATAATGATTTCTAATCAATTAATAATCGCTGCTAAGAGTCCTAAGAGTCCTAAGAGCTAAAATTTTCAATTTTGTCAAATTTTTAATTTATTTTTATCTCAGTAATTTAAAATTTCTCTATATGTTTTTTCTGCAGGCGAATAAAACTTTTATCCACTATTTATTTAACAAAGTCACCAAACCATTCCTAATACGACACCTGGAAGACTTGTTATTTAACAGAGCAAAATTAAGGATCGAAAACAGATGTGGAAGAGAATATATAAAATTAAATCGACTTATAGTGACTAACAACAGCCAGACAAAGACAGAGAAAGAGAGAGAGAGAGAGAGAGAGAGAGAGAGAGAGAGATGAGAAAGAGTGAGAGAGAGGTAGGAAGAGAAAGAGGGAGAGAGAGAGTGAGAGAGAGGTAGGAAGAGAAAGAGAGAGAGAGAGAGATGAGAAAGAGTGAGAGAGAGGTAGGAAGAGAAAGGGGGAGAGAGAGAGAGAGAGAGAAAATCGCATCTTTTTATATTCGCAATGGATTTTTGAAAAGAAGGTTTCCACGATTATTTTATTTTTTAGGATACCAAATTTTAAAATATTTGAAACCAATAACTTTGGGAAGAGACAATAATGTTTTGGCACATTTTTGACAAAATAAAGAGGTTTTGTAAAATTATTTGCTCAATAATCTACATTTTTTCACAGATTTTATCGAAATCTACCTATCTATCCATTGCGTTTTTATATTTACATGTTTTCACAGAATTTCTACCATACAGAATGGTTAGAATACGAAAAAATACGAATAAAGATTGAATACCCGTCGACCAGTGGACCTCACAAGAGATGGGGAGATCAGTTAACCGAAGATCTGACAAGTATTGGTATACAGGGCACATGGCAAGACCTGACAGTGAACAGATCAAGATGGAGGACTTATGTGAGTGAGGCCAAAAGTCAACTTGACTGATAGTGCCCAAAGAAGAAGAAGAAATCTCAACACTTTTTGAATTCAAAATAAACATGTATAGAGACATCATCATTGGCGCGACAGCCCGAGGGGAGCCTAGGCAGAGCCGGCAGAATGGCGGTGCAGACGGTACACCCGCACCGGGCCCCACGCCTTTATTTTTCAACACTGACTTTTTTTAAAAAGGCATTTCAGGAAAAATAATTGCAGCGCTCAATACACCAACTATCCAGTTGTATATTTAACTCTACATATTATCAATAAACTAAAAAAAAATAATAATATAGGCCCCGCACGGATATCTTGCACCGGTCCCCGCAAATTGTCGGGCCAGCTCTGAGCCTAGGCCTCCTGTTTCCAGGCTTCATGATCATATTTTCATTCTATGTACATTCAGGAGGAATATGGTCAGTATTACGTCCATTTTTTAGCGTACGCAGAAAGGCACTTACAGCTAACAGCCGGCTGCGAACGGTTAAGCAGAACCTGCAATTGGTATAAATATTTTTGAAACAAATTATTTGACATAAACCGGAATTGAACTCACGTTCGTGCCCTTGCTCAGCGGACAAATAGCAGGTACAGACGATTTAACGTTTGGAGCTACAGGCTTGTATAGAGATATGACTATATGTAAATTTTAACATTCCCTATATTTAATAAAAATAAAGACACCCGTAGCATTCCCCGTATGCATTTACAGAAAATCTACTGGTAAGGACATACAGAATTCCATTGTCACTATTAACAAGTATAAATACGTATTCATTTAAATCTTTTGGTCCCCGATTCATATTTCAAAATGAACATACACTTTTATCCCAATTATCGTAAAATCCTGAAAATCCCCACCAGGTGACTGTGAATTTAGTCTGTAATTAGCCGACATAATGAAGTGTCAATTTACCGAGTGCAACATATGCGGTCCCCCGCCTTGAATGCAAGTCTCCGCTGCGCACCCCAGTGCACCCTTGTGCTTAGTCAAAAGGCCGCTCAGGGCCCACTAGTTAACACCCAATTTGACATATTGTCACTATGCACATGTGTTAAGGTGGCAACAGTGCTAACAGCGAGGGTGTATTAGGGTTGTTCATTATGTTTTAATCGCGATTTATTGTAGGTTAAGTGTAGGATGATGGGGATTTGGATTACACTTTGGATAAAAGAGAATATGGTTAAAGATATAAATGATGAGAATCGTAGAATATTGTTAAATTCTAAGACATAACAATGAGGATAAAAGGGAGGAAGATGAAAAAGTTAAAGATGCGAATGGGAAAAAGTTGTAATATCTGTCAACACATAAATAAACGTAGTTAAAAGTGAAGAGATCAGCTAATAGATAAAAGGGCCACCTTTTAAGTTTTTACAAAAACTAAGATTTTTTTTTTTTTTGGAACAAACTAATATATTGCGTTTCAAAATGTTCGCCTTTAAGATTTATGCACTTTTGTTCAAACCAATTCTCGAAACATTTTTTCCACTCTGAAGTTGGTATCTCAAATACATGGTTTTCGAAAGCTTCAACAGCTTCTTGAAGACAACAGCTGATGAAGCTTCAACAGATGATGAAAATCGCTGTCCACACATTTTTTGTTTGATAGTGGGGAATAAAAAAAAAGTCGTTAGGGGATAAATCAGGTGAATACGGGCAATGAGACATTAATTCGTTGTTTTTCTCCTTCAAATAATCAATAGTTTGACGTGCTGTGTGGGAGCTTGCATTGTCATGATGAAGAATGATACGACGTTTTCGGTTGCATTAACTGTTCTCCGATCCTCTAAAGGAGGGGTCGGCAATACGGCGCCTTTAGTGAGATTTTTATGCGCCCTCGCTATCGAGACACACACATACTAGCCCAATATCCACATCGCATCTATTTGTGATTCGACTTGAGCGATCAGCGCTAGATTAGACGACCTTGCGAACCACGAGTATTTACATATTTAACGTTTTTATGCGCTCTCAATAACATTTGAATTTATATTGCGCCCTTATTGACAAAAAGGTTGCCGACCTCTGCTCTAAAGGAATGGTTGTGACATGTCCAGTACAACCGAAGAAACAAGCGATCATTTTCTTAGAAGTACTTCGTGAACGAACAACTTTTGTGGGTTTCGGTTCATATTGGAAGACCCAAACAGTGGATTGTTGCTTAGTTTCCGGTTCATATGAATAAATCCAAGTTTCGTAACCTATAACGATGTTGTATACGGATTTTGCAGTGCCTAAGTTGAATTATTCGGAATCCATTAAGAACAGATGTTTTCCCAGCAAAATGTTCATGCAAAATCGAATATATTGGAGTCTGCGATATGCCAAAGGATGCCTCTATCTCACGGTAAGTCACATGTCGATTTTCTTCAATCATTTCGCACACAGCATCGATGTTTTTTTGAATCATTAACGATTTTGTTCGACCTTTACGAGATTCATCACTGATGGATGCACGACCACCACGAAATGCTGCAAACCAATTGTAAACAGTCTTTTCTGATGGTGCTTCAATAACAATAGTTGAACGAAGCGAATCTATGCATTGTTGTTGAGTTAGGCCTTTATTGAAATCATAAAAAATCATCCAACGAAAACCTTCACGAGTAATATCCATTATTACTCAAACTTATTTTTTAAACGCTCACTGTCAACAATCTACTCGGTCAATTTATAACTGCCACGGATTTCACAATAACAAATGTCAAAATTTACGAATATAGTAATGACACATTTCAATATTGCCATAGTGATCATTTGTATAAACATGAAAGGTAACCCTGGTATGCTATCAACCAATAAGAAAATACAATGTTTACTTTTCTTATACAGCGTGTCCAACATATTACTGTTGTGCTGATTTAGTCCTCTCACATACACTAAGAGTATTTATACTTAAGATCATAAAAAATAGAAATTTCAAAAGCAAGTATGGCCTGCCTAAAAAATTTGTTACTGAATGCGGCTAGCAATGTAAAAAAGATTGTGACTCCCGGTCTAGATTAATTGATCTTTCGAATAGTCTATATTTCTTTCGTTCAATAATATAATCGTGAATAAATTTTAATATATCATAATTATCTTTGTCGGATAGATCAATATTTAAAATAATAAAAACAATCCAAATAACATCAAATATTAAAGACAAATAGGCAACAGAAACCTCGAACGATTTTATAGATGAAATAAATGTTACCTAAAATTTTGTCTGACAGCACAAAAATATATTCTCAGAAGGAATTTTAAATTTTTTGTAATAGCAGTTCTGGAAACACAATTCAAAATTGAAATGAAAATTTCAAAAACTCTTAGATTAGTTGGAAACGTTTTGTAGATAAGTTATTTTAAAATCATAGTCGAAGAAACAGATAATTTATTTAAACTAATATAACTGTTCCAATTTGCAAATAACGCAATTGGCTAACCGATGCGCTCTAGATATTGTTGACAATATCAACATTAATTGACAAACAGATCATATCCTAAAATCACAAATCTATATATAAATTTGTAACATAATTATGATAGTTATAGTTAGTTGCCTAACGTTCTATTCTAATCAGTGCGGATTTAATTATGGTCCCTTTCATGTATCCCTTTCAACTGATTTCAACTAAATCCTATGTCAGCCACCAAGACCCGCAAATTCTACGGACCTCACCATCTACAATCTCCACTAACGCTTACAATAACTCCTTTCCAATTAACATTACTTTATGCCATAAAGAACTGTTCTCAAGTCTTTGAAATTAAATTCATTTGTTTTAACATTTCTTCTTCCTTTTATGTTATTAAGTTAGTTAAAGTGTTCCCCGGCATCTTCAGCTATTAATAAAATCTGTTTACACATAGATGTAATGAGCGTTTATGTTTCCATTCCGTACAGTATGTTGAGAAAAACATAGCATATTGTCATGTCAAGTATTAGCTTGATTTTTTGGGATTACATGTAAGAATGATTTCATTTTCATAAAGGTATTTCTGGTTTGTGTAGTTTAATTTAATTTCCTATTTTGTAACTAAAGCAGTACTCTCACAAATTATTTTAAATGAAGCATTCCCAATAATTTGTTTTTTAAGAAATTAAAATGAAAAGCAATTTATTCGCATGTGCCATGTGGAAAAATATTGTCACAATTATGATATAATTGTATTCTAATGTCACAATTCCGTGAGCGGCTTTTAGGCGGTGTAGGTCGCGGTTGCTGACTTACGGTTTTGGGAATTAAAGAATGTGCAGAGTGTTGAGTGTTTGTCAACATAGGTTTTGAACTACTTTATAATGTGTTGATAAACATTATTCAGTTGTGCTGACTATGGTCTTTAATTGCTGCCAACAATTACACAAATGAATAATGTTTTCAAAACATTTGAGGTAGAACCTGACGTCATAGTGTCCTAGTTAACAGTTATAAAATGGTCTTAGGGAATAGAGTCGTTAGTTAGTCATTGAAGTTAGTCATTTAAGTTAGTGATTCAAGTTAGTCTTTTTTGGTAGCCAAGCAGTAGTCATTTTTGTGAGCATGTTGCCCAAGGACCAGCTCGGCTGTTGAAGTTGCCAACCCGAGATGTGAGTTCCGTCTACAGGGCTTCTCCACGTTTTCGCCTCGTGCGGATACTTGGGGTGTTCGCCCTATACTGAAGAAGCCGGGGCAAGAACGGGACTTACATCAGCTTCTAACGGACAAAATCAGCAGCCATTCTGACAGTTAATTGTATTCTGATTATTATATAAAATTAATTATATAATAAATTTTTTAGAAAAGATTCCGTTCTTGAATTCACCCCGTGACAATATTACATCACTAGTGCACCTGTTGCCAACTGTGTTGGCAAACAAATCATTACCTTAATGTGGATCTTGCTCGACAGCTCAGACTTTTTTCTCTAGCCATACGCCTAACTTCATCCAATTCAAATTGAATCAACTCTTCGCCCATTATTAAAAACTGGACAAATAATGAGCATTATTCCGAATTATTAATTCATTAACTTTTTAAGATGGGAAAACGATTCATTTTCACTCAGTGCATTATATTTATAATGTTAAAACTAAAAATGATTTGAGACGTTAAATTTAAAATATATTTATTAAAATTAATTTTCCATTTTCTTATATAATATAAAAATACGCACACGGAAAAAACGCACACGGATTAATACGCACACGGAAAAAAGCACACATGAAAAACTACACACACGGCAAAAAGGGCACACGGAAAAAAGCGTACTTACACTATATCTCAAATCAGGGGGTAGATTTACAATATCCCACTGAACACTGCGCATGCGTCACACACACGCCATTTGTTCAATATACAGAGATTATAAACAGGTGGGACTGTGCAGAACTTTTAAAACACAATTTATTTTTAGGTGGTTTATAAAAAAAAATAAATAAACAGTTACCAACCATAACCTAAGATAGTGCTTTCAAGATGAATCACTGTCCCTGGCCCTGCACAGAACAGTTAAAATACAATTTATTTTTAGGTGGTTTATAAAAAATAAACAGTTATCAACCATAACCTAAGATAGTGCTTTTAAGGTGAATCACTGTCCCTAGCCCTGCACAGAACAGTTAAAATACAATTTATTTTTAGGTGGTTTATAAAAAAAGAAATAAAATAAACAGTTATCAACCATAACCTAAGATAGTGCTTTTAAGGTGAATCTAACCTAAACTAAAAGGTAAATGATATTTTAATGTGATAAATAAACAGAAACCATTGTTTTAGAGCCACTGATAATTCTTGAATTATTTAGTGTAGTCGTTATGTGCTGCCATCTGTATAGAGTTTGCAGTGGGATATTGTAAATATTGTCCTATAAATCGTAGAAATAAAAAAATAATAAAGCATTGAAAAAATAATAATAAAGAAAAAAAGTCACATTTTTCTTACTTTCATCAAAACCAAATATTTTTTAAAATAATTATTTTTCTGCTAATAATAATTTTAATCAAAAATGTAATGTAATGTTTGGGGTGTTCGCCCTATCCTGAAGAAGCCGGGGCAAGAACGGGACTTACATCAGCTTCTAACGGACAAATTGATTTGCACCTATTATTTTTTTTTTAGCATACTTGTAATTTATTCTTTTTTGTCCGTGCTAATACTGGGAGGTTTATGGACGTGTAATTATTAACAGATTCATTTATTTTAAGATAATAGATACCGTATTTTCGGGCCATAAAACACTAGAAAATTTGACTTAAAACTCGGGTGCGTCTTATAGTCCGAAGGTAGTTAATTCGAGGTACGTTAATTCAGAGTGCATTAAATAAAGTGAACCAAGATTTTAAAAGAAATTAATTCAGAATTAACTGTCATTCCTGGAGGCATTATAAGTCAATGACAACCCTTGAATATGTTGATTAAAAAAATATTTAAAAAATGTAGGCGGGAAGAGTGGAACAAACGGATAAATGACAAAGCCAAATCACGATGCTATAGCAGCCGGAAGTATGAAACGGCCGAAAAATTCACAAATATGTACCTGAATAAGAGAAGAGATGATTATAAACTCTTTTAAGAAATGCGGTATAAGTAATGCATTGGATGGTACTGAAGATGATTTAGTTTTTAACGAGACTGACAAAAACAGTTCAGACAAAAATAATGACAAATATGGTAACGAAGTGACATTAGCGAGACGTGTGATAATACAGAGAGTGAAGATTAATTAAATGTCGCTGTTAAAACTAATATAATATTATAATAAAAATTAAGAATTTGTTAATATTACTTATTTAATTTTTTCCCCTAATAATTTTCGCATAAATTTGGGGTACGTGTTACCATCCGGTGCGGCTTTTGGTCCGAAAAATACAGTAATTATAGTGGTAGCTACTATAGCTTGAAAAAACATATCACATAAAACAAAAACATCTATACAAAACACTTATCCGGCTGAAAAAAAAATAATGGAACGCGCACATATATAGCATTAAGAACACTAGAATAATTCACGTGGGCTATGAAAAAGTTTTGCAGGGAAGAAGGTGTAAAGATGGACGGATTAATACAAGTTTGACACTGCCTTAAAGTCTAAATTAAGAAGAAGAAGAAATATAGGAACATTCAAACAAAAATATATGAAACAAGAACTAATACTCTTGAGAATGGCGGAAAAGAATTCATTAACCACGATATTTGACAAAACGAGTACTGTGACAAGCAAAAGAAAATCCCAGAACAGGGTGGAAAGATAGTATGGTGGTTGGATAAGAAAAGTTGTCTTTTACTATTAAACAAAATAATGTACTATCATAAGAAACATACGAATACTTGAACATGAGATGCTAAAAGTTCATTAAGGTCTGTATAACCTATAGTTTGAGTTTAACAAGCTTTAGCTTCAGCTCTTACTGTTGCAATAATAATAACCTGGAGGTGAACAGCAGTAAAGGGTAATGTCCAGACAAGCTTATAAATAGATGGATTCGAGGCATGAAGAACTGATCATGGACGGATCCAAGAAAAATAACTTATCTATTATGATCATGTCCAGTGAATAACCGAAGATAGATATATAGAAAGCAAGTAATATAGTGAATGTAAATGAAGAGAAGTAAAGAAGGAATACCAATAAACACATAAAAAGAATGCAGCAGATTATGTCGACATAAATAATCGGAAAATATTGGAATCAGCAACAGGACTGAAATCGGAGGACTTCGACATAATTTGGTGTGTAGTGCTTTATTTTGCAAATATATTTAATAAACTCAAAACTGTTAGTCCGTTTTTTAGAACTACTAAAAATGCAAACTATTTTTTAGTTCATGCTACCCGTCATTATTTATAAACAAGTCGCAAACGAGGTTTCTCAATGAATTTGCAGGCCTTAGAAAGGATTTGCTAAACAATTGCTGTTTCAAAATTTTCTTATTGGTAGTTATGCTTAGAGGCTATTTTTTATAACAGTAATAAAATAAAGACAGTATATTTAAAATGTGAATTATCAATAATAAATTAACTTTATTATCATAAAAATGTTATGCAAATATTAAAAATTAATTTTTAAATTAATGCAATGATTTTAAATCAAATGAATTTAAATAATGTTAAATTTAAATAAAATATAATTTAATGAATTTGTTAATAATTGTAATTGCTTTATATTTTTGTACGCACATTTTGTTTTGAAATATTTTGGGATGGGCCCTTAAAAAATTAACCTTACAAAAGTTGTCCTATATTAAATTTAAAAATAAATTATTATTTCCTTTTCTTAAAGGTAACCTTCATGTAACGCTGCACCTCACAACAGGCACGAACCGAGGGGGGGGGGGGCTCACATCTTGAACCACCCAACATTAAAGACACGTTTTTAAGGAACACAGTTTTCTTGTAACTGAATGTGAGCCCACCACAAGAAAAAGCCTTCATGTCAAAAGGCTTGTGAGAAATCCTTTTAAAAAAGATGTTGAGCCCCCCCCCAAGACAAAATTACGGGTACGCGCCTGCCTAACAATAAAGTTTCGTTCTAACGCTGTTACAAATTTGCGGAAGTCATCGTATAAATAAGAAGGTTTGGGCAGTTCCGTCTTTTCCATAAGGGCACATGGAGCATGAGCCCAGGGCCCCCAGCTTGATGGGGGGCCTCAAAATTCCGAGGTCGTCGTTTACATGGAAAAAAGAGGAGCTCAATTTTTAGTGCAATTTTACTAAGAATTGTCGTTAAAATTTCTAAAATTAAACGTAAATCGAAAACCAGATGAGATTTCTAAATATTTTTAGGGTTTTGTAGGTATGACCAAAAAACCCTTATACCGTCATTTTGTCGTCTGTCTGTCTGTCTGTCTGTCTGTCTGTCTGTCTGTCTGTCTGTCTGTCTGTTCGGTAAAAATTGTAGCCAAACGGCTAAACCTAGAGAGTTGAAATTTAGCATGCTTATACAACTCTTTGACCCGCACATAGGAAAAATACTAAAACATTTAAAAAACATACCCCCCTAAAAATATAAACAAATATGTGCTCATCGAAAACAAAAATATTTTTTTTAAATTCTGAGTAGGGTATCAAATGAAAGCCCTTAGTACGTGGATTAACGATCAAATTTTTATTTTTGCAAAATAAATTATTTTGATGGGATTTTTGCCAAAAATGTGCAAAAAAAAATTTTGTCCCACACCCTGCAGCCCAGATGGTTTAAACTAAAAATCTAAAAAAATTCTAAGTAATGTATATTGGTGTGAACCGAAATAGTACAACAGGAATTTTTGATCAGATTATGTTTTTGGAAAATAACGCATTTTTTGTGGTTTTTGGTTCACAAAGTACAAAAGTTATACCAATGTAAGACACTCACATGCATGGCGTGCGATGGCGACATGCGTTAGAGCACTCTTAAACTGGCTGGAAAACGAAGGGTTTCGAGTTCGAGTACGGAGTGAATTTTATTTTTTCTGTTTTTTTTTTGCATTTTTATTACCTATGTTGAAATTATTTTGTCAAAATTCTAGTTATATTTTGACAAATGTTGTATTTAGTTTTTAAGAGCGTAAATTTAATAACCAGTCTTATTATATGATTAACAGACGATAAATTATTTTAAAAATATCGTTCATTTTGCCGTGATTACTACAAAGTAAAATTTGTCCTACACACTCAGCATACCGCCTTCACTTATTATATACCTGCGAAACCCTGAAATGTGTGAATATTCACACTTCACATCAATTTTTTAAACAGTGAACAAAATTTTGCTAATAAAATTTCAAAAAAATACATAACAAAATTTCTTAATTAATCCTATAAAATGTATACAAATATTTAAATAACTTGAAAATATTTAAAAGAAATTTATTTTAATTTATTTAAAAATTATTTTATTGTTTAGTTGATTTTACTCGGTAGTACAGTAAAATTTACTAACCCTTATTATACCATATAATATACTATAGATAGTAAAATATAGAAACAAAGGGATATGAATAATATCTATTTTTGTTAGAAAAAAATATTCAATAAATTGCAACAAACGCAATTTTAAACAATAAATATTAAAATAATAATAGATATTAAATTTTTTGTATGTGATTATTGCTATTTATAAAATTTTTGAGAGCGCTCATTTTTACAGCTTAAAAGAATAAAAAATGAATTACGAACGACTATGTTACAAGAACGACTTACTAATTTGTCAATCAAGTGCATAGACAGTTAAATTCTTCAAAAATTAGACTTTGAAGATATAATAGAAGATTTTGCACAACAGAATCCCGGAAGAAACCATCATCATTAATGTAAGTCCAATTCTCAAAATAGTAATCACTTCACTTATATTTGATTTGCATAAAGCTAACCATAATAACCAATAAAGTCACAAAATAAAAATACATACTGATGTTTTCATTCACATCTTCTTTTTTTTTTGACTTTCTAAAAGGGCCCCAAACTCTGTGTGCCCAAAGGCCCCTGCATGGCCTAAGCGGTCCTGGGTTTGGTTCATCTATGAGTAAAAATATATTTTTCTAAAATCGCTGTAGAAGTTAAGTTTTGTGTTTTGCGAAAACAACGCTAAGTTGACATTTACTAAGGACTGTCGGTTTGTGCTCTAAAGCGCAAAATAGAAAATTCGTTCGCTTTAACCTATAAATGTCAACTAATTAAAATCTAATCGACTATTCCATTTTTGCTGTCAGCAATATTTGGTGGTGTACAGGATAAATCTCTGTCACTACTTTACATGATTTTTTAATTTTGAAATTGAATTAAATTTACTTATTTTTCTTGCAACAGAACGCAATTCAGACAGTGCATTAAAATTGGATACAAGCAACAATTAATTGTTTAATTATTCAGGAAATTAACAGGTAATGAGAAAAGTAATAAATGAGAATTAAAATTGTTTGAATTAATAATATATGTAAGAGATTGTAAACACAAATAGTTATTTTGTAGAACGTACTGCCTGATTAAGATTTGTATGGACTCTAGGCCAAATAGATAGCATGGACCCCTAAAAGAAGTCCCTAAAAGAAGTCGCAATAGTTAGGACGTAGTATAAAAATCTAATTAATGGTGCAATTCTGTGACAAATCTGTAAGCATATAGATTCTATTCTGTGGCAAATCTGTAGAAAACTGTCCTTAACAACACATAAAACAACTCCTTAAACAACATCGTCTGTAGCGTACAGATTTTCCACAGAATAGCACCATATAAGCTGAATTAAAAAAAATAATCTAACAACAGCAACTACAAAATATCAATGCCAATCTATGACTTCAAGAACTGGATTAAATACAAAATTAAAGAAGACTGGGACCTAGAATGGAGACTGACGAACAACAATAAATTACGACACATAAAACACGACACGAAGAAATGGACCTTAACTAGAAACCGACGAGACCAAATTATATTGACGAGACTACGAATTGGACATACGGCGATTAAACACCAATACGTATTCCACAGACTACAACTACCCATGTACGAAGAATGTGCCACAAAACTGACAGTTGAGCATATCCTGATGACCTGCGAGAAATATAGTAACGAAAGGAAAACACATAAAATTCACCCAACATTAAAACAAGCCCTGGCTAATGACAATATAACAACAGAAACTCTACTAAAATTCCTAGAAGACATATCAGTAAAAAACAAAATATAACTATCCTAAAAACCGAAGTGAACAATAATTTGAACCCAATATATATTTTTTTCCAAATTTACTATTAATGATGTTAAACATAATTTAAAATTATAAAAATGTACTATAATACTAATGGCCTTAGTTGCCGATATAAAAAAAAAAGGAATCAAACCTAAATTAAAAGCTGAGGTAGAATTGTGTCTAAATTCTTACTGCCTTGATAAACAAGATTGCCACCTGTGTGCAAATTTACGAAATGACCATAAAAATTAACCAAGTTTCTACTCGTTCGTAAAATGGAACTTGTCTAGCTCCATACCAAGAGATTTATAAAGATCAATTAGATATAAAAACAGATGAAAGAAACTAATTTTCAAAAGCAGTAGAAAACAAGAATGAAGAAAATATGGAAGAAAGTTCAAAATACGTTGGGAAGGATTGTATTTTAATTAAGTGACATTTTTAGATTAAATCGAGCGAATTTCTAATTTTGCGCTTTAGAACTGTCAGTTTTCAGTAAATATCTTTACGTTGGTTTCGCAATAAGCAAAATAAGCATCAAATAAAATGGCTCCGTTTGAATGTGCATAGCAGCATAGCAAAGAACAGAAAGAAAATGAATGTGCAGTTTTTAAAAGGTTAACATATCTGTCTAGTTCAAAATCATATTATATTAGCTATTATTAATTAAACAATATTTTCATCAATATTTTAAATGAAAAATAAGCTGCTCAACCTTTTTTATGTGGGATCCAGAACTTGGGGAGTTTAGAAGAACACGCGATTTTATATACAAGTATTATAGAATGAATAACTGGTTTCGATATCTTGATTAACTAAAATTTCGATATCTTGCAAGAAATACACCGCATCAAAAATTACAAGTCTGCTATTCTTAGTGTTTCTGATTTCTCGACATTTTTCATTTCTCGAGATATGAAAAATTAGACTTATTTTCTCCAGAATTCTCGAGAAAACTTGAGAAAAATAATTATTAGAATATATATCTCTTTTAATGTTGAAAATATTGTAGAGGGTAAAAACATGTTAAAATTATAGTCAACTTTAAAGTACTAAAGTATTCATTTAAATAACATTAGAACAAATGGATAATGGGGCTTTAAAAATGATTATGAAAACGGCATGTGTATTGAGAAATCTTCAAGAAATTAAGAAATTAATAATAATAGTAATAATTATTTTATTTAATTTGTAGGTAATCTTTTACATGACAGTTTTAAACTGAACAATAAATTAAATTTAATTGATTATAATAAATAATACACTAAATTAAAATAAAGTATTGTAACAATAAATGCTAATTAGCTCAATATTATAAATCGCTTCTTATCTGTTGCCACAGTTGCTTTGCGGGAGACAGAAGACAAATTTTATCAAAATTAAATTATAATCTGTGACTCACTAAACATTATATATTTTTTAAATTGTTTTTTAAAAGCACAGTGCGTTCAACGTGGCGTCAAGAAATATTTACATTTTTCGAGAAATGAAAAATGAGAATTATAAATTTTTCTCGAGAAATTCTCGAGAAAGAATTCTCGAGAAGAAACACTAGCTATTCTGGTTTACAGCAAGTATATTACTTCAAATATTTTAAAATATTTAAATCATCCCTTCTGGTTTAGAGACACAATTTGGAATATGTTTGACAAAATAAAAAAAAAATAAACTATTCTGCCGTTTACCATTAGTCAAAAACTTTCAGTGATATCCCATTCAAAATATAAAAACAAAATGAATCATCCATGCAGGACCTTTTTTTTATAAAAAGTTGGATACATTTGTTAACTAACAAGTCAAAAATCGCTGTGAAGCGTTAAAATAAACCAGTCGTGGAGAAAAAATCACTAAAAGAATATATACATTTCCGGCCCACGAAAACTATAGTACATAAATAAGAAATTTTATTTTAAATTAACATTCTCAAGTATGTTGAACGTAGGTACTGCTTGCAACTCCTGCTAGTTAAAGAATGGGCGT
Source organism: Liopterus haemorrhoidalis (assembly GCA_963971575.1). Classification (NCBI taxonomy): domain Eukaryota; kingdom Metazoa; phylum Arthropoda; class Insecta; order Coleoptera; family Dytiscidae; genus Liopterus; species Liopterus haemorrhoidalis. Next base: position 21,201,742 of record OZ020611.1, read on the forward strand.
ACCACCACGCACTCCTTAAAAAAGCCCTGCATATATTATATACTGTTTGCTTTCTCTCTCAGTTTCAATATGTTTCCTATATGCGGGTCAAAGAACCGTATACGAATACCCAAATTTCAATTTTCTAGATCCAGCCACTGAGCCACAATTTCTACCGTAAATACAGACAGACAAACACACGAGTGAAGGAATAAGTATTTCTTGGTTATACGTTAAACCTAAAAGGTAAAAATTTACTTCATAACGGTATGAAACCAAATAATTTAAGAGCCTCGTTTATAATAGGTCCATAACTTCCACAAAGTTGTGACAAAGGCTTTCACTGTTCTGAACAACTGTTTCTCATAAACAGAACAAAGAGAGTACTGGGAATTTTTGCTATGGATACATGGCACATCTATTCTGAACGAGGCTTAATAGTCGGTTATGTCTTTAATAAATAAAATCAGACATTGTTCGGGAAGAACTGGTTACATAAATTTTCTATAAAATCTAAAAATGAAATCTAGGAACTATTGACACTCTAAAAAGAAGACATGTTGTAAAAACTCAATGGAATGATTTGGCGACGGTATATAATGACCTCAGAAGTTCACGATAGAAGTAATTTTTTTGCGCACAGTACGATACACACAAAACTCACGATAGTGGTCCGAAAAATTAATTTAATTCTAAATACTATTTTAAGAAAATTTTTAAACAACTGCAAAATTTTATTTTAAACACAATACTACTTAACTTAAAATTTTGGTGAGTTAGTAGCTTGAATTATATTTTCGAATTTAGGAACTATTATTTTTGTTTATTTCACTCCATCATGTCATATGGCTTGCTTACTACTATGGGGCGGTACGCCACAATCAGATAAGATATTTAAACTACAAAAAAGGCTGTCAGAGCTATTGCAGCTTCCCTAAGAACTAGCCATTGTAAACCTATTTTCAACAAGCTCAAGATTCTTACTTTTTATGACCAATTTGTACTAATTCAAGCTCAGGAAATTAAAAAAATGTATTCAACCCTAAGTACTAGAAAACAATCTCATAACCACAACATTCGGTCTAAGAAAAATCTTACAGTTCCTAAAGTCAGATTAAAGCCTGCATCTAGATAGAACATAGGAATCCGCTTATAAAATCATCTCCCAGAAGACCTCAGACAAGAAAGAACCTCTATATTTAAAAATAAGTTTAAAAACCTTTTTCTTGAAAAGACCTACTATTCATTGCAAGAATTCTTCAATGACAAAATTGCATACACTATAGTCGGATTGCTGATAGGTGACTGTTCGTTGCTACAAGTATCGATATACAATACTATATGCTTTCTCTGTCTATACCATTATAATTATTTGCATACCCTTAGTAACGTATAGTGACGCAAGTTGGCAACTAACCTTCCAAATTATTTATTAAAAAACAAAGCATTAGAGAGAAGCGGCATGATTCGTAGATATCTTTACTAATAAGAGCACGAAAATAAATTCACAGCAGTACTCGAAAAAACAAAATTATTAATTTTAAGGTAATAATTATAAATAAGGAAAAATTTATACTCATACGTAAATTTTGGATTATAATTTGTTGTTTAATTAAATTAAATTTTTATGTTTCCCCTAGGTACAAGGTAATAAAATATTAAGTAAAAATATATTTATTCATATAATATATTGCTACAACTTGTATTTAAATATTTATTTTTATATAAAAAAAATTAATCACTGTAATGCATGATATCGTCGTCATCTGAACTATCGCTGTCATTTCTTGTATTTATTATTATTGGATTAGTATCATCAACAATCCTTTCCCTTTCCCACCATTCATTTATTAAATTTTCGATTTTTTTAACAGATTTTGCCCAAGTTTCACAACTAATTTGATCACAGGCTACTTGCCACATTTTCAAAACTTCGTTATCACTATATCCGTTTTGACCATTATTATTTTGACCCCAAATTAGTTCAATGGGGTTAAACTAGCAGTGATAAGGAAGTAATCTCAGTACTTCATAACCATACGTTTGTGCCAAAGTATCAATAAAATAAACTGGTTCAGATTTTTCTTTCTTAACAATTTTTAAAAGATCACATTATAAGTAATTTTTTGAAAAGGTTATGTAATTATTTATCAGCCAATTTTGAATTTCGATTTTAGATGAGTTACTTGTTGGTGCTTTATTAATTATTCTAGAATGGTATGATGCATTGTGAATTTAATAATTGGCCGCAAGCCATATTTTAATTAATATTTATTACCAGACACTGACAGCTGAGACAAATAACAAAAATCATTTTTAAAATCGCTGAAAAATGGTAACTAGATTATTATATGAACGCAGTACTTGATACATACACGTAACAGTCACCTATCAGCAATCCGACTATACTTAATTTATATTCTATGTAATATTTTTCAATTATTTTCTCTGTACTAATTACATTCTGTTGACTTAACGTGTACCTTTTTAAAGTTTAATAAAGATTATGATGATGATTAACGCTCTTTTAAAAATAAAAGTGGTAAAAATACATTAGGATGTATTAAGACATACAATTGAAACGCTAGAACATACAAATAGAACTCAACAAATCCTGAGAACAGCAGTAATGAATACTTTATAACAGATTCTTGACAAAAGGAAAATAGAGCGAGCAATTAACACATAATTAAAAATAATTCATTTAATTGGGATCGTTTAGCACTCTTACGACTTAAGTTAAATGTTTTGTACTACATACGACAATAAAATAAGTTGTATCTAATTATTCTACTTAGTAATTCAGATTGTAAGTTACCTATTCGATAAATACCTGTGTGATCTGTTACAGCCGATATTCGCGAGGCCGTTACAGTGGAAGCAGGTGGTGTATGCGCGGGTGTATGAGGTCCATGATGTCCTGAATCCCCGTGCTGAAGTCCACCATACAACGCTGTGAAATCCTCTGCCGAAGATCCCGAGGTATTGCATTTCCTGCTTTTATCTCCTGCACCTCCAGTGCCAGTTCCTCCCGTACCACCCATCGGATGAAGATGGTGTTCATCTAACAACCCGCTAACACCCAGCAGGTTTCCAACACCCACTAGGTTCGGTCTCAGTTCGTCCATCATTTTATTTTGACCCGGACAAGGATTGGTGAAATTTAGTTGACGGCTGAAGATCGCCGGAAAAATGTTGAACTGTTGAGGGATGTCGTCTGTGCCTGCCGACGCCGTCGTTGCTGGGGAGCCTGCGGCCGCTCCCAGGCACGAACTTACACCTTTGAAATCCAACGTGACCTGATGTTGATCCGGTTAAAAACACCGGCACAGGTTGCCGATTAAAAAAAAACAACAAAAAAACACAAAACCGAATAACACTACCGAAAACTTTTATTTCTCGCGATTTGTTTCTATCATTGTTTTAATCCGGCGTGTTTTGATTTTATGATCGAGTTAATTTAATATCAGGTACGGGCATTCTCAGACAATCGCCGGTGCGTGCGTTGACGATATTGTTAATATCTGTGACTGATTCAATTAAATTTTGGAGACAGCGTGTGCACGCGAAACCGGTATTAGGATCTGACTAGCTTATGCCTTAGTCAAACGACAAGTGACTATAACATCATTAAGTCGTGATAGTGTTGTTCTGTTATCTGGGATGTGGAATCCCTACGAAATATGCGACACTACCCTCAAAAATCCATCCTTTTCTTCACCCCTAACCACATTCTGCAGCTGTTGGGACGTATGTCTGTTAGTTACTGTTATGTTCATTGAACAGAGGGTAGTATCACCCAACCTATGAGAACCCTTATCCGAGCAACCCCTGTTTTTGATTGGTTCGTTGGAGGTCTCATCCCCATGGCAACGCCAATCACAATGTGAAACGTTCAAAATGGTGGTTCTGTCAGCCGAGGGCTATGAGTTCGATTTTTACGTTTTGACAGAGCGCCTGTTTCAGTTTTTTACTTTGAGGGTATTGTGTATTCTCTGGCTATGTGTTTGTGTTTCCATGAAATTCAGTTTCGATCCTGGACGGATTTTGCTCACTGTCTTCATGTTTCATTCACAATCACTATGTATTTATCGTTTTGAAGAACTACATATTCGCTTTGCATTATTCATGGATGCATAAGTCGATATGACAATGACAATTCACTTATTGCATTACGTTTAACAAATAATACACTTGCATTATGGGTAACCGATTCACCAGAAAAACAATTTAATATCCTAACAACAATATGCTATATACTCTCTAGAAAAATGTTTTACGGCTTCTTTTCAATCTTATGCACAATAAAAATCTTATGTACTTATTATAATTTTTGTCAGCTATTTATTCCATTTTTGCGTGGTTATCCGACAGATGGGCAGACGTACAATCTTTCTTTCTATATCTTCTTGATAAATTTTATAATTTTCTATTTCTAGAGAAATTTAAAATTATGAAAATTATAATATAGGCTGTTCGAAACGTTTAAGCGGAACTAACTGGAATTTTCATCTTCCTAAGTTGTCTTGAACTATCTTTTTAATATTTGAAGTGGGTTTATGCTAAACAAAATGATCAAAAGCCGCACTTAATCGGTAAAAGTTACTAGAATTGAAAATCTAGTTCCGCTAAAACCAAAGAAACAGGCTGTATATCTAATTAATTTCATAAGATATATATGATAAGTAATATAACCTATACGCTATTCCAAACTTTAAGGCGGAACTAGATTTTGTAATCTAGTAACTTTTACAGTTTGATTCAAACTTTTGACCATTTTGGTTAAGCTTTGTAAATCATGCTTAACGGTTAAAGTTAATATCATTATAAAATGTCATTTTCATTAAATTTTCATTTTTTGTGTAATTTTTAATACAAATGTCTCATTTCTTAAATTCTTACATTTTCTAAAAAATTTAAAATGTATTATTTATTTTATTTTTCTGATAAATGTAACTTTATAATAAATGCCACCATTAAAAATGAAATAACCTAGCTAAGCTCTGTTTTCGTGACAACTTAAAAATTCGAAACCCCCATTTAGTTCCGCCTAAATCTAAGAAAAGACCTACATATATATCTAATTTCAGTAATGAATTATAGTTAAGGAGATGGAGCTTGCTTGACTTTGCTTCTGACTGGATTAGCGCTCAGACAAGTTTACACTGAATCACATATTTTTTCCAATATTTATCAGAAACTTCTAATTATAGACTATTCCAAACGTTTAAGCGGAACTAAATGGAATTTAAATTTTCTTAAGTTGTCACTAGCAAAATTTTTATTTATTGAAGTTTGCTTTATTAAACAAAATGATCAAAAGCTTCAATCAGTCGGTATCATCAGCAGATAATAAAATTGTGCGCAAAAAATGTGCTCAAAAATGTAGTTCCAGATACTTAGCATACTTAACATTTGTGATTCCTTATCCTACTACATGTATATATACACGAAGCTCTAAAATATGTGAAAATTCACAGTTCATAGAGTTTTTATTTTTTGAAGGTAGTGATAGTTGGTAGTTATTACTTTCACGATTTCAATAACATCTCTCACTTTTCCAATCAATAATTCGTCGGATTTATTTTCCAATTTAATTCATGATTGCTGTAATATCGTTCGACAGATTTTTACTTCGTTATTTTATGTTAGATGGATAAATTTCTTCTGGAATATTATTTTATAGAATATCTTGTCACCTGTGCTTAAACAACTCGTTAATAGAAGAATATTTATTATTTTTAAGAATATGGAGGAAATAAGTATCGAAGTTAAAATCTTCGTTTTTATGATTTTGACGAATAAATAAATTTTTCCAGATTTTACTTTAATTACAATATATCTTTGTTTGTTTATATGATAATTACTTACAAGGTATTTCGAAATTTTTGTGAAATACAGTCTTTAGGATTTTGTAGGTAAAACTAATAAACCTTTATCAGCCATGAGTTTGTTTGTCGACATAAATTATTGGCGGCTGAATCTAGAGTTGAAATTTGGAAAGCATATATAATTATTTGACCAATATGTAATAAAAATAATAATATCTGATACATATGAGGGATCAAGCCAAAGTGGTGTAAATGAAATTAATTTGAAAAACAAACAATTTTACCGATTCGCTATGATCGCTATCTAACATCATTATATTTGAAATTTTCATATACAGTTGTACATCGACTTACGAACATAATTTGTTCCTGACTACGGTTCGTGTCTTCAAAAGTATATATATCGAAACCAAATTTTGCATTATATCTTATGGAAGTGAATTAGTCTATTCCCAGATTCATTCAAAAATGTTAAAAAAATCCAAAAAATAAAAAACTATTCTCAACTAAATGAAAATAAGGAAAGAAGAACATTTTTAAACTCTACCTTAATATGCATTTTGTACACTGTTACATATTCATTTTTATTTATGAAATCATTGGTTTTACATGATTAGTATAAAAATCATCATTCATTCAATTAAAAAAAAAAAAGAGAAACATTGTTCTTGTGGCTGGTTTTGTGGTTCAGGAGTTTTCGATTTGTTGCCTGTAGTAGTAGCCTATTAGTAGCTTGTTTCTAGTGGTTCCATTGACAACTGGGGCCGTAAGACAATTCGGACCGTTCACAATTGAGGTTTTTCACAACTGGGGCTATTAACAACTGGGGCGATGGACAATTCAAAATCAATCCTTAAAACACAATTTTTACCGACCGCCAACATATATAAGGAAGGTATTGTGATCATACCAATTTTGACGTTTCGAGATTTCGATGGATCTCCACGAATTGAGGTCCCTACATAACGTTTTGACTATTTTTAGCATGATGTCTGTCGGTCTGTCTGTCTGTCTGTCCGTCTGTCCGTCTGTCCGTCTGTCCGTCTGTCCGTCTGTCCGTCTGTCCGTCTGTCCGTCTGTCCGTCTGTCCGTCTGTCCGTCTGTCCGTCTGTCCGTCTGTCCGTCTGTCCGTCTGTCCGTCTGTCCGTCTGTCCGTCTGTCCGTCTGTCCGTCTGTCCGTCTGTCCGTCTGTCCGTCTGTCCGTCTGTCCGTCTGTCCGTCTGTCCGTCTGTCCGTCTGTCCGTCTGTCCGTCTGTCCGTCTGTCCGTCTGTCCGTCTGTCCGTCTGTCCGTCCGTCTGTCTGTCCGTCTGTCTGTCCGTCTGTCTGTCCGTCTGTCTGTCCGTCTGTCTGTCCGTCTGTCCGTCTGTCTGTGTACACGTGCAGAGCAAATTCGGCTGAAAGGATTTTTATGAAACTTCATATTTAAGCTTCTGCCATAAATGGCACGAGTTGATCAACTTTTGGTAAAAATCGGTTGACTGAAAATGGGAGTTTACTCGTGTCGATTTTAAGATTTTTGCGAATATTTCATAACAGAAAAATATCTCGAAAAAATTTATTAAACAAAAGTTGCTATAAAAGCAATAACTAATAACTTTTATTTGAGACGTTTTTTGATAAAACGAAATATTTCGAATAATTTCTGTAAAATATTTCGAAATTTTTGCCAAGTCTCAATTTTTTCATATTTATATATAACGTTTCCATGGTCATGATAAATAATATCTCTGTTAGAAAATATTAGGTCAAGTTATTTCTACTCTGCTGCTAGAATGTAATTTATATAAGTACTTTATGATGGCGGTCGGTCCTGTGGTGGCCACAGCTGATTTTTTTATTTATTCTAATTAGCACCAAATGTACTTAATCAAACCATTAAAATATATATATTTTTCGATTTAAAAAATCGAAGTACAACTGTAATTAATATCAGGAGAAGAGATACGATAAGATAGGATGGTTTGTACTACCAAATGTACTCATTTATATTGAAAATGTGACTTACAACAATTTGGCTCTGACCCCCCTCCACATATAAACAGGATGTTCATTTTAATTTGTCCACTATTGATATTTTGAGAACTATAAAAGTTATAATAATTAAAATCATAACATTATTTCAAGGTTTTAAAAAATATTTTTTTTGCCTTTGCCTTTTGATTGTTAGCTTTAACAACTTTAACAGCTTTAGCTATTAGCCAGGCAATAAAGGAAGAGTTTAAGGGTCTTTAAAATTAAGATTAAAATTTGATATTTTCTGATTTAATATAGTTATAAATAATTTCGTAAATATCTAAAGAGTAGCAAGAAAAAATTGATTAATTTGTAGTCAAATTTTGTTGGATTGTGATACAACTATAAATAATTTCAATAATTCGCAGTACATTAAGTTTCAATTTTAAATGTATTTCAGTAAGGTTCTGAAAATCTTAAATAAAAATATTTATCAAAAACAATTTTTCTTTTTTTATTTAAAAAATATTTTCACTCTGAGATTTAAATAAGATATTAACAAGAAATACGTTATCGAAATCTTATAAGAGAATCATATTTTTAGCTGTTATATCGCAGCTTTTACGTTAAGCAGTTCCACCCTTCTTTCAAAGCTAACCCCTTAATTCTATCCAAGATATTCAGGGGATACGTGCTCGGCCCTACGCTGCTCCACACAGCTCTTCCAAATAACAGAGAAAGAAGCTTTGTTTTGTCTGTCCGTGTAAGTCTAGGATGCTGGATAATCAATATTGACGATAAAGAGGTGGGATACATTTTGAATTGTTTTCTGTGAATGAATTTATGGAAGACCAACAAACAAAAGATGGAAATTTAAACTACATATTTGCCGATTGGCGTATCGTAGTGGTAACACACATGCTCTGTGTTGCGAAAGTCTCGGGTTCGAATCCTGTTTAGGCATGGAATTTTCAGCATGAAAAAACAGAACTGTCCTAGCTAATTGCGTTAGCATCAAAGGCCATAAATGTGAAATTAAAAAAATATACATAAAAAAACTACATAATAAATAATAAATAATGTATTTAATATTTTTCTATACATTATACACAGTTTTATCAGTTACATCAGATACATAGAAAAATATAAAACAAATTGACTTCGAAAGTAGTAACACCACAATGAACAGTGTTCAGTACGTGGCTTATCAGTGTTAGGTATTTAATCTGATAAGGTTACGTAGTACAAAAAATTAACAAAAAAGTACAAAAAAAAGTACAAGAAAAAAAGTAAAGAATTAACAAATTAATAAAAATAAATAAAAATTAAAAAAAAGGATGTAAGTAGGTAATGAAATATATAAAAAAGTAATATGTTCTTAGATTATAGAATTACAGTATACATGATTACATATCAAGAATGTTATTTACATCTGTCACATTTAGAGAATTTAGCCATTTTTTAATTTTTTGCTTATTATTGTAAACATTAGTTTCTTTGTCAAATAATTGCAGAAAGTTATTGAAGAGATTATAGACATTATGCATATAGAAATAATAATAGTTTTTCATTTTAATTTTTAAATTTTTTTCTGCACTGCCTGATTTGCTGTCATCAGCCTAGTGCTGTATGAGTGTGATAAGAATGACAATAGGGACGGTTTTTTGATAACGTGACTGGCGATTGCAGAAATGTATATTTTATTTAGGTCGTTAATATGAGTTTCATTGAAAATGAGGTTGGAGGGATACAGTCGTGGTTTGCGGTACATAATTTTTAAAATAGTTCTTTGTAGTACAAAGAGTTTCGATTTGTATGCATTAAGTGCCCCTCCCCAACTCAGTACTGCATACTGGAGAAAAGATTGTGTTAGACCAAAATAAAAGGTTCGTAACTTATTTGAGCTAAAAATATGACTTAATTTTTTTATAATAAACATAGTTTTACGGAGGTTGCCAGCCACATGATCAATATGGTAGTTCCATCGTAAGTGCTGATCTATTATCACTCCAAGATATTTTATTTTATTTTTCCTTACCAGGGTAGTAGCGCAAATACAGTTTGCGGAATTCTCATCACACTCATGCAACACTATTTTGTCTAGATCAGGTTGATTTGAAATTTTACAAGTAAAAGTTATAAAGAAAGATTTATCAGAGTTTAAAATCAGTTTATTAAAGTCTAGCCATTTTTTAATTTGTCTTAAGTCATCTGTTGCATATTTATAAGCGTCATGCCACGATACTGCATCAAAAAAGAGGACAGTATCATCTGCATATGATACAATTTTTGCATTAAGTTTAATCTTAAAGATATCATTTGTGTACAAAACAAAAAGCAAAGGTGCTAACACACTTCCTTGGGGCAGACCGCATGTGAGTACATTTTTATCACCTACCCTTGTTTGTTGTACCCTTCCCGACAAGTAATTTTTTAAAAGTTGTAGAGTTAGTCCCCTGATTCCATACGTTTCTAATTTTTCCATTAATAACGTGTGGTTTACTGTGTCGAACGCTTTAGTAAAATCAGATATTTTCGTAAAGGAGATCATCCTTATTAGCGCTCCTATCCTTGGTGTATATTCAATTCCTAAATTGCATGCCTTCTATCTATTTTGGCCTTTGTTATTCTCGACAATTGTTAATGCCCATTATTAAGATATTTGACTTCACAATACTTTCATCTGTATTTTGATCTTGTTTTGGCGCTTTCAAATGTTTAGACATTGTAATGTAACCTTATTATCAAGCTTATACAACCTTAAGCCTGTAGTACACGATGCAATTTCTCGATTTGAATCTCGTACGATTTGTCGTACGATAATTATTGCTTTGATAATTTTGTTCAGATTTATCGGATGTAAAATTATTGTAGTATACCATCCAATATTTATCGCTTTGAATCTGTACCAATTGATGCGCACTACGTCTATTTTTGTAAGTTGACAAAATTCAAATAATTGTATCTACTTAACCTAGAATGGACAGATAGTTTACCAATTTTTGAAGACTGATAATATTAATCTTTGTCCCAAATCAGTAAATCTCCTGGATTCGCAAAGCCGTACCGTTTTCTGTTCTAATTTATTACATTTGAAATTGAAGGGAATTATTATTTTATGTACTTTTTGCTATTATTATTTTTGTCTATAAAACTACGATTTTCCTTTATCAAAAAATATTGTTGTCATTATTATTGTTATAAAATAGTTTAAAGAAAATAAAAACATATTATATTAATAATGATTTCGTTGAATTTGTTTTATGCATAAACTTGAATAAATTAATGAGAAGTATAGAGATTGTAATCAAGAGTAGTGTGTGGTAAAGAAATGTTAAAAAAAAATCTACAAACATAGTCAAAAAAAAATAATAATAATAATAATAATAATAATAATAATAATAATTACCCCGGTACTTTTTTCCCGGATTGGAATGTTTAATGGTCACCTTAGATAAGTCACTAGTTAAGTATGTTGGATAATAAGATGTTGAAAAAATCCAAACGTATATATAAATGTCCTAAGAATGTGAACAGTTAAATCCTATTTATTTTAAACAAAATAAGAAAAAATATTGCTTAAGTTGATACTAAATAACCTCGGTAATATGTTTGACCGATGAACAGTTCTTCGCTCGGTCACGTGGATATGCCCATCTTATACTGCACCATTATTGGTTCATTCTGTCCAATATTTTAGGTCGAGACAATAAATATTGGTTAGTTTTCAATATCATACAAGATCTCGTACGAAAATCCTGTAGTACACGATACAATAATTTGTGTACTATAAATCGTACGAGATTCAAAACGAGAAATCGCATCGTGTACTACAGGCATTACATTGAACACTGTATTAATATACTGATACAAGTCTTTCAATTCGTGATTCATTTGTAAACGTCAATAGTTTTCCATAACTTTTACTGATCTATTTATGGGTAGAGCCCTGCACATTTTCGGATATCCGCGGATTATCCGCGAGTATCCGGATAAAATATCATATCCATTTATCCGCCATATCAGCGTGGACATAAAATCTTTGGTTCGGTCGCCTTTTTACACGGAAGAGGCGTTTAGAATTCCAAAAATTAATCGCTGGCATTTGGATTATGGTTACGGTAAGAGTGAAATAAAGACAGTTACAGCCGTTTTTCACAATTTTTACTTTTTTGCTCTTTAGGTATTTAGCTCTAAAGCAATATTTAACGTACTTTATGTTTACTTAAATAGTTAAATATTCCTTTAGTTTATAATATAATATTTACAGATTGCGATGAGGCAGTAAAGATTTTTGTTTTTACTCATATCCATTTTATCTATTAATTTATACTCTGTTTATTATGTTTAAGCGGAACTAAACTGGATTTTTATTTTCTCAAGTTGTAACGAGATGAATTATTTCATGTTCATGTTGGCAGCCAAAATCTAAATGTCAAAATGAAAAAGTTGCATATTATGAAAAATAAAGTATATAAAATACAATCCAAATTTTTTAAATCGAATATATTCGAAAATTTGTATTAAAAATGACACAAAAAATCATCATGACATGAAAATGACATTTTATAAACACAGCTCACCCAACCATATTTTATGTAAGTATAGTCTGTTTCTTTGATTTAAGCGGAACTAGATATTAAAATCTCCTATCTTTTAACGATTGAATGAGGCTTTTTATAATTTTTTTTTTTAACAAAAGCCCACTTTGATCGTTAAAAAGTGAACTCTTGATAACTTAAGAAAATAAAATATTCTTTTATTTCCGCTTAAACATTTGGAATAGACTTAACGATTTACGAAGAGTCGGGAGTTGGAGTTTGTTTTCAAAAATACTGACTCGGGAGTCGGTAATTTTTCTGTCGATTTCCCGCAGTATATATTGTGTCATTCTTAATACAAATTTCCCATTTCTTAATTTTGTGTGCCTGCCAAAAATGGATATATGTAAAAATGTATTCTTGGTTTAGTAATACATGTCATTCACTTAACTGGTTGGCATTTTAAATTCTGTCATGCCAACATGAAACATGAATGAACCTAGACAAGCTCTTTTCTCGTGACAACCTAGGTTAGGAATTTATGAATTCCATATAAATTCGCTTAAACGTTTGATATAAACTAAAGTTCCGCGCAATGTACAGAAATGGACTTTTTTACATAACTAATAATAAAGTAAGTACTCGTAAGTTTGATAAATAACTATAAAGAAACAAATTATTTGCGCCCCATTACATAAATGACTGATTGAACAATTCTATTTATTAATCAAGAGCTAAACAAGTGAATAAACCTTAAATGTAAGATCATTTCTAAAAAGATCCGCAATTGAATTGAATTAGAATAAAAAGCGTGTTTCTCGTGTCGCGTTAACCGCACAAAATGCTAATCTGATCCTGAGCTTTACAGAATGTGTAATAGGTTAAAATTAAGTAAGGGCTACTTTATTTAACCCCCTCTTCTAACCCCTAACCTAACTCTTTACTATGCTGACTCTAATTATCATTAAACAACTTCTCATAATGTATTTCATTACGCTTAATTGTCGGGGAGTGAGAAAGTTTGCTATTTGAACGATGAAGTAATGAAAGAAAATGTGCATAATCTATTTTCTGCGCTTTGCTAGATTTTTTTTTAAATTTAAGATATATTTTGGGGTGCTTTAATTGCTGTGGTTATTAGCACCCCGGTACATTTACAGTAATTTACTTTGATTTACAAGAATGAATGCTTGACACCCAGTGGTGTGCCAAAAGGATCAAATCTTGGACCATTATTATTTCTTTTGACGATAAACGACATTCTAAGTATGATCTAAGGTTGCTATGGTCTTCTGTATGCAGATGACATAAAAATATATAAGTGAGTGCGAACTACAGCTGACTCCAAGCCTATTCAAAAATCCTTAGATTATATCTGCGAGCACAGCTCCACACTCGAACTTGAGTTTAATCCGGCCAAATGCAAAGTTATGTCATACTCTAGAACTCGGTATAAAATCACTTTCCCATATTCTATAGAAGACAGGCAAATAGAACGAGTGGACACCATAAAGGATTTAGGGATTTACTTTGATTCTGGGCTGTCATTTCATTATCACATTCAAAGTACTATTGCGCAATGCTCAAAGAATCTTGGGTTTGTATTAAGAACAGCTTCGGAATTTAAAAATGCTAAAACATATTTAACTCTTTTTAATACAATGCCAAAATTAGAATATGCCGCCATAATTTGGTCACCTTACGAAAATAAATATATCAAATTATTAGAAAGAGTACAAAATAAATTACTACGGGCTGTGACATATAAATTGACAGGAACCTATCCGAAGTACATGCCATATAGCATATTATTAGATAAGTATGGAGTACTGTCACTTGAAAAACGAGTTGAAACGTCGAGTTATTAGCAGTCTTGTTTTGTTATTTAAGATATGGCATGAAGGTGTAAACTGTGTAGATGTCTTGGGAGAAATTGGCATCAAAGTACCAGTACCTGGTACGAGAAAAAGATATGTTTAATTTTCAGAAAAAAAGATAAACACTGTCAATGGTAAAATGAGTCCTTTACCGAGGATGGTGACCTCATATAATAATATTCTTAGTGAAAACTCTGACATTGATTTATTCAATGTAAGTTTACCAGCATTTAGGGCGATGATTACTAGATTATTATAGATTATAGAATCCTTAAATTAATTAAAGATATATGTATAAATATTATGTTTTTCTTATTATGGCTCTATTTACATGTATATGGTTGTTGTCTTATGTTAAATGTTCACATATTTTTATAAGAATAGTGTAAATTTTATTTTATTTTATTATATTGTATTGTATTGCATTGTATTGTATTGTATTACTCTAGTTTATATACGGGCATATAAAGGACGTTTTACCGTCTGTTCTACCCCTGTAATTAAATAAATAAATAATTAAAATGTTGACATTAATTTATAATGAAGCATATTTACAATTTTATGATGAGACATTTGAGATAGATAATTTAGAAATAATAGAACATTTGGGATTTAGATTTTGCGGAACAGATCTGCTTCTTTGAGGTAGTCTAATAAAATGTTTTTATTTTGTGGGCTTAGCACTTCTTTCAGTTTGTCTGGTATTTTGTGCTTCCGTTTGTGTTCTTCATATAGTTGGCACTCCAGGATGATATGTTCTACGGTAACAGTTTTATTGCAGTTGTCACAGTTTTCCACCTCTTTTCTTTTTAATAGATGTTGGTGTGTAATGAATGTGTGGCCAATTCTGAGTCTTGTAAGAACTCTATTTTTTTCTGTTGCCTACTGGAGCCCAGGGTTTGGTGTCTTCTTTTATATGGCGAAATTTGTTGTTCGTTAGACTGTTTTGCCATAAGTTGGATTTGATGTCGCTGGTAGGTACGGATATCGGTGTTATTGGAAGGTTTGCTGCCTCTTTTGCTGCTAGGTCTGCCTGTTCAGCTAGATTTTTATTTAATCATTATTGCTCGTTTATGATTATCATCGTCATTATTTTCCTTTTTGGTTTCATCATCCAATTCGTTCTGGTTTCGTAAAGGAACCATTATTTTTAGGATTATCTATGTAAATTTTCTTGGTTAGTATTTCATAACTTCTTCGGGTTACTTCCTGTTGACATTCGTTCAAGATATTTTATATATTTATTCTTGAACCCTTCTATTTTATTTAAAACTAGCTGAGGTTCTCGTACTTCTAAATTTTTTGTTATATTTAACGTAATATATATTTTTTTCTGTAACGGAAATGATATGCGAGATATTTTAATTTATTTTGTTTTATAAATAGTGTCTCCATATCCCTCCAAATAATCATATTTTTAGGGTTTTGTAGGTATGACCATCAAAAATCCCTTAAATCGTCATTGTCTTTCTGTCTGTACGGTAGAAATTGTTGCTAAACGGCTTAACATAGAAAGTTCAAATTTGACATCCTTAAACAACTCTTTGACCCACATATAGGAAAAATACGCATCCCACGATAAATGTAAAGTAAATATGAATTTAATAAAAAATTAAATGATTTTTTTTTATTTTTAAATCTTAATGCGTGGATCAACAAGCAAATTTTTGTTTTTGAAAAATTTTTTGCAGGTTTTTCGCAAATATGTCAATAAACGTTTGTTTCCCACTCTACTCCCAGAGGGCTTGATCTTAAAATCTGAAAAAATAATGGACCATGATGAGAACCGGAATAGTTCAACAAGAATTTTTGATTAGATTAGTTTTTCGAAATACAAGGTGTCTCAAAAGAAATTTTATATTTATTTAGCTTACTGCGTGAACGCAACGTATCCGAGGGGCGCGGGGGTTATGTCAATCGGTAGCCTGGCTCTTGGGAATTTAGTCGCTATGGAGCGTTTCTCGGGAGCAGACCGCGCGTTATGCGTGCGAGAGTTTTACAAAAACGGTGATTCGGCGACTGTAGCACGTAGAAAATTCTGCAGTATTCGAGGTTTTCGCCACTTAAATGATGCGCCAAGCATTCCTCTCATTCGACATTGGGTTAAAAAGTTTGAAGAGACTGGTACAACGCTGGATAAATCAAAATCCGGGCGACCTAGGTCATCAAGAACGGTAGAAAACGTGGATAATGTTAATCAGTCTGTTCGTGACGACCCGAACCTTTCAATTCGGAAGCGCGCAAGTGCTTTAAATGTGCATAGATCATCATTACATCGCATTATGCACAAAGACCTAAATCTGCACCCCTACAAAATTCAATTGGTGCAAGAATTAAAGCCCCAAGATGCCAGTCAGAGGCTTAATTTCGTAAATCAGGTGATTGAGCGATTTTCAACGTTTACCAACATTTTGTTTTCGGATGAAGCTCATTTTCATCTTAATGGCCACGTAAATAAGCAGAACTGCCGCTACTGGAGTGCAACGAATCCGAAACGCAAACATCAGAAACTACTACATTCGCCTAAAGTGACAGTTACAGTGAATTCAGTGCGTTATGTGGAGATGTTAGACAACTTCTTGGTACCTGAACTGCAAAACTTTCCTGGGTATAACCAAAGAACATGGTTCCAACAGGACGGAGCAACTTCACATACGTCCAATATGTCTCTGCCGTTCGTGAAATTTTCTCAGGCAAATTGATCTCCCGGAGAGGTGACATAAATTGGCCTCCACGCAGTCCAGATTTAACCCCTATGGACTTTTTCCTATGGGGTTATCTTCACTGGCGCATTTGAAAGAAAATATCCGTCACGAAATGGCAGCCATCCCTGAGTCCACCTGCCGAGACGTCATAAGTAATTTTACTGTTCGATTAAATGAGTGCCGAGAACGCGAGGGTCTACAATTAGACGATATTATTTTTAAGAAATAAATTCCCAAAAAGTGTATTTTAATAATTAATAAACATTTTTTCTATACACGACTTACTTTTTTTTTAATCGATCCACTAAATATAAAATTTCTTTTGAGACACCTTGTATATCTTTTTTGTGTCGTTATAATTTTTTTTTTTTTATTTATTGTGAGTTATCAAAAAAAATCTCTTGAGACGTAGATTAAGATAAAAAAAGTAGTTTTTAAAAACTCGGTTCTTTTAACCTTATTTTATCCAAAGAGGATTAGACTTAAAATCTGAAAAAACTATAGGTAATGTACATTGAACCGGAAACGTATAAGATGAATTTTTTCAGATTTCGGTTTTGGAAAATATTGCTGTTTTTGTGTTTTCGACAAAATTTATTATTATTATTTTTTTTTAAATTAATTTCTAAATTATGCCTAATAATGTTACGGATTGTTTGTATTTATGGCTGAGGTAGTATATACCTTCTTTTGAAATTAAAATTATTATAAAATAAAAACAACAGAGAATCGAGTTCAAGTGTCTAAGGAGCCTATAGGAGCGCGTACTGTTATACGCCATGGTTCAATCTATTGTTTGAATCAGTATAGTTTTTTGTTTTAAGGTATTAAATAATATAAAATCATTTTTAGTAGTGAAATACTTCTTAAAAATATAACACATTATTAATAACGAGAAACATGTTTTTGAAATTGAAAAAATTGAAGCCATTTATCAATATATTTCTTTTTAATTTAAGACTTAGATACGAAGAAAATGCAGCAAACATCGCTGGGATTTTTATTTAAATTGTATTGTGATGAAATTTTCGAAAATTATTTAAATTTAATTTTAAAACATTAAATGAAAGCTCTTAGTATTCAAATAACGAATAATAATAATTATCAAAAAAAATGTTATCAAAAAAATATTCTCCAGCATCCAGACATCCAGCATTCTGTTAGATTCTTACACTTATTTAATATCTACAAAACCAAAAAAGTATGTACTCAATTTTTTCGTACAGGCAGATATAGAGACGACAGACAGACAAACACATGTGTGAAGGCATAAAGATTTATTTTTATACCTACGAAACATAAAAATCACCATCTAAAAACGTAATCAAATTACCATAACCGAATCAAAGCACTAACATTGATCGTATTTATTTCAATACTGGTAGTTAGGTTTAAAAGCACCCTTGTGCCAGTCACGTGTCCAAAATTAACGACACGTGCTGCTGACTTCACGCCGTGTCAAAATATTTACAAGCAAATTATAGTCCTTGCACTCTCACACGGCAGACTGCCAATTATTCAATCACAATGTTACAGTTTACACTGCAACTTTTGTACTATTCAGGTTTTGTTGGTGTGAACGGTTCTGTTAAAAAGTTTATTGCCAATTGTGGTTGTAAGGTTTTTTAAAGCTTTTGTTAAGTGTTTCCATTGTTTGAGATGAAAGAAGATAATAATTATGATTTAGCTTTTGTTACACTGAAAAAAATACAATTATGGGTTGTGTAAATATGAAGTAAATATTTTTATTTATACTACTGCGACTACTAACCAAAATTGAAATGCATATTAGTTTATAAGACGTATGGAATACAGACATACCTCGACTAAATAAATAAATAAATAAAAAATCGATGTGAAGTGTGAATTTTCACACATTATAGGGTTGTGTAGGTATTTAATAAGTGTAAGAAGCTAACATAATATTGGTTGTCTAGGAATATTTGTTCTATAATCACATCAAAATCATTTGATGTGATTAATTAAAAAGTTTTGATAATAATTTTTATTCGTTATTTGAGTACTAAGAGCTTTCATTAATTTTTTTTAACAAAGTTTAAATAATTTGCAAAAATCCTAGCGTTTTTTTCTGCATTTGCTTCGTATTCAAGTCTACATTAGATTAAATAGAAATATATTGAAAATGGCTTAATTTTTTTCAATTTCAGAAACTTATTTCATTAATATAAATGACTTATTCTTCTTTAATACCCTCAAAACAAAAGGTTGAATCACAACTTATAATAGTATAATAAAATAACAACACCTAAGACCTAAGAGCTTTCTTTTGATACCACACTAATTTTTTAAAAATACATACTTTTTTTATCGACGACACAAAAAATCGACATTTTTCGAAAAACTAACCTGATCAAAAATACCCGTTGAATTATTCCGGTTCCCATCAATGTTCACTATGGAGATTTTTTTCAGATTTTTAGATCAACTCCTCTGAGAAATAATAGGGTGGGGAACAAAAATTTTTTGACATATTTTTGACAAAAAGCTATATTTTTCAAAAATAAATGTTTGATCCACGCATTAAGAGATTTCATTTGGTGTGCCAGTCAAAATTTGAAAATAATATTAATTTTTTTATTAAATACATAATTGTTTATATTTAACTCGGGATGTGTTTTTTTGAACTCTCAGTATGTTGCCTATATGTGGGTAAAAGAGTAGCCAGAGCAGTAAGGGGAGGACGGAGGGGGCGCGGCCATGGGCGCATTAAGGAAAAGGGCGCTGACGGGCATGCCAAGGGCGCCAAAACACGGCTTTGCCCCTAGCGCAAGTTTTCCTTACTGCGGCTCTGAGAGTAGTATAGGCATGCCAAATTTCAACTTTCTATGTTAAGCCGTTTGGCTACAATTCGTACCTTTGTTTTTCTAACACGATTTTAGCCAAATATGTGCAAAAAAATTTCTTGTCTCTTTCACCCAAAGAGGTTAAACTAAAAATCTGAAAAAATTATAGGTAATGTATATTTTTCTGAACTGATTTTCCGAGATCCGATTGCGTTTTTGAAAAATATTGTAGTTTATGTGTTGACAAAAAAATATATATTTATTTATTTATTTATTTATTTACTTATTTATTTATTTATTTATTTATTTATTTATTAATTTATTTATTTATTTATTTATTTATTTATTTATTTATTTATTTATTTATTTATTTATTTATTTATTTATTTATTTATTTATTTATTTATTTATTTATTTATTTATTTATTTATTTATTTATTTATTTATTTATTTCTTACTGGTAAGGTTACACAACAGAATTGCCCAAAAGGACAATTCCAATGATAGTGCAATACTATAATACATAATTCTTTACATATAAATTTATATCAATTAAATAATCCTATACACATATGTATTTATCTACAAATTAATTTTATAATTATTAGAGAAATATTTATAAACTACTAGATGGACGTAATGAAATAAATTAAATGGATTTTAAATATAATTTGAAACAATTTTTAAAATATATTAATGAAGAGAGGCAATCAATTTCAATGTCCAAGTCATTCATGGCTAAGATAGTGCGTGTCTTAGCCATAAATTAAAATTATAATAAAAAATTAACAGCAGATGACCGAGTTTGAACACCACGCTACACTCTGAGTGTAGTTTGTAGTGTTCAGTTATTCTATTATACTATTATACATTTTGATTCAACATTTTGTTTGCAAGGTATCAATGGGGAAAAAATCATGTATAGTAATGAAATATTTATAAACCAAATAGATTGTTAATAGTGAGATATACGTTTCTGAAATTGAAAAAAATTAAGCCATTTATGAATACATTTCTTATTAATCTAATGAAGGCACTTAAATCCGAAGCAAATGCAGCAAAAAACGGTTGGATTTTTGGAAAATTATTTAAATTTTGTTTAAAAAAATTAAATGGAAGCACTTAGTACTCCAACCACGAATGAAAACGATTATCAAAAATTTCTAATTAATCACATCAAATGATTTTGATGTGATTATAGAACAAATATTCCTAGACATCCAGTATTATGTTGGCTTCTTACACTTATTAAATACCTACAAAACCCAGAAATGTGTGAAAATTCACACTTCACATAATTTAAAAAGATATATAATGTAAGGAATTAAATGAAAAGATGAAAACTAACGGAAGAAAAATGAATTTGAAAAGATTCTTGATGTTGAGAAGATTTTTTGGATGTTGATTCAATAAGATTGTCACATACTAAATATCTACAAAATCCTGAAATATGTGAAAATATACACTTATCGTTCATTTTATGTTTTGACTGAATGCTATAAGGCTTGCCTCTTATATTTCGGGATTGCGCTAAACTAGTGCTGCCATCTGGCAACTGATGCTTTTATTGAAAAGTTTGTCATATTTGTGTCGTTTACAGTAATTTGAAAAAAAAAAATCATCTCGGCTAAAAATGGAATTAAATCGTGAACATTTTCGAGTGATTTTTTACAACTTTCAACGTGGATTAATCCAACAACAGTGCATCGATGAACTTAATTCGACTTTTGGCGATGAAGCACCATCAAGGACTACTTTTTATCGATGGTTTGCCGATTTCAATCGTGGCCGTAGTTCGCTTAAGGATGAATTTCGTGAAGGTCGTCCAAAATTGGTTGTTGTTCCGGAAAACAAGGATGCTGTGCGTGAACTGATACTGCAAGATCGTCATGTGACTTATTGTGAGATTGAGGTATCCTTGGGCATTAGTGAGACCAGCATATATTCACTATTGCATGAACATTTGGTCGTCAAAAATATTAGTTCGGATTGGATCCCACATAATTTGATAATCGCAGTGGAAAAAGTCTCAATTGGAGTTGAAAAGTGCTTCGAAAATTGGTTCAAACGCCTACAAAAGTGTTGATCTTCATGGAGAATATTTTGAAAAACAATAAATCCACTTTTGTTGATAAATAATTGTTTTTGATCTCAAATCCCGAAATATAAAAGGCTCCCTCGTGTTAGAAAAAGTATATTTTCCACAGCTAACGCGCCTATAACAAATCTTACTAAATCATTATAACTAAGAATTATTTTGACCCAGATAATAGTCTATTTAATTGTGTTTAAGTAAAACATTTTTGAGGAAATAGAAAATGTTTTCTCTGTGATAATGTTTACCCAAATGTGTTCTGAAATGTTTTCTACTCGTGTTTTCTTTTAACAAGAACCAAATAACCGAAGTTTTTTTACCAACACTCAACCGAGAGCTTTTATTAGCGCGCATCACGTATGCACGGAGCTTTTTACTTCAGTAATTGGCCACCGGGCTTTGGAGCTTTTAAGTTACATAAAGCAGCCACGTTACCTTTATGCATTTTTAAAAGGTTTCCACAGAAAAAAATACAGCGTGTTCGCTTAATGTGCTGGTTTATACACGAGCTCATCGCCATAAAGCCATCTGTGTACATGTGTTTGTTTGTGTAACAAAAACAGTGGCGGATCAACGCGCGAATAGCACCTTAATCCTATGTTCATTCAGTTATTTTCGAAAAACTCCCCAAAACCAAATCATAACTTTTATGCCAACTACTTCAAACTTTCAGTTTTTGAGTATCATTGCAGCTGAAAAGGGCGGGCGCATTGTTATGGAGGTAAAGGATTTTCTTTTTGACCAAACCAAGAAGTTTTTCCCGAATTTCATTCAACACAGGGTCTAAATCATCCTGATAAAGTTGACATCAAATGAGTTTGTTCTCCGTAGAGAGCAAACGTGGCAGCCATCTTGTGGATAGCTTCCGCATATTGAACTCATCAGTTAAAACAAAATATACGCGTTGCTTCGATATGCCAGCTATCTCTGCTACCTCAAAAAACTTAAGTTATCGGTAATTTAAGATGGCATTGTCGATTTTGTCAAAAATTTTGGTGCCCCTGTCTTATGGATCCCAACTGAGTTTCAGATTTTTGAAAAAGCTAAGAACTTCAAGGAGTAGATTTGCCTTCAAGATACGTTAGCCTCACCATAGGCTGTAAAACGATATATATCGTTGTGTAATTTCATCATCATCATCAATCAGCCGTTTAGATCCACTGCTGGATATAGGCCTCCATACTAAGAGAGGCCTTCCCATCTTGTTCGGTCTTGGGCTTCGTGCCACCAATTCGTAGCGATGCGTTTAATGTCGTCAGTACTCGATGGACTGACGACATTAAACGCATGGTCTTCCTCGACTCCGTCTATCTGACAATGGGATTTTGCTCTTGAAAATGTTTGGGAGCTTGCCAAATGCTGCCCATCCTTGAAATTCTTCTGGAAATCTCGCATGTTTCATTGTCTCCGCCAATTCTTGTGTAATTTAACAATATTTTTAAGGTGGTATTTTAGGGGGTAATGTCCAGTCAATAGGACTATGATTTGCCTTAAGTGATGTTTATTTAGCTGGGGCAGTTCCTTTAAACTAGAGCCTGAAAGTAGAATAAATTTCTTGGCATGTTTTACACCGGAGAGGCGATGCCAGATTTAAAAGCCTTTTTTTTCTTCTAGTGGTGTTGCTTGACAGTTCACAGAAAGTCTCTGCACCTGTAAAATGTGAACCCTTTTTTAGCAAGGAGATCAGCTTCTTCATAACCTTTGATTCCTTTATGTCCTGGCACCTAAACTAGAAATAGTTTGATACATTTATATAGAATACATAAAGAGATCTAACACTTAACATACGAGATAAAAAGTATTAAGATAGAGGACTTTTATGAGTTAGTTGTAGATGAGGTATTGGCCAAATTGTCAATTGACAATTTTTTAACTGACAAGCATTTTTTTCTAACCTTCGTTGCTAGAATTATTGGTCTGATGTATTTTTTCTTTATGATCACTTAATTAATGATGAGCGGCTTATGTTAAAGAGAACTTAACCATCCCTGCCTTGACTGAGATTTGAACCCAAGAACTTTGACTAACCAAACGCTACCTCTGCCAAACCAAAAAGAGACGGGGATGGTATCATATTTTTGCATTTCCTGTATGGTCTGAAACCACATGTTACATATATACGAGTAGACCTATATTTGAATTTGCAAATGTCATTTATCTTAAATATTAAAAAATTACAATCTTTAGTTTGTATTATGCAAGTGAATACGCCACTGGTGTGTTTGTAGCAAGAGAGCTTGCGCTTTATACAGCTCCAGTAAAGGGAAATTCATCACTCTAATCTCTAAGCTTTGTGTGTGTTTCTCACACATACATATTCACATGCATACATCCGTATACATGCACACATCTTAACGGAATCTTTTGTTAAATACTGCATGAGACATTATTACACAAAAATACACCACAGTGGTGAATAAATATAAAGTTCAGTAACGTCAGTAAAAAAATATTTTAATAACAGTATATTAAAATTTCAGCTTATCATATCGAAAAACTTCTCAACATCAATATCGTTGAACCGCTAGATACGTTCCTTTCTTTACCTCAGCACCAAGAAAAACACGATCTAGCTAGCCTGCAAACTCTAGAACTACTCCTTGTAGTAAACCAAGCAAGAAACAATAAAGGTCCTGGGCCTGACGCAATGCCTGCAGAAGCCTACAAAGCAAGAGGATTACACTTCTACATAAATTACACTCTTTACTATGTAGTATGTAGCGTATGGTTAACCGAAATCATCAGTAAGGGCGATAGAGAGGATGTGGCAATTACCGAGATATAGCTGTGCTATCAAACTTAGACAAAATACTAGCATGTATTCTTTCCGATCGCCTATTACCAGTTGTAGACGAATTCTTACCTGAACCTCAATGTGGCTTCAGACAAATTCGCTGTTCAACTGATCAGATATTTGTGGCTCGATAAGTTCCAAAATAAAGTCTGGAACAACATAAAAACCTTTACATGATATTTATTAACCTTCAAGGTGTTTGACTTTATCAACCGCAAAGCCCTGTATGAAATACTGCTCAGATCGACGTCTGGAAAAAATTGTCGTTATAATTAATTTCCTCCACGACAATATGACTCCATTTTATGCAATTCCATGTAAATTGCTTCATTTTCAACAGGAACTGAAGTAATATATTAATTTAAGTAGATAGCCATCTTCGTGATGGCTTCCCTTAGAATAGTCCTCCAAACAAATATGTCCAGCAGATTTCTCCTCCAGTTATGAACTTGGAATGTCTTTAGGTCTTGTTCAGTGCTATCACTCCATTACAACCTTGGGCTTTCTTGTTTTCACCACTCACTCTTCCTTTTACTGTTATTCGAGGAATCCTCCTGGGGCTCATTCTTAGTAGATGCCTCAACTAGCAAAATCTGTTGACCTTGATGTGTCTTGCTAGTGGAGCTTTTTTGTACGATTTATGTGCCTATGGTTAATGATTAAATTGCCTTCTCCAAATTCCTTCTTCATTTTTACCGCCCAGAATTCGACGTAGAATTTTCCTCTCACACGTGTTGAGTTTTTGCTTCTGGGATTTGTTTATTGACCAGGTTTCAGATAAATAAGTGATATCTAGCTTAATAGGATTTTGTAGATGCTTAATTTAGTGTCAGTTTTAAGTATTTTGTTTTTTTGGTCCTCTTTGTGTGAACTGTAGCAGCATTTGTTTCGTAATACAGTTCTTCTTTGGATCTCATGGCGTTGTTATTAGACTTAACCAGAGATCCTAGGTATAAAAATTCCGTCACTCTAAACGCTGTTCACCTAAGTAACACTGTTGATCTAAATAAGAAATTTTTTATTTTATAAATAAGAAACTTTTGCCACATTCTTTCATTAAGGTACCAAATACCTATAATAATCTACAATAGGTTCATACAGTTGTTATTACAAATGTAATCTGTAATAGTTGATTAACTAAAATGTTGTATTGACCGGAAAAGTACTAGGTGAGGGAGAAGATGCAACAAGAAAGACTCTCAGAAGCATCCAAGCGATGGACACTGCTCGTCCATCAGCTGCCGATGATTGAAAGATAAATTGCATTTTCTATCCACCGCCTCACATCCATTATATCTATTTCTTACTATAGCGCGCATTTTAAAATAGCAAAATTAAAATATATATTTAAAAAAGAGCCTAATATTATATACATAGTATATAACTAATATTAGTTCATTTAAAAAAAAAAACTCAAGTTGGCTTTGGAAGTTTTATGAAGATATGTATTAGACCATATCTTAAAATTTGCAGCCATAATCTCTAAATTATAAAATGTAAATCATGATATAAATAATGAATGACGTAACCAAAGTTAAGTGTAGTTCCAAAAAGAAATCATTTAATCTGATCTAACGATAAACGAGATCTAGTCAATTTGTTGAGGTTATGGGAAACAAATGTAAACACAATAAAGCATGTATTATCGTCAGAAACCGACGTATATTAATTTTCCATAGCATACTGCAAGTTTTATGCTATAGACAAGCATATATCTTAATATATAAAGCAGAAAGTTGCTTAGATCAGTAGTCGGTAACCTTTTTCACGTCGATGGCTGACCTCTGGCTTAGATTGTTCCTTATAAAATTTTAATCCGTTATTATTGGCTAAATGACATTTGAACACCCGCCTCTTTCTCCAAACTTCATCCACTTACACATGAAACGAGTAGGCATGAATTACATATGCCAGTTCTGGCTCACTTTAGGTGATGGCGTAAAGACCCTGAGGATTAGTTTTTGATTAAGAGATGTGAACAAAGTGACTATGTGGGGGCATTTCTAGGATCGGGTGGAAAGTCACGGTTGGCTAAATGAGTTTAAATAATTTCATTGTACTTCACGGTACTTACTTTGAAAGACCTTTCCACATAATGGGTTCCAAGATTTGCGAGCGGAATCAAGTCTGAAACCCTAAAGGTCCGCCGGTCGGTTGCTATGATTCTTATGACAGGAATAAGGGTGTTTGAATTAAAGTCTGCATTTTACTTAATCTACGTTTAATGATTAGTTAAGACGTTTAGTTAAGATAATTACACTAGAAGTTACAAGATGGCTACGAAATGAGAAACACTCCACAAAAACCTCACAATCACCGTACACCACATAAACTAATTAAACATCTCGCAAGCACCACACAACACTCACAGTGTTTAACCTGTTGTCAAGGTTGGTTCAATTCATCACAACTGTCCTCAACACTTCCAGACTACTTCTGGTTTACTACACGCTACCGGGTTTCTCAACCAAAAATGCTTGGGAAGTTCGTTCGACTCCAGTGGTGGTTTACTCATGACTCCCTTGTCTCTCAAAAGTTTTTCCCAGCCCTTTCCTTAAAACTAATAATTTGATATCTGAACCCCATTTTTTTGTCGTTGTAAAAATAATCAGCTCTTCAATTAACAATAAAAACCTTATCTATAATTATATATATAACCTTATCAAATAATTAATTTTGACTCTAATTACCTACGAAGTACATATCACTAAAAATATATTGTCGCATATCAACATCTGTGTAAACATTGGACCATGTACTTGCGATAAACGGTGACATTTTAAACAATTTATATAATATACGATCGTAAATTCTACCCTTGTCTCTCAACATTTAACTAAAAAAATATACGATAAACTCAACCAATCTCTAAGGATGTTTATCTTACAATAGTTTAGTTTTTATATTTAAATAAATTGGATATTTTTAAGTAATTGAATAATTTTATTTTAAATAATGAAAATTTATTGCTGAAATTACCGCTCCCACAACGAAAAGGGCAATAAGAATTGATTTTTAACTAAAAAATAAGAATAATCGTTGCCTGAAATTGGTGAAATATTAAAGTTGTCCGAGGCCGGTTCCACGGACTGGTTTCAAGGCCGCTTGCAAGGACCGGACAAAGTTATTTCAAATTGAATGTAGGGTATTAGATGAAAGTTTTTAATATTTAGATTTGCAGTCAAAACCGAACGTCGAGAAGTATTGTTCCAGATATTCAGCTTTACGACGCTCTTTTGACCTCTATCACTTACTAAGTACCGACAAAATCATGAAATGTTTGAATATTCAAACTTCACATTAATTTTTTCTATAATAGCACTCTGCATAATTTTTTTGTTTCAAACATTCGATATAGTAATAAGCACCTATAACTTATACTCTATTGAAACAATAATTCAGTGTGTAGGAATATAGGAGCTGTTTGACCTTATTTCTCATTAGTTTAGGACATCACCACATTTATAGTGTACGTTGACGTTGACAGCTATTCAACGTCGCACATTTTAATAAATTAATATTGTTATAAATATATAATATATTAGTTATAGGGTATATTTTGTTATTACTAGTTATTGCTTTACATATTTAAACGTTTATATTCTTGGCATAGATTTTAAGGGAGAATAGGTAATTTTTTTATGCAGTTACGTATATTTATAGGATACTTCTATGAATTTGGGTGGTATAAATAAGGTAAGTATATTATTTGTCTTATTTATTCAAATACTTTATCAACCCATTCTTTTTTTTTATTTTAAAAAGTAACGCACCCTCGAAATAAAATTGTGGGCTTGCAACAAAATTTGCACCAATTATATTCAGTAGGTAATGATGTTTTGTACGAATTTTATTAAAAACTTTTTCCATTTCTAACATATATTTAATTTGGGTCATAGAGCGTTATTAATCTTATTTGGTAGTGTAAAATTCTTATTAAGATAGTTAATTTTGTCCCATTGTCCCATTGTCATTGAGCTAACTTCTTTTATTTGTTATCAGTGCTGTGAATATCATTTGATTTTGTTGAACCCGCAATATACGGAATTTAAAAAAAAGTACTTCATCTTTCCTAATTTATCTTCCTTCGAATATCTTATAAAAAAGAAGTTAGCCATATATAAAAAAAGTTCATTGACTATCAAGAAAATTTATATTTGTTTCATTAGGTTAAAGTTGGATAAATTTGAAGAGGTTTTACTGAAAAATGCAACTAATAATAGAAAGATATTTTTATTAGTAAAACTATGTGCACTGTTGTGGACTGTTTGTGTCAACATCCGTATTTTTAAAAGAATTTGGTGGAAAAATACATCACAAAAATCTTAAAATCAACGACAAAGCTCGTGGCATGTCCTTCTTTGCGATATCAGTAAATGTATCAGGGTATATGATGTTGAAACATTGATTTGATGGCACAATGATCCGTAGTGACGGTGGGTAGAGTGGGTAAAGCGGGGTAGGTTTAGCAAGAAACCGCTCAGGAAATGGAGACTGATTGTGTGCGCTGCGTTTCCGCTGGTAATCATCTCAGATCCGCGCTTACGATATCTTCAACTTACGTCATACATGATATCCTTCCGCTCTCTATACACCGAATAATATACAATACAACAACGAAATATAACAAAAGATATTTCACCTCCTTTCATAACATGAGAAATCGGTCAGATATTCACACTCGATGTTTCAATAAGTCAATTTTATTTTAAAGTTGCACATGGCTATTTTACATTTTGATATTTGTATTATAATAATAATAATAATAATAATAATTTACTGACCAAATTACATATACATCTATTATTTTAGTCAGTCATTATTAGGTACATAAGATTTCATATACAAAATTCAATATTTTCAAACCTATTAAAATTATAAATGGGATTTTTCAACAAAATGTTCTCAACTAACTCCTCGGGCAACACATTGAAAAATTTTATACAATAATAATTTGAGCTATTTCTGGATTTGTTCATGCGAAGGTACTGAGAACGGATATCGTTTTTTGAGCGAGTATTGTATTCATGCGAGTCTCCAACAGTAATGAATTTGCACAAATTCTTATGTATTAGCAAGAGGCAATTATAAATGAATAATGCTGATAAGGCAACGTTTCTCAACCAGGGGGCCGTGAAGCCTTCGTCGGGGGGGCGCGAAGTCATACAAGATCGAAACATGAAAATATAATAAAAATGCACTCAATCTTGCAAGATATGAATTTAATTCATATTTATAAATACGAGTATCTTATATTTATATTCATAAAAATATACCTTTCATAACATAAATAAAATAAATATTCTGTTTATTTTTATACATAATATACTTATTTTGACAACTAATTTAAACTACAGGCTATTTCAAACGTTTAAGTTGTCACTAGCTAGCTTTATAATAAGTAAATGGACTTTTACTAAACAATATGATCAAAAGCTTCATTCAATCAATAAAAATTACTAGATTTGAAAATCTAGTTCCGCTTTAACCAAAGAAACAGACTATAAGTAGACTATATCAAGTTCAAATAAATTGTATGTCTCGGTTGATGGGTTTCTCTGACAATGGTTCGCGTTGGAGGTACTTCAAGTATTTTCAAGTTGTAGTTTGAAGTAGGGTGATATATATATATTGAAAAAAAAAATATATATATATAGGGGGGCCGCAGACAATATTTAAATAATTTCGGGGGGTCCCAGGCCAAAAAAGGTTGAGAAACACTGTGGTAAGGTCATTATTTTGAGACTTGTAAAATAATCTCGACATTCGGCTCTGTAGTTTTACGCTGAAGGCTAAAAATTCTGTCAGCGGACGGAGAATGTCCCCATATAAGTATCCCACAGTTTAGGTGGGATTGAAATAATGAAAAATAGGCTTTCAATACGACCTCTTTACATACTTCGTATTTCAACCTCCTTATCAGGTAAATGGTGGACCTAAGCTTTCTACTAAGAAATTCAGTGTGTTGGTCCCAACGTAAATGAGGATCTACGTGGATTAGATGAAGATCGTTTTTTAATCTCATATTTATTTATTTATTTACGAAAATTTGCTTACAGATAAAAGTCCAAATAGCAAATAAATAATATAACATAAACAAAATATTAGGTGTGTGAATTAATTCGGTTCGTTTATTTTCTTCCAGAAAAGACTTTATTGTGAATAAAACTTGAAAAAATACACTATACAAAGTATTTGCCATCGCTTGGTAATATTTTTTCTCATCTGTCTGGCAATTGTTGTATTCCGTGACGGAAAAACGACTCGTCCTTCAAAACGATCCATTTATTGAGCCATTTCTCTATTTCATCATAATTGTTCAAGTGCTGACCCAAAAGCCCGTGTGCCATCGATCTGAACAAGTAATAATCTGATGTAGCAATTTCTGGTAAATACGGCGGGTGAGATAAAACGTCCCAGCCAAGTGCTTCCAAGGTGGCCTTCACAATCTTCCAATTATGTGGTTTAGCGTTATCATGCTGGGGGATCACTTTGTCGTGTTTCTTTGCATATTCCGGCCGCTTATTCGTGAATGCGTTGCTTAAACGGAGCAATTGTTGTTGGTAAAGTTCGGAAGTGATGGTTTAGCTCTGCTTAAATAGCTCATGATACACTACACCCTTCTTGTTTCACCATATACAGAGCATTACTTTCTCTGGAGATGAATGCAGTTCATGGCGCACCATTCAACCACTGTGTTAAGGTCTTCTTGAAATAGTGTTTTATCGGTTGCTGACGTTATTTTACAGAAAAGTTTGAGGTCATCTGCAAAGAGAAGATAAAAACAAAATTAAAGGTTTTTTTCCATGTCATTTACGAACAACTAGAATAATTTTGGTCCGATATCGATCCTTGCGGAACTCCAGAGGTAACCTCGATAACATCCGAGATGAAGCCATCTATGAAGATGAACTGGACACGATCAGTTAAATACGATTCAAGCCATATTAATAGCTTTTATCGTAGCTCTAAAAGCAGTGTATCAGGCAGTAGTGACAAAAAGTAGGGGCGAGAGGGGCACAGGTCTAAAGCGAAGCAGTACATTCATCAAACTCACCTGATCAGTATCTACTACAGTATGTAGTATTTAAGATGATGTAAAAATGGTAGTATCGTCTGCGTAGAGAATAGTTTTGCCAGAAATGGAAGTCGGAAAGTCATTTATGTAAATTAAAAATAAGAGAGGTCCCAAAATAGAACCTTGTAGTACACCGTTATATTTGCTAGATGGAATTTTTCATTATCAACTTTGACGAACTGTTATATTGGTATACAGGACAAATAGAAAAACCTGGCAATTAACAGATCAGGATGGAGGATTTGGGTGAGGACTCCAACAGTCAACCATATTGACAGTTTCTAAAGAAGAAGAAGAAAAAGAAGATTTTTATAAGATATATAAGATGAGAAATAAAAAATAATCTATTACAGGGGATATGTCAGGAGGAAGAAGAAGGACAGTAGGGTAATGCAGACTTGGGAATCAATGTTGCAAACCCGTTTTCCAGTTACAAATCACGATCAAAGATAAAGAAAAACAAGAAAATGTTATTAACTTATTGAAGAGTATCAAATAACATTAACCTACTAACATTATATTTTTATATTGTAAATAAAAATGATTTTATAAATAAATTGGTTTTTATTGTAAAAATAATTTTATTTTGTGTTTTTAATAAATTGGTTTAATAAAATTAAATTAAATTATATGAAAATATTACAGAATAATGGTTTGCAATAATTATAGTTAAAAAACATTAAAGTAAATTAATTTTATTATTAATATCAAAAGTTACTAATTTAATATTTTTATAATATTGCCTGAAAAAAAAATTCACAATACCTATTACCTAAATAGGTAGGTACCTATTTAGGTAAAATTCACATTTATGTTAGAGTTTGGCAGTATTACTCTGTTAATTGGGAACTTAGTGTAAAAAACTGATCATTTTGCTTTCCGAAGGTTTAATTTTTACCCCTTTGATTAATTTTTACAATTGATTTGCAGAATTTCGTCGTGGTCGTGCGTCCGTCAGTGATGAATCTCGTGAAGGTCGACTAAAATCGGTTGTGATTCAAAAAAATATCGATGCTGTGCGCAAAATGATTGAAGAAGATCACCATATGGCTTACCGTGAGATAGAGGCATGCTTTGGCATATCGCAGACATACATTCGATTTTGCATGAACATTTAGCTGTGAAAAAGATCTGTTCTCGATGGATTCCACATAATTTAATCGAAGCTCAAAAAAGGCTCGTGTTGATTGGGGTAAGGGAATGCTAAAAAAATTCAACCTAGGCACTGCAAAATTCGTATACAACATCGTTATAGGTGACGAAACTAAGATTTATTGATATGAACCGGAAACTAAGCAACAATTCACTGTTTGTTTCTTCCGAGATGAACCGAAACCCACAAAATTTGTTCGTTCACGAAGCACTACAAAGAAAATGATCGCTTGTTTCTTCGATTGTACTGGACATGTCACAACCATTCCTTTAGAGCAGTGCTTCTTAAAGTGGTGGGCTGCGGCCCCCTAGGGGGCTGTGGTGTTCCCACAAGGGCGCCGCGAAGAGTCGTAAATATAACACTTAATTATTTTATTACTTAAAAAGGATGAGTAGCTTTAACTTTAATGCTACATAAATATTATTCTTCATTATACATAGATTATTGAATGATCTGAGCGTAAAAAAATATATGTATGTAAATATTTTAACTAATCTAGGTTCCAAAAACAAAAATTAGGGGGGCCGTGGGTTATTGATTTGAGTTGCAGGGGATCCGCGACAGCAAAAAGTTTAAGAAGGACTGCTTTAGAGGATTGGAGAACAGTTAATGCTGAATGGTATACAACAATTTGTTTGCCAGAAGTCATCGACAAAATCGGGAAAAACAACCAAAAACGTCACATCATTCTTCATCATGACAATGCAAGCTCTCACACAGAATGTCAAACAATTGATTTTTTAAAGGAGAAAAACATCGAAAAAAAGTCTCATTTCCCGTATTCACCTGATTTATCCTCTAACGACTTTTTTTTTTGTTCCCCAATGTCAAACAAAAAATGCGTGGACAGCGATTTTCATCACCTCAAGAAGCTGCTGAAGTCTCCGAAAACCATGTTTTTGAGATACTAACTTCAGAGTGGAAAAAATGTTTCGATAATTGGTTTGAACGCATGCAAAGTGTATAAATCCTGGAAGGAGAATCTTTTGAAAAGCAATAAAACAGTTTGTTCCAAGTTTATTCTTAGTATTTGAAAAAACTTAAAAGGTAGCCCTCGTAGAACATACATACCAACACTACCAAAATATATTATATGATGATGATACTATTCTCCACCATATTTATCATTTCATACTTACAATCAACTAAGTATGGCACATAATATAATTACTTCATATACTTTTGCACTTCTCAATTATCTTGTAATATTGTAACACCCTGTAATACTTGTTAATGGACTTAGTTTCCAAGACCAAAATATAAATAATAATAATTTAAACTTCTTACTTGGTTTCAAAAGTAAAATCTTTTGTTTAATTGTTATTTTAAATTATACAGAAAACAAATGTAATGTAAATGTAAACTGAAAATTATCTTAAACAATCACTCATCCAAAATGATTAAGCTCGATTACTTCCAACAAGTAAGCAATCACATCTCAAAAACAGAGTGTACTTTCAGGGAGCGACACTCTGCCGTACAACTCATTCTCGTTTCGAGAGCGTCCATTAAAAAGTCATTAAACATCATCTCGAGCAATTACAAACTTGGACTGGGTTTCGTAGCACGAGCCGAAGCCGGGAGTTGGAGTTGGAGTTGGAGCCGCGTCTGACCTGGCGACCATTAACCAGTGGCGGATGCTTCCTTTTTTTCATCATATTCTGTTTGAAGTATGTTTATTTCATTAAGGATTTTATAAAGGTTGGACGATACTTTGTTACTTCTTTTTATTGACATTTTGTTTTTCTATTTACTAAAACAACAGTTTGAGTACATTTTAAAATTACATATTTGAAGCAATATTATATTGTTTTTTGGGTTATAATGGAACAATCCCCAGTGACCGTGATTATACACAAGAGAACTCCCATATTCGAGGGTAATGCTAGTATATTCTATATAGAATAAATTGATTTTATTGTATACTAAAAGATTAAATCCTCGTCTCCTCCTCCTTACGATTTCAACCCATTAGTTGGTTTGCAGCATTTCTTCATTCTTCTCTGTTCTATATTCTTCTTCTTAAGGTGCCTATCCGTTCCGGATGTTGGCGATCATCATGGCTATTTTGACTTTGCTGGCTGCAGCTCAAACAGTTCGGTTGTTGTTCTATTGAACCGTACTCTTAAATTCTTTAACCAAGATATACGACGTCTTCCGGGTCCTCTTCTTCCAAACACTTTGCCTTGTATGACCAGTTGGAGTAGTTCGTATCTTTTTTCGTTTCTCATTATATGGCTCAACTTTCTCTTCTTAATAGTGGACATTAACTCCAAGTCTTTACTCATCGTTTCTAGGATTTGGATGTTCGTTATTTTGTCCTTCCACAATATGCACAGGATGCGTCTATAAATTCACATTTCAAAAGATTCGATTTTCTTAGATGAAGCTTGCGTTAATGTCCACAACTCGACACCATATAAGAGAGTAGAAAAAATATAGCATCTTACAAGTCTGACCTTGGTTTCCAAATTTAAGTCATGGCTTAGGAATGTTTTATTCATTATTGTAAATACTGCCCTAGCAATTTCTATGCGCGCTCTGATTTCTCTGGCTGAATTTCTCTAGTCGTTAATAGTAGCGCCTAAGTAAGTATGAGTTTGTGTAATTCTCGAAACTATTATTATTTGCAAAAAGTTCTCCGCAAGGCGCATTCTTCTTGCTAATGACCATGAATTACGTTTTTTTGGTGTTTAAGGAAAGTCCGAATTGTTCTCTTATATTGGTTACACAGTTTAAGATCTCTTGTAAACCTTCCAGAGTATCAGCAAATATTATGTCGTCAGCGTATCTTGTATTGTTGATTTTACCGTTAACAAGGTTCTTCCATGCAATCGTCTAGGGCTTCCTTAAAAATTTCCACCGAGTAAACATTAAATAACATCGGTGATAAGACAAAACCCTACCGAACAACCTCGCTGGATAGGAATATCTTTTGATTGTTCTATATTATTCTATATTAAATGACTCAGTCCTCCTCCTTCTTAAATTTTCAAACCATAGGTTGGTTTGTAGCATTTCTCCAAGCTTCCTGGTTCTCAATTAATCTTTTTACCGACCGCCAACATATATAAGGGAGGTATTGTGATCATACCGATTTTGACATTTCGAGATTTCGATGGATCTCCACCAATTGAGGTCCCTACGTAACGTTTTGACTATTTTTAGCATGATGTCTGTCGGTCTGTCTGTCCGTCCGTCCGTCTGTCTGTCTGTCTGTCCGTCTGTCTGTCTGTGTACACGTGCAGAGCATATTCAGCTGCAAGGCTTATTATAAAACTTCATATTTAAGCTTCTGCCATCAATGGCACGAGTTGATCAACTTTTGGTAAAAATCGGTTGACTAGAAATGGGAGTTTACTCGTGTCGATTTTAAGATTTTTGCGAATAATTAGCAACAGAAAAATATTTCGAAAAAATGTATTGAACAAAAGTTGCTATAAAAGCAATAACTTTTATTTGAGACGTTTTTCTAATAATATCTTTGAAATTATTTTGCAATGGTCCAATATTAATGCAGACACCTTTATTTTGGACGTTTGCCATTGCTGATAGTACTAGGCTAGAATAGTACAATATAATGAGTATTAGTATCAAAAAGATATAATACTTCAAGAGTAATATAAAAAATTCGGACGTTTCGGAAACTGCTCAACAATCTGTTTCCGTCTTCAGCGATCACGAGAAGTGATGATCTCATCACTTCTTCATCACTTCTCGTGATCGCTGAAGACGGAAACAGATTGTTGAGCAGTTTCCGAAACGTCCGAATTTTTTATATTACTCTTGAAGTATTATATCTTTTTGATACTAATACTCATTATATTGTACTATTCTAGCCTAGTACTATCAGCAATGGCAAACGTTTTTCTAAGTATATATTTTTTCCTACTTATATGTAACGTTTCCATGGTCATGATAAATAATATCTCTGTTAGAAAATATTAAGTTATTTCTACTGTGCTGCTAGAATACAAGTAGTTTGTGATGGTGGTCGGTTTTGTGGTGGCCACAGCTGATTTTTTAGTTCGACGTACGTGTTCCAATTCATATCTTCTATTATCTGTTTCATGTACTCTTGCCTTTGTTTACTCTTACTGTTCTTTCTCTAAACTGCTCCTTCCAGTATCGTTTTTACCAGTGCTTCGTGTTGTATAATATTGTCACGTGGGTGGTTTGATTGAAAGACAACTCCTGGTTTTAACAATATAAATTTATTAATTATATATCCAATTTACAATAAAAAGTTTGAATTTGCCCATGGAGTTGGGGAAGTCTTCAGTACACCCCGTGTTGGCCAGGATCGGCTTGGACCTATCTCCGAGGTGGGGGCAACCCATCAGGGAGTCGAGTAGCCTGGAGAAGCCTTCTCCCACTCACATGGTATTGCTTGCTTGGCTCATCAGCGGTACGAGTATCTGACGTCGGTGTCACGGTCGTCACCGTGTGGTCTGGTACGCGTAGAAGAGTTGGCTAAGTTCCTCTGCCCTGATACCTTCGACGTCCATCCATTTGTACTGAAGGTTGACCTAGTCCCAATAGTCATGACAAATATTTCCTTATTACAAAAATGTGGCGTATGCATTTCGTAATCAGGTTTGATATGCTAGACGCTGTCGAATAGTTTTTTAAACAAACAGCTGAGCGTCAATGTCTGAGAACAATGTGACAATATATCCAATCAAACATCTCTTCTCTTCTGCAATATTCTCCACAGACATGGTTCCTGTTTCATTTGCCGCAATACTTCTTCGTTTGTCACACTATCTACCCATCGAATTTTCAACATTCTTCGACAGCACCACATTTCGAATGCTTTTATCTTCTTTTTTCACAATGTCACACAAGGGGTCTAAATATCTGTAAAAAATTATGTAATATAATTTGTTGTGTATAATAGTGTAAAAGGAATTTTTCACAGGTCTATTTTTTTGAAAGATATCTATCTAACCATTTGTATTTTTGATGAATTCTCTTAATGCGTAAGATAATAGATGACAAATTTTTGTGATTATGCTGTTAATTTTCTCGACTACAGCAAAAATATTTTCCCATACATTCAACATTCAGCATTTGGGCCGCCTCTGTTGGCCGTCTTTTCATTTAGATGGACTGCGTTAGGCGCAAATAGCCTTTGTTGCTGTGCGCCAAAAAAATTTACTAACTAACTAACTGTTAGCCGTCTTTACTAAATACCTATGAAACCTTTAAATTACTGAAAAGTAACACTTGACATATATATATATATATATACAAGGACAATAGATTCGGTTGAAACGTCACGCTCACTACGTGGCATTCGTGTGTATAACGAATGTCTCGAAAAGAAGAACTTTTTTGCCCTTATGCGCTACTTATACTTTAGGAACCTATAATTATTTATCACAGGGACAAAAAAAAGCATTTGGATAGAATGTATGACTGAATAAATATATAATTTGCTCGATTTGAGGATTTTTTAATCTTTTTAGAAGTCATTAAATCGGTCGAAATGATATGCTCATGACGTATATTTCGTGTGGTGCCGGAGTCAATAAAAAATAAAATAAGCAGGGCTCAACGTGTACCGGAGCAAACCGGAACACGATATTTCATAATTTCACGAGCCAGAACAAGTTCGTGAAATGAAGAAATATCGTACCGGTTTGTGAAATTATTGAAAATATTGTCACGTGGTTTGATTGAGACACAACTCCTGGTTTCAACATAACAAATTTATTAAATATTTATATCACATTTGCAATAT
Source organism: Liopterus haemorrhoidalis (assembly GCA_963971575.1). Classification (NCBI taxonomy): domain Eukaryota; kingdom Metazoa; phylum Arthropoda; class Insecta; order Coleoptera; family Dytiscidae; genus Liopterus; species Liopterus haemorrhoidalis. The sequence goes on from OZ020611.1 coordinate 21,240,299, forward strand.
ATGTTTGAATTGGTACATGGAGTCGGGGAAGTCTTCGGTCCACCCCGTGTTGGCCAAGATCGGCTTGGACCTATCTCCGAGGCGGGGGCTACCCATCCGGGAGTCGAGGAGCCTGGAGAAGTTTTCTCCCACTCACATGGTCACTACTTGCTTGGCTTCTCTCTCGATACAAGAATCTGGCGTCAGTGTCTTAGTCGTCACCTTGTGGACTAATACGTGCTGCGGAGTTGGCTATGTTCCACCCGTTCCATATTTTGTGACTTGCAGCCTTTTTGTAACGAAAATTAACCCAGTTCCAATATTCATTCATCATGACAAATATTTCCTCATTACGAAAGTGCAGTGTCTGTATTTCATAATCAGGCCACATACGTCAGACGCTGACGAATAGTTTTTAATCAGACAGCTGACCGTCACAATGTCTAGATGTCGTAATCCTGACCTAGGATTACCTATGTGACAATATTATTTCAGTTCATAAAATTAAGCTTTCTGTTCCGGTTAAATAGAAAAATAATATATAAAAAATATATTTACCTATTATTTTCATTTGAAATCACACGATAACTTTAAAAAAATATATAAGTTTTTCTACACAAAAAATCAATATTTTTCGAAAAACTAATTTGATTAAAAATTTCTGTTGTACTATTCTGGTTCCCACTATTGTACATTATTGAGATTTTTTTTTCAAATTTTCAGATCAATCACTCTGAAAACTAAAGTAGAAGACAATAGTTTTTTTTTCATATTTTTGGCAAAAATCGAATAAAGGAAATAGATTTTTTTAAAATAAAAATTTGCTGGGTTGTCCCCGCATTAAGAGGTTTTATTTGATGTTGCATTAAAAATTTAAAAAAATGTAAATATTTATTTTTCATTAAATACATATTTGTTTATAATTTATCCCTCGATGTTTTTTTATTTCTATATTTTTCCTATATGTGGGTCAAAACGTTGTATAAATATGCCAAGTTCAGCTGTTTGACTACAATTTCTACGATACACACTGACAGACAAACACACAGAGAGACAAACAGACAGACAGACATATAGAGTGGGGGACAAATGTTTTTTTGACATAGTTTTGGCAAAATCTCATTAAAGAAATTGATTTAAAAAAAAGAAATGTTTTCCTGTTTTTCCACGCATTAAGAGGCTTCATTTGATACCCTACTTATTTTTTTTTTTTAAATATCTGTTGTTTATTGTTTCATTTTTGGGAATCGACAGCACAAAAAACTATCCACTTGGAAATCCAGGCAAGAAAGTGGAACTAGATTGAGCATACCCATTCGGAAGGCAGTAAACGACATCTCCAGAATGGCATTAGAGTGGAACCCTCAGGGAAGCCGTCGTAGAGGTCGCCCTGTTCTTTGTGTATCGTTCTCCTTCATGTGGTGGAGGAGAACGATACACAAAGAACTTGATGCCTATGGAACTACCTGGCGCCAGGTGAAGAGGCTTGTTCTTCACAGACTCCCATGGCTCGAGTTTGTAAAGGCCCTATGCTCCAGCAAGGAGATCAAAGACACAATATATTGTTTCATTAAATACACCAAGTTTCAATAATACGGTCAAAAAGTTGTACAAGCATGCAAAATTACAACTAGGGATGAGAACGATACATCGATATTTCGAAAATATCGATATTTTTATATCGATATTTGAAATGCGATATATCGCGCAAAATATCGATATTCGCACAAAATATCGGTATTCTTGTATATTTTTTACATTGAAATATATGCTGTTCACTTTTGTAAAAACAAACTGTAGGCTATTCCAAACGTTTAGGCGGCACTAGATTTTGAAATCTAGTAATTTTTATCTATTAATTCGGACTTTTGGTCATTTTGTTTAAGCTTTGTAAATCATGATCACATTTAAATTCTAGATTAAATTGATTGTCATTATAAAATGTCATTTTCATTGCATTTTAATTTTTTGTCATTCTTAATAAAAATTTCCCATTTATTTATGTTTTTGTCTTCAAAATATGGAAAAATGTATTAAAATATTTGACATATGTTATTCGTTTCTGTGGTTTCACTGTTTGAAATTTCCATTTGGTTCCGCCTAATCACTTGGAATAGCCTGTAAGACGAAATTTTGATTTATAATTTGCACCTTTAAAATTATATGTCATGTTGTTATTAAAAAAATATAAAAAATGTTTCTTAGTAATAATCTTAACCAATAAATCTAAAGTCAGTTTTACTGCGTAAGGAATATTTTTGATTGGCATTTAAAGTCCATAATACACTATAAAAGTAACTTAAAAGATCTGGTTTGTCCTTATAAAAGTGGACAGCACATATATATTTAATTAATTAGGATTTAGAGCAATTAACGAGGAAAATAGTAGAAAGTTGGTTGGTAGCTGGGTGAGTACCAACTGTAAAGTGATTGTCTGTCAAATGGCGACTTCTTTTCCCGCCAAGCAAACAAAAAAAAAAACTGTAATTTATATATCTTACATGTTACGTGTTAATTATTTAGATATATCGAAAATATCGATATTTTTACTTCGATATATATCGAATATCGATATCACACTTACAATATATCGAATCACGCATAAATCGATATTCGAAAATAAATTCCCATCACTAATTACAACTTTCTATGATCATCTGTTTGACTAAAATTTCTACTGTACACACCGACAGATAAACAGACAGACACATGAGATATAAGTGTTTTTGGTTGTCATACCTTCGAAACCATAAAAAGCGCTTTCTTGTACGCAAGATGCCTATATTTTTTTTTAGTTGCACAATAATTTTGAAGTGCCATTCTGGTTCTTGAAATTTTCCATTTATTAGCAACCCTGAAAGTATGCGCCACTGTAAGGTTTTAAAAGTTTTAGATTCTATTTTCACTCTTAAAATTTGAAGTTATAAAATTCCAGGTTTATACGGAGCAATTTCAGATGACAATTGTCTGTTAGCGATTTATAAATATTAATAGAGAAATTTCCGGTAAAGACAATGTTCCGCCTATGACATAACCACCCTTACATCTCCACCATTAACCCCTGCGAAACGCTCGGACTTGGCTTTTAGGAAACCACTGTTTTTACAATTACGTCCGGCGGTCCTGCCGCTACTTGCCTCGCTTTGCTCTCTCACTGAACGCACTGAGCCTTTTTACCAACCCAAACCGGAAAATCCTTCAGAGGAATTATCATTAAATGGATGTTTTCATTCTCGGGATTAAATATGGATGGAATTTCATGAATATGTGTGCTTTTATGTGGAATATATAATTGTGTATTTTCAGTTTTGATGTTTGATTTTCGTTTTGTTTTTACAGATCATAGAATTGTGGATAGGATTTATTACAAAGTTCAAATATTGCAAAGCTCCAAACATTTATGATTTTAGTATTTATTTGAAAACTATTGACAGATTCCAGCACGTTTATTTATTTTTTTTAAATTCATTTATTTAATTTATTGGGCCTCAACATCTCAACATTTCAGGTTGTTGGTACGCGGCATATTGTGATTTAATAAAATGATTAATTGATATATTAATTGACAAAGAAAAAACTTATACTTCTCTTTTATTTTATTTTTTGAGGGTTTTGTAAGTATTACCACCATACCCTTATACTGGCACTGTTTGTCTGCCTGTTTTTCTGTCTGTCTGTTTTTATATCTGTCTGTTTCTTCGATAGAAATTGTGCTGAAATGGTTACGCATAGATAGTTGGAATTTGGTATGCATATAGAGTTCTTTGACCCACAAATAGATAAATACTGAGACTTCAAAAAAGCATATCGCCAGAAAAATAGTAACGAATTGTTTTATTTTTAATTTTAATATCGAATCAAATAAAATCTCTTGATGAGACCGGCTAGAATTAGACAGTCCTTTTACCCACATATAGTAAAAACACTGAGACCTCAAAAATATAAATCAACCGGATAATAGAAACTTTATTTAATTTATAAATATATATTTATTTTAAATTTTGAGTAGGATATCAAATAAAACCTGTTGATGTGTAGATAAACGTTTTTTTTTTTTTTTGAAAATTATTTTTATACTATTTTCCTCAAAGGTATCTTTGGTATATAAGATATCCCAGAGGGGTTGGTCTAAAAATACGACAAAATTTTCAACAATGTACGTTGAGAACCGAAATAGCTCAACAGTAATTTGTGATCTAATTAGTGTTTCGAAAAATATCGAACTTTTTGTGCAGTTGAAAAAATATTATCTTTTTTAAATTTTTTATTGTGGTATCAAAAGAGAACTCTTATGGCGTAGATTAAGGAATGAGAAGTAACTTTTTAAAATATATTTATTTTAACACAAGTTTTGCGAAAAAACCCCAGGGGGATTAATCTAAAATTATAAAAAATTCTTATTCTCTGTTCAAAATCAAGAAGTAGTAATCATGCAATGTTCACGTGATAATTTTGTCGAACTCTCATCGTTCGTTTGCTGTTACTTGAGTCATAAATTCTATGCGAGAGTCAATACGTCTTCAATCTTTCACGTCATTTTATTACTATTTCTGTATTTTGAACAAGGTATACCAATGAACATTGAAGTGAATCAGAATAGCTCAACAGGAATTTTTTATCTTATTATTTTTTCGAAAGTTATGGGTTTTTTTGAATGAGATTTTTAATATGAATCATCCATTCCTTGTCACTTATTAGATACCTACAAAAGCCTGAAATGTTTGAAAATTCACACTACAGATCAATTTTTTAGAGGTTTTTGGGTATAACCAAGAAAGCTTTATACCGTCATTCAAGTGTCTATCTTTCTGTCTTTCAGCTGTCTGCTGTTAGCCTGTCTGTGCTGCAGATATTATGGACAGACGGCTTAACCTTTATAGTTAAAATTTGGCACGCATTTACAGATTTTTTGGCCTGTGTATAGAAAAAATACTGAGACCAATATTTTGACGGGTATCTGATGAAATATCTTGTCACGCCCGTAAGGCCGCTATTATTATTAAATTAAATTTTATCTAATTTAATTTTTATCACCAAAACTTTTTGTATTTTTTATAAAATGTTGAGAGGTGCCTCCTGCCTGTTTCAACATTATTATTTCGTCTATTCATTCATATGCTGACCTGATCAGTGAATACTTCGCCAAAATATTATTACAAGTTTCAAAGTTAAATTACGCGTCTCTATCGCGGTTTAAGAGATCTTACACCCAGGGCTGGCGCTAGGATTTGCGAGGTCATGTGCCAGGGCAGGCGCGAGGCCATGTGCGAGATTGACAAGAAAAATTTATATTGACGCGGTGGTCAAAAAGGGCTGGTTCAATAATAATGGACTACGCAAAATGACGGAATGAACGAGATACATCAGTCAAAATGTAAGTTTCCTTACCTGGTGCTGTCCACTACCACGCTATGTTTACATATTAGCTACTCCTATAATGTTTCGAATGTAATGAGGGATTTAGTGAATGTTACACTATTTTTTTTTTCTGTGGCATATATCAATAAAAACTTTCGGCTCTGTGATTTTTTCTCGTATTCGGGGAATCACAACGCTTCACAGCTGATGCAAAGCACCCCACCCGTTTTCTTCTTTCTAATTTCAGCGCAGTCGAAAACTACATATACAATTTAGATGGGAGTTTGGTATACGCGAGTACGCGCGGTTCAAAAAGTTCGCACCATGCGCGAGGCCTATTGGGCCGCAAGGCCATGTGCCACTGCACATGCCTAGCGCCGGCCCTGCTTACACCCTCTTGGTGTCATCATTTAATTTTTGTATGTCTACATCTACCAAGCAACCATCCGAGAACTCAGGAACCTGTTTTTTTGGGACACCAGTGCCACAGATGTAAAGTTGGAAATATATATTCTACATAATAAAATAAAATAAATAAATAAATATTTATGAGGAAAGCATCTATTGTAAGTCCATTCCAATTTTACATCTACTCAATTTCATTGTTTATTAATATATATATATATATATTTTTTTTTTGTAACATATAATTCTATTCTGTAAGTTATCGTATCAGCGCTGTAACTTGTTAATTTTGGTATACACACGCTGGTCTCTTGATCACATGTACTGTTTATTTTGAATTTAAATTTAGTTTTTTGTAATTTTTGTAATAATTTTAGTTATATTATCAGTTTTATAATATTGTATATTGTGGTACTGTATTTTATTTATATGATACGCCCATCGTGTTGAGCAACGCCTACGCATTGTTTGTCGCTTGGCTAGGGTTTTCAGAGACATCGTGGGACTTTCTAGGTTTGATTTCTCCATAGCCACTACTTGTGGGCCTAGGATTTTACACGTCTACACCTCAGCTAGGACTACCATTTCCCTTGTGTTAGTCTCCTAGAGCAGCCCCTAGGAACAGAAGAGTTTATATTCCCTACCGTTTCCTCTAGGTCGTCCGTATCTTCCCCAGGTGCTCAACTTGGTGCGTCTCCGTGTCACATCTCGTTTTTCAATTCTATATTCCAGCTTTCTGCTGGTTGTCCTTCGTAGTCGACGCCGCGAAGACCATTCGTGTGACTTTCTGGCCACCCTACCTTACTTAGGCTGGGAGCGGGCGCCACATATCTGAAATCTAGATTAACGGCTGAAAAATAAATTGTAAATATTCGATTTTTGTTAAAAATGTGCTTGGAATTGTAATTTTCATACAAGGATTACACAGGTCAACAAAAAAAAAAAAAATTTTTTTTGAGTCTTTATTTTAAAGACTATTTTCTGATTCTTTATATTGAAACATAACTAAAACCTTCGTTTATTTTTGAAAAACTTTGCTTTTGTACATTTTACAACGATCAATATATATTTATTTTTATGACCATATAAGGAGAAGCGCGTTATATTAAGTAAGGGTTAGGACGGGCGGGTGGAAAGCAAGTGGCATTTCACTTACGTGGTTCATACTCGGTATGCGCATGCGCATTCCAGCGATACAACGCATTTTGTGTGGCGGGAAATCCAAAAATGGCGTCAAAAAGTTGTAAACACGAGGTAGACTCATCCTGCTATATTTGCGGCGAATTTATCAAAACAAGAGAATTGTTGGATTTCTGATGGGGATGTATCCCATCAGAAATCCAAATCTTAAAATCCCCTATCACTGGCCAGGTATAATCATCATACTTTAAACTCTCAAGCACCATTTTCACACTTTCGTAATTTTCTTGGAGGTGAACGTTTTCATCAAGACGTGATGGACTTTGAACATCGTTATCAGGACCAATACAATGGTATGATGGGGGACTATATTTGGGGGCTAATACGAGAAAGTCCATACAATCACAGAAGAAATACGAAAAATAATCATTTCTAAACTTTTTTATATATTCTGTTACAGTAGATGTTTGTTTCGAATGGTTTTCTTGTAAATAAAACTGATTCAAATTCATAACAAAAGTTTGTATTATTTTTACATACAATAAGGTCTGAAAAAAGGAAAATTTTCTTAAAATCCGTAATTTCATTCTAATAGCTACAAAAGCAAACTTTTTTGGGTAAAACTTTTTTTTCTTTAATTAATAATGTGGAAGAAATAAAAATCAGATATGCAGAACCCAGACTCAAAATTCCTGTTGACCGGTGTTATAGGACCGTGCGAAAAGTTGGAAGTCTTGAAATGAAGTCCTTGTCTTCTCTGCCATATGTGCAACCAAGACGATGGGAACGCGCGGTTAATATCTATTAAACACTTTAAAAAAACTCAGAATATGTCAATATTAACACCTAACATAACCATAACGTAATAATTGTACGAATTGCATTTAAACAGCAGTCGTATGTTCTATGTTAGAATATTAACAAATTGTTGTTGAATTTGTCAATAAACAAAATGTGTATCGTGTACGCGGTATCATCTTGTTGTGTGATTGTGTGAGTGGAAGTAGAACCCCTCGCGCTGGTAGCCGGAGGGTCTAGCAAGTTGCCATCCCATTGGCCGGGCCAAATGACAGCTCGCAGCGTAAGAATGATTGCTTCTTCCGCCTCTTCTCGAGAGGGACTCTTTCCCAGCATTCTACACCCGCTCTATACCCGGTTCATCACTGGGGTGACAACAAAATATCTCTTTCTAAAAGATTCGATACGGTTATTAGTGAGTTATTTTAGATACGGAAAATATTTGATTTTGATTATATGACTTGATTGCGATGAGCATTGATTTAAAGATGTTAAACAACTGTTTCTTTATCAATCTAATGAATTATATTAATGCATTTATGCAACTCTATTCGCGGAGAATATGCTGTCATTGTAAACACTCGATTCAAAAAGACATTTAAATCACTTTTAATGAATTTTCGTCTAATAAAGAGTGACGTAGTTTTAATGTTTATATCGACTGCATGGTTTCCGCGAATGGAACATAAGGTATACTGTGTTCGGAATCAAGAAGTAGTAATCATGCAATATTCACGTGATAATTTTGTTCAACTCTCGTCGTTCGTTGACTGTTGAGCACTCAACATAGGCGACAGCCAATAGGGTAGCGACTTCAATCTTTCACGTGATTTTATTACTATTTTTGCATTTCGAACAGGGTATAGAACAGTTTCGAGCAATTTTGTTCACATTTTCTGTTATAAGTGCGAAAAAAATTAAACAAGGAGGTAAATTTTCGGCTCTTTAATTTCGTCTTCATTTAAACAAAACTACAATGAGTGTTGAAAACGATTAATGACAAAATAGCAATCATCATGATTAATAAAAATCTAAGAGAAGTGTGAATTTTCATATATTTCAGGGTTTTATAGGTATCTAATAAGTGTAGAACCAGATTGCTGGATGTTTAGGACAATATATTTTTTTTTTATAATCACATTAAAATCAATAGTTTCTTTATTATTACTTTTATTCGTTAAATTGAGTACTGAGAGCTTTTACTTAATTTTTTTTTTTAAATAATTTCGTCACAATACAATTTAAATTAAAAAATCCCAGCGATTGTTTTTGCGCTTTGCTTCGCTACTAAATTTTTATTATATTAATAAAGTTTTTTTTTTCTGCATTTGCTTCGTATTCAAGTCTTCATTAGATTAATAAGAAATATTTTACAGTTTAGATTGTAGTGTGGTGTGGTGTGAGTAACTAAGTTCGCAACTATTAAAAAATATATTATTCTTTTAATATTTTTAATTAAAAAAAAAAAAAAATACACGCACTATCTTAGCTATTCTGGGCGTTCCATCTCCCCACCCCGAAATAATAGAACCGCAATTCTTTTTCTTACTTATCAGTTAAAAAAAATACGAATTACGATTTTTTTCTGCTCATCAGTTTAAAAAATAATCTTAAATAAAATGTATTTTATATTCACTTATATAAACATTATCTGAACCGAAATAAACCGATATTTTTTTTCGGTTCAGTTCCGGTTTTCGTTCCTACAAAAATAACGGTTTTCGGTTTTCGATTCAGTTCCGATTCAAAGCCGTGGTTTTAAACAAAGAAAATTTGAAAAACTACTACCAGGAGGCTTCCTACTAACAGAGTCAGTGAAATTTGATTTGATAACGAGAATATTTATATTAGATAATATCATCAAAACCCTCATTTAAATGGTAAGAGTTACTAGAATTCAAAATTTTCGTGCCTTTTTTGATCTGCCTTTTTGGTTCCCTCCACATATTTTTCATACGACACTAACCAATCTGTACGACATACATCAAAATGCATTTTTTTTTTATTTTTGAAAATTTCAAAAATCATTGGTTTTAATGATTAGTAGTGAATTCTGCGAGTGTTATTGGGTATGAAATATGCAGAAGAGTAGACGCAGCGTGCAATGCTCGACGCTGTGCTTGCAATGTGTGCACTGTGCAGCTCCACGGCCGCTCGGGGCGCATTAAAATTCAGCACCATACGGAGCGAGACTGCAGGAATAATATCGTAATCATCGACTGATCGCCAAACGCTCTCATTAAACACATTTGGATTTACAGTGTCCTCTCTCTCTCACTCTCTCTCACCATGAACAGTGGGGAAGGTTATGGAAATATACGTATTTTTTAATTCCTAGGGTTTTGTAGGTAAGACCAAGAAACTCTTACCCGTCACTCATGTGTCTGTCTGTAAGGTAGAAATTCTGGCCAAGCAGCTGGACTTAAAAAGTTGAAATTTGGCATGCTTCTATAACTCATTGACCCACATATAAAACCAGTGGCGAAGGGAAACCTCCGCTAGACTTGCCGTCTCATAAAAAAAAAAAAAAATTTTTTTTTTTTTTTTTAATACTTAGATAAATCTTCAAAAATACATCAAATTACAGTCTGTTCCAAACGCTTAAGCGGAACTAGATTTTGCAATCTAGTTACTTTCATCGCTTAAATCGTGCTTTTCGGTCGTTTTGTTTAAGCTTTGTAAATCATACTTACAATTAACATTTTTTGGTTAAGGTTAATATCATTTTAAAATGTCATTTTCTTTATATTTTGATATTTTGTGCATTCTTAATACAAATTCCCATTTATTTATTTTTTTGTCATTAAAATTTGTAAAAAAAAATAATTTAATTTTGACATGTCATTCGTTTCTATGGTTTCATTGTTGGAATTTTAAATTTTGACATTCCAACGTAAAAAATGAAATAACCCCAGCAAGGTCCCTGCTCGTGACAACCTAAAAGAACGAAAATCCAGTACCAGAACGAATTCTCTAAGTTAAACCGTTCTTGAGTTAACGTGTATACACACACACAGACACACACTCATACGGACGGCACTTCGAAAATAGGTTTTTTGGATTCCCTGCACCATGAAACGTGTTCATCAGTCAAAATCTCGACATCGAAAATTTTCGCGATTACAATACTTTCCCCTTATATTTTAAGGTCGGGCAAGTAAAAACTTTTGAGAGTTCAAAAAAATGTAAACAAATATATTCAGCAACAAAAAATATTTTAAAATTTGAATGGGTTATCAAATGAATCTTCTTAATCCGTGGATAAACCAATAAATTTTTAATTTGTAAAAAATGTGTAAAAAACACCTCGCGGGAAAAATATAAACAAAAATTCTTCGGTTTAGAAGTATATCACCTTGTGACAATACAGAAGTACGACCAATCAGATATCCTCCCGATTACAGGTTTTCACAAATAAATGTCTGCGCAAAATCTTCAACATCTTTTGGCCAAATATAAACAAAATATATACACAGGGCCGCCGAGAGGATATCTGGGGCCCCGGGAGAGACTTTCTTTGCGGGCCCCGGGGAGAAACTTTCTTTGCGAGCCCCAGGTAAAAACTGTCTTTGCGGGGCCCGGGTAATGATCAATTCTATATCCGGAAATTTTATTATAATACAGGTGAAAATACAACTGATGACCTAAAAAAAGGTCCTCACTTACAAAAAACAAGTGATGAGCACAAAAAAGGTCCTCACTTCCAAAAATACAAGTGATGAGCAAAAAAAAGTCCACACTTCCAAAATACAATTGAGTGACGGCTGACTCCGGGACCCCAAACACCCGGGGGCCCCGGGAATTTTCCCCGGCTTCCCCTCCTCTTGTCAGGCCTGCAAATACAATCTTCAATCTATGGAACAGATTAGCGAGGAGATTACAGGAATCTAGCGAGCCAAAAACCAATTGCGACAGAAATAACGACCCGGAAATGAAAGTGGATAGGACACACACTGAGGAAGCTTGACGATACCATCTCCAAACAGGCACTTGAATGCGCGCAGAAGACGCAGACCTGAAATTTACTGGCGCAGGTCCATTTCTCAAGAAATTGGACGAATGGGAAAATCTTGGCAGGAAATTAACGTTCTTGCAAAGAGTAAAACCACATGGCGATGCTTCGTAGAGACCCTTTGCAATAATAAAACTCACAGAATTATGTATTCACAGTTGGACACATAACGCATTTATTATTTGATGGCGAAGATATAATTTATTTAAAATATAAAGTGGGGTATCAAATGAAACATATTGCGTGAATAATCTAACAAATTTATTTTTGAAAAATTTGATTAAAAATGTTTTCGCCCTATTTTCTTGAGGGATTGATCTAAAAATCTGAAGAATAAAAACTCAATGTACATTGATAGGAACCGGAATAGTTCAATATGAATTTATGAACAGATTAGTTTTATCCCACACTCTGCAGCACATAATATCAAATTTCAATTTTTTGGTTCAGTTGTTTGGTTACAATTTCTACCGTTCATACAGAAAGACAGACACATAAGTGATGTATTAAAAGTTTCATAGGCCAGTAGGTCATACCTACAAAACCCTTAAAATATGTCGAAAATGTTACTACATACCCACGAAATCTTGAAAAGTGTGAATATTCACTTCACATCATTTTCTGGCAAAAAAAATATGTGTTAGTATAAAATTTGTAAAACTAATTATCTAAACTCAGTAAATATATTCAAAAAAGTAGTAATACATAGTTACTATTCAACTTATCCTTTTACCCACGTACCCTATATACCCACGAAATCTTGAAAAGTGTGAAAATTCACTTCACATCAATTTTTTTGGCAAAGAAAATATGAGTTAGTATAAAATTTGTAAAACTAATTATCTAAACTTAGGAAAATATATTCAAAAAAGTAGTAATACAAAGTTACTATTCAACTTATCCTTTTACCCACGTGCCCTACATACCCACGAAATCTTGAAAAGTGTGAAAATTCACTTCACATCAATTTTTTTGGCAAAGAAAATATGAGTTAGTATAAAATTTGTAAAACTAATTATCTAAACTTAGTAAAATATATTCAAAAAAGTAGTAATACATAGTTACTATTCAACTTATCCTTTTACCCACGTACCCTACATACCCACGAAATCTTGAAAAGTGTGAAAATTCACTTCACATCAATTTTTTTGGCAAAGAAAATATGAGTTAGTATAAAATTTGTAAAACTAATTATCTAAACTTAGGAAAATATATTCAAAAAAGTAGTAATACATAGTTACTATTCAACTTATCCTTTTGATCAAAAATTACAATTATTAAGTCCTATCAAAAACAATTCTTTGAGGGTTATGCATGAACGTGAGGATATAGTGACAGATTGTCGGGGCGTGCCGCGGCTCACAATGGCTCTGCAGTCGTCCTGGGTCCCTCAGTCCCCAGCCCCGTCCCCGACCACGGCCTCGGCTGGTTTGCATCACAATACGCCTACCGCAAAGACACATGTCATATGAAACATGTACAAATGCATGTGCTAGCCACACCGGGACATACAACCCCGGACAGACCAGCTCTATTAGCATTCATCACCATATGAGATGGATCGTAATCATTCAATTGACAAATGTGATCATTACAGCGATTTTTTATTTTTATAAATTTTTGGTTTGACAGATTGAAGATTTTACCACAGCTAATAATGAAAATATGATACTGTTATAACATAATAAGACATGCCGTGTTATTCCAGATATGGTACAAAAATTTACATAATTTTGTTTCATCAGACGGAAGATAAACTGACAAAGAGACCGACCGGTTAATCCAACAAATGTTAATTCTACACACCGTCGATTCGACGCCGTCCGACTTACCGACAGAATGTCAGATCTATAGACCATTATATATTGTGTCCTAGATCTCCTTGCTGGAGAATAGGGCCTTTACAAACTCACGCCATCGGGGTCTGTGAAGAGCAAGCCTCTTCACCTGGCGCCAGGTAGTTTCGTGGACATCAAGTTCTAGAGACCATTAATCCAGTAAAATGATCGACGGATCGACAAATAGAGAAACCGATAAAACAACAGACAGATAAGTGAGTTGGCCAACAAGTCAACAGTCCACAGGGAGAGGCCGAGAAATTAACTGATAGACTAAAAACCGAAAAAACGACAATCGGACAGATCTACAAATTGATAAACCAATAGACCATCAGCCTACTTACGGATAAAATAACAGAGCCACATACTGCTAGATTGATACTGTGTTGAACAATAGATCGATAAACGAAATGATCAATAGACTGATAAAACGACAGAAAATTAGCCCATCAGGTCGATAAGTCAACAAAATAATTGGGACAGATTGACAAGTCAACTGACAGACTGTTTAAAAAGGTAAACCTATTTTCCAACCGATAAAGGCACCAGCCGATCAACAATCTTACAGAAGGACTGGTAGACAGTTCAGCTAACGGACAGACAAACAGACTACTTACCAACAGACCAACAGACCGATAATCTAGCTGGTGAAGTACTAGTCAAACTAATTTCCTACAGACTGGTCGCGCGACTAATGGACAATTTACAAACCAACCGGTAAACTGTTGATTCAACAGCTTTAAAGTACTGGGTGATGCAGTGCAACTAACAGATCGTGTAGCATAAGTGTAACAAGAATCCTACAAAAAAATACGTCGACACACAGCATATCAACAGCCGACAGACTTACAGAATGTTATATTGATAAGAAGACAGATTGATACATCTTCAGATCAACAAAACGACAAACCGAGGAAACTGTAATCCCAAAAGCATAAAGTACTGGCCGATCAACAGTTGAACAAGTCAACAGATTACCAGATAAATATATATATAAAATATTTTATTGCCAGGCAATTAAAGTATAAATTTAAAAAAATAAAATTACATAGTGGTTATACATATGCCTAATTGTATTTCTATGTATTCAAGTATAAATATTTTATTATTTTTTAACAATAGTTTTTAATACTATGTTGCCACACACAATTAGTTACTCCGGGAAAAAGGGCAAAACCCAGCACTTTTGCCAGATAAATAGGTCTATAGATAGACAGACCGGGAAACCGACAGTCAAGCAATGTAAACAAACAGTTGACGAAAAAAATGACCGATCAAAAAACAAATAGAATGACAACGCGAAACATTGATAAAGTAAAAGACTATCAAGAAAAAAAAAACTATTGACCAGCCCCCACAATGACAAACAGGTCGAAACCTGACAAATAGAAGAAGTGACAAAATCCCCATAATCCAGAAAACAGGCGCAACGAAAGAGTGGAGCCCGTCTCTACCGTAGAATTCTCCAGGCCCCTGGTTCTCAAGGTCCCATTCAAGGTCTAAATCTATTGTTATTTTATTTATTTTCTGGAACTGGTAAAAATGTTTTCCTTGGGCACAAATCTTTTTCCCGGGCAGGATTTTTCCAAAGATATTTCCATTTTAGGTAGCGTCCACCATTACCCTCCAAATATTCATCTTATTAAATCTTGCACCGAACTGAATATAATCGTTTCTTTATTATGAACAACAAGTAAATAATAATTTTGATATTTCAAGTTTATAGATAGCGCGCCCTATAGCCCCCTCAATATTCATCTTAATAAAAACTTCATTGAACAGAAAAGAATATTTTCTTTATTCTAAACCATTTCTCTCGTATATATTTTTATTGTTAATTAAATAATAATTGAGATGTATCAAGTTTTCTCCAAGAATGCCCAATAATCGTCTTATAAAAAACCGCTTTGAACAGGAAAGAAATATATTTTCATAAAAAGCAAATTTTTAGTATACATTTTTTGTGTAAAATATATAATAGGTGAGATTTCAGTATTTTAGTTTAAGGGTGTCCTCCCCAGATATTCATTCTGTTAAAAAAATTCATATAAGAACAAATATTTTTTTATTTTAACCAATTTTTGTAATGTTTTTATCTGTTTAGTCCAGTGTTTCCCAAACTTTTTCAGTTCCCGGTGCCCTTAATGAATCAGAAATTTTCCGCAGCGCCCCAAGTCAAAACATTGGTCTAACTAACATAGCTGAAGGAATATTGGAACATTCTTGCGGCGGCCAGATCGGGAAACGCTGGTTTAGTCAATAGTAAGTGAAATATTTCAAGTTTTTAGATATCTCCAGTAGAGAGCTAACATTCATACTAAAGAGCCAAACCCCCTCCCCCCAGAATGATACATTTGATATGCCGTATAGCCTATTTTCTGGTTCGAATGCTAGTTCTACTCTATCGTTATACCAAATTCCGTTAAAATGTGTTCTGCCGTTTTTGCATAAATCTTGAGCAAGTAAACAAACAAACAGATACCAATTGATTTTTTCGGATATCGTCTTATAGTCACCTGAAACGTATAGAAACCAAATACGAGGACGAAAATATATAAAAAGCAATAGATATACCCTTCAATTTTATTAATATAAATAAGATAGATAAAAGTGTTACAGTTATAAAAGGATATTAACTCTTATGGACCGTGTATTTTGTAAACCTGCTCATTAATAACAATTTGTACAAATGATACAAAAAATAAAAAAAGTAACACAATATCTTAATGTGACAACAATACATACACACATACATCCGACACTATCCCATTGAATTGAAAAACACGTCCCAATAGGGGAATACTCATCTCCTTAAATCAGAATAATTTTCACTTGGAGCTGATGACACTTGTCGTCGAATTTCAGTTCAGCAGGGGCTCTGGATGGACATGTGGTTGTCAGTAGGGGAGCGAGCCAGGGGCGCAGCTAGTCACTACCCCACCTGCCACCCTGTTCATATTATCGCGTTTGTGCCTGCTCTTCAATGGAGCCGACTCTATTGTAATTACAAATCGGTTACACGACCTCATACACCGGACAGATGACTGTATCAAAAATCTATTGACTTTCATGCTTGACATACACCAAATCTATTATTACGGATATTTGTGGTCTATTACAGATGTGCCAAGATAAGTTTGGGGTAAATATTTTGATTTATAGATAAAATATGATGTTATAGGAAAAGTAATAAAAATATAACAATGCTCCATCTTTCTCTTTTCTAGGTCACTCTCAGACGAATTGAATTTTGGTCTCACTAACATTAGCCCTCCATCTGAATCTTTTAAATATTTTGGGCTGTGCTGGACACAAATAGACATATTTGCTGTGAACCAAAAAAAAAAGTTAGATCTTTTTATGTACAGATAATTTTTGATTTTCGAATTATCCGTTCTAGGATTGTACATTTACATACACGTAACAAACGATAGAGAAGGAACGTAAACGAACAACGAATTCGAAATGTGTAAACGGTTAATGAAAACAAGCCAAAGACTTCGTTCGCCTTCGTGGAATTTCCGTACAATGTTGGTATTTCAATGGAAGTTCGAGTCAATATGAACATGTATTTAAAATTTCATTGATTTCGTTTTCAAGAACAGATTTTAAGGTTAAAATATTTTAAATAAGGATAAAGAATTTTAGGTTAAAACAAGTAAACATTCGGCGAATCGATTCTGTGGCATTAACTTGCTGCAGTTCCCTGTATGTAAATTTACCATTATGTGACTTTGCACTTTATGTATGAAACATATATAATATTTGTTAACTTATCTCGTCATCTTGTGCCAGATCTTTCCACTCGTCGACGGATGTTCAATTTTTTCGCCATCCTACTGTCTTCTATCATTCGCCGTACGTGCCATATCCACTGTAACCGTCTACCTTCCAGGTCTTGTGTTACTTGGCGTTTAGTACAGTTCTTGGATATCTTTATTCGAGGGAGTTTTTTATTTACCATTAACTTGAATTGGACTAAAGATTTAGTGTAATATTTAATTTTCAAAAACTGCTAGATGTCGTTGCCATAAATATGTCAAATACTTAATCTAAAAATCTGAAAAAATCTCAATAATGTAAATTGATGAGAACGGGAATAGTTCAACAGGAATTTTTGATCAGATTAAATTATCGAAAAATATAGAATTTTTTGTGTCGTTGAAGTAATTTTTTCTTTATTTTTTTTTGTGTGGTATTGTTTTACATTTTTTTATTATTTTAACACGATTTTTTAGAAAATTTAAAAATATTCTACCTTGCAACTCTAATCATTACCAAATATTCTAACGCAAAGTGGTTAAACTGAAAAATCTGATAAAAAAAAATGTCTCGTCTTTGACAAAATTAATAATGTTTTTAATTCATGACTAGATTATTGCTAGTAATGTTACGGGTTTTTTTTAAATTTATGGTTAAGGTAATGTTTGTCTTTTTTGAAATTAAAATTTTAATAAAGAAAAAATAATAATAACAGGTGAGTCTTGTTTTTAAGGTATCAAAGAGGAATAAATCATTTTAGTAGAGAAATACTTAAAAATAGCTGATTGTTAATACTGAGGAATACTTTTCTAAATTAAAAAATAAGAATCCATTCATCAATTATTAATTTAATGATGATTAGATACGAAGCAAATGCAAAAAATTCGCTGGGATTTTTTAATTTACCATAAATATTATTGTGACAAATATTATTTAGAAACAATTTATTTAAATTTAGTTTAAAAAAAATAAATGGAAGCTCTTAGCACTCTAATAAACTGTTGATTTTGATGTGATTATAAAAAAAAATGTATATTGTCCTAGATCAGGGGTCGGCAACCCGCGGCTCTTTTAGAAAATATTGTGGCTCTTTGAAAATTGGCTGGTTTTTATTTTAATATAATTTATTTTTTAATTTTCAACTTTCTACCTGTACTATACAGGTTTTGTATTGTTCAGGATGTTTCACGGTGCAATTCAAGCCCGGTAATTCCCCGAGTTGCTGCATATTCCCTTTTAGAAGAATTAATTTCTAATGAATGATATACGTGCAGAAACATTTTTATATTTTATTAATTTTCAAAAATATAAGGACAATAACAACGTTATTAATGCAATTTTGTTAACATTGTTGCACAAACTATTGTTAACATTCAAGAAGCTTTTGGAGAAAGATTTAAAGAGTTTAGAAAATATAAAGCTATACTAGCTTTTTTAACAAAACCAATTGAAGCAGATATGCAGAAAATACATTTTTCACCATTCCCATTGATTAATCAGGTACAATTTGAACTTCAATTATTGGATTTGAAATTCAAAGATTTATGGAATAATATATTCTTAAAACTTAATTCTGAACTGGAAAGTTTAGAAAGAGAAAAATTCATTTTATCCAGCATAAGTGGACCGAAATTCGAAAACTTTCAATCGTTCAATCATTTAAAAAATTATGCTTTTGGACTACTGACAATTTTCGGATCCACACATTACTGTGAGCAAGTCTTTTCACATAGAAAATTAATAGTCAGTTAAGAAGTAATCTTACTGACCTGAAACTTGAGTGCTGCCTTAAGTTAAAGATTACTGAATATTTTACAAATAGAAGTCTTATCGAACACTATGCAAGTAGCAATCGTCCCAGTAAAAAAAATATTATATTGTAATATACTGGCAAGTGCAATAGGTATCACTAACTAAATGTATAAGTAAATATTAATTTATTTATACATTATATATTAATAACAATTTTTACGTTTTTTTTTTTCTTAAATATAGCATATATTTCTTAGCGGCTCTTCTATGTTATTGTTTTTGTTTTCAATATAGATTTAGCTCCTTGTCACTGAAAGGTTGCCGACCCTTGTCCTAGACATCCAGAGCATTCTGTTGACTTCTTGCACTTATTAAATACCTACAAAACCTTACATACATTTTTCTATGTCATGACTGCGTCTACTAATAATCAGCTATTAGTTTTTTTTTTTTTTTTTTTCATTACTGATGATGAGTCTTACTTTACTAGATTCGACGTCAGTAAGGTCAGTTACAACTAGGGATGGGAACGATATATCGATATATCGAAAATATCGATACTTTAGAAAAATATATCGATATTTTTATATCGATATTTGAAATGCAATATATCGCGCAAAATATCGATATTCGCACACAATATCGGTATTCTTGTATATTTTTTACATTTAAATATATGCTGTTCACTTTTGTAGAAACAAACTATAGGCTATTCCAAACGTTTAAGCGAAACTAATTTTTGAAATCTAATAATTTTTATCAATTAATTCGGACTTTTGGTCATTTTGTTTAAGATTTGAAAATCATGCTCACATTGCAAATTCTAGATTAAATTGATTGTCATTATAAAATGTCCTTTTCATTACATTTTAGTTTTTTGTCATTCTTAATAAAAATTTCTCATTTATTATTTTTTTTTGTCTTCAAAATATGGAAAAATGTATTAAAATATTTGACATATGTCATTTGATTCCATGGTTTCACTGTTGGAATTTTAATTTTTCACATACCAAACCTGAAACATGAAATAACCCAAGCAAGATCCCTTTTCGTGACAGCCTAAAATTTCCATTTAGTTCCGCCTAATCGTTTGGAATAGCCTGTAAGACGAAATTTTGATTTCAATAATTTGCACCTTAGAAATTGTCATGTTGGTATTAAAAAATTATAAAAATGTCACTTTCTTAATAATGATCATAACCAATAAACCTAAAGTCGGTTTTACAGTGTAAGAAATATTTTTAATTGATATTTAAAGACCGTTATACACTATAAAAGTAACCAAAAAATCTGGTTTGTCCTTACAAAAGTGAACAGCATATATATATAAGAGAGCAGTTAACAAGGATAATATTAGAAAGTTGGTTGGTATCTGAGTGAGTACCAACTGTAATGTGATTGTCTGTCAATTGGCGACTTCTTTTCCCGCCAAGCCAACCAAAAAATATGTAATTTATATATCTTACATGTTACGTGTTAGTTATTTCGATATATCGAAAATATCGATATTTTTACTTCGATATATATCGAATATCGATATTACACTTACGTTATATCGAATCGCGCATATATCGATATTCAAAAATAAATTCCCATCCCTAGTTACAACCTTACTTATAATATTCAGATTATCCCTAAAATCTTGTAGTACTCATTGAGATGTAGACCCCAATATTTGGTATCTTTAGCTTTTCGTAGAACCATTTCTAGCACAAGGTTAGGCAATATTATGAATGAGTCCAGTATGAATTCAGAAACGCTGTGACAAAAGGTTTTCTACTGAAACTCATCTTATGGATCCTGACACACACTATTATCATCTTGATAAGTTCACTGGAGATGTCAAATACGACGTAATATATTAATAGACAAAAAATATTTTGTTTCAAAACCTATAAAAAACATTTCAAAACAAAAATGTTTTTAGTTCCGCTTAAACATTTGGAATAGACTATAAGGGATTCGACAAGAAAGTTTTTAACTCAAAGGTTTCCTCGTGTTCTACAAGTTTAAGAATCGCTGCATTAAATAGAATATTGTGAAATATAGTTTTCTACAAGTTCATATATTGACGAAAATTCATATTCTAGATTATTCTTTTCAATCGTAATAAATTCATCGAAAATATTGATGCGTATTTAAAGTCTCCATCATCAGCTCCATATGAATACGGAATCAAACTATGCATATTTTGAAATATTCTGCATTGCCTGCGGCGTTAGCAATGCGACAATCGCAATGTGAGCTTTGTTTTATATAGATAATGGAACAGATACAAACTATAACTGTATGTGCTGCATAAATGATATTCAAAAACCAATCACACACACATACAGACCTACATACATTATACAAATATCATACACATAACATACATACATATATATGCAACTACAAAGTGCGTACCGAATCTATTGAAGTTTTGTATTTTGTATTTGTGAGGAATTTTTAGTTGTATTCGGAATTTAATTACAGTACAAATAGACATGCCAATTACATAAAATATAAATTCGGTTTAATATTATTTTATATACTATAGCCTAGGACAGTGCTCCGCAACCGGTGTGCCACGGCACACTGGTGTGCCTTGAGCCGATACAGGTGTGACGCGGTCAAATAAGACAATATTCTAACTAAATAATTTTTCAATGGTCCTCTTTAGAAACAGAATAACGAGAATACATGCAACGAAATATTCTCGTTATCTGCGCTCAGCTAATGTACGAGGTCTGTTCAAAAAGTATCGCGAATTTTGTGTTTTTTCAAAAATTATTTATTTATTCATGAATATCTATTTTGTCCCCTTCAAAGTAATCCCCACCAGATATTATACACTTCTGCCAACGTTTTTTCCAATCCTCGAAGCACTTGAAAAAATATTTTTTTGTGATCTTGTTCAGCTCCTCCTTCGATGTAGTCTTTATCTCCTCACTCATAGCGTAGCGTCGTCGTTTCATGGGCCTCTTCAGTTTCGGGAACAAGAAAAAGTCACAGGGGGCCAGATCTGGGGAATACAGTGGCTGCGGCATTATTAGTGTGTTGTTTTTGGCCAAAAATTCGCGCAAAAGCAACGATGTGTGGGCTGGGGCGACCAGTCTCATGCTCAAATCATTGGTAAAAATCGAATGGCACGAGCCAATCGATATGTTTAGGTCCTCAGCAACTTCTCTAACGGTGATTCGACGATTGGCCAATACTATTTTCTTCACTTCATCAATGTTTTCGTCTGTTGTTGACGTGCTCGGGCGTCCGGCACGCTCTTCGTCGTTCACATCTTCTCGGCCCTCTGAGAACATTTTGTACCACCGATAAACGTTGCTTCGGTCCAAGGTAGCTTCACGTATGCCACAGTCAACATTCGGAATGCGTCCGCGCACTTAATTTTGTTTTTCACACAAAATTTGATACAGATTCTTTGATCCATTTTTTGATATAGGCAA
The DNA here is from genome assembly GCA_963971575.1 of Liopterus haemorrhoidalis. Classification (NCBI taxonomy): domain Eukaryota; kingdom Metazoa; phylum Arthropoda; class Insecta; order Coleoptera; family Dytiscidae; genus Liopterus; species Liopterus haemorrhoidalis. The sequence continues at coordinate 21,262,783 of OZ020611.1, forward strand.
AAATCGAAGACGAGCCAAAACACGTGCAAGCAAAGCAACTGTCAAAAATTAACTGAACATTCAAAATGGCCGAACTTGTCGGCATAAGTGACAGACATGAGTACCAACATAACGCCATAAAAAAATCGAAAACCGAATATACGTAACCCGCGGAAATTCAAAATTCGCGTTACTTTTTGAACAGACCTCGTATACTGATACACAAAATTGTTCAAACAAAAATATTGCATTTTAGTTTCTATCTTAAAAATACCATTAAAATAATAACAATTATTTGATTGTAACACAAAATACTGAAAACTAGGTATCTAATGAGTTTGTTGACAAAGAAAAAATTAAAAATATCATTTTGTTTCGTTGAAATTTGAACAAGTAAATAAATACGCAATATTTTATCGCACAAAATTGGTCGAACAAAAATTTTAAATTGCCGTTTACGACTTCTGGGAACTGTCGACTTGCATTTTTTAAGAGACACACGTTTCTAGTGCCCATATTGACGTATTGGAAAAAAAAATATATTTTTTTTAATAGCTAGTCGCATTTCCGACAAAGCCACCCTGACAGTACTTCCATTTTCGACGACATATTCATGTGAGCAAAATTTTTCAACTCTTGTATTAATTAAAAATTGATGTGAAGTGTGAATTTTCACACATTTCAGGGTTTTGCAGGTATTTAGTAAGTGAATGATGATTATTTGGGATGCCAAAACAAATTTTATATTAAAATATTTTTTTTTGTTAATTTTAATTGGAACGCCTAATACCATTATTTAGGTTTATAAATAGGTGCAGTATTTTTTTTTTTTTTTATATAGCAAGGTTCATTAAGAATTTTAAAAATTGCGCCTATGGCTTCCATTGGTTGTTATAAGCTCCGCCCCTCTGATTTCTTGTACATTGAAACAGAATTAAATTATAATTTAAACAATGTCCACTGGTTATTAAATTTACGCTTTTAAAAATTAAATGCAACATTTGCCAAAATATAACTAGAATTTTGAAAAAATAATTTAAACAATATAAAAATTTAAAAAAAAACAAAAAATAATATGGTCTCTTCTCGCAGGGTTCGATCCCTTTCGGATCGTGTTAGTTGAGTGAAAAGCCAGCGTCATAACCACTAGACCAGCATACACCTTTCAGTATATAAAGGTGTATTGTCGGCCTTGGTAGCGTAGAGGTAGCGCTCCTGCTTCACGAGCCAAAGGTCCCGGGTTCGAATCCCGGTCAGGGCATGGATGTTTGTAAGACACAGTGTAATTGGGACATTTAGTCCACGTACTTTCATTTGATACCCTACTCAGAATTATAAAATTTCTTTTTCTTTTTTTTCGGTGAGCACATATTTGTTTATATTTTTAGGGCGATATGTTTTTTAGATGTTTTAGTATTTTTCCTGCGGGTCAAAGAGATGTATAAACATGCCAAATCTCAGGCCAGAAAAGTTTTGGGGGCGCTCCGGCCCCCTGCTGGTGCATTCACTGCATAAATACCTATTATATAGGATACCAAACCCTTAAGTGGAACCAAATTGAATTTAAATCTTTTTAAGTTATCAGTAGCTACTTTTTAGGGTTTCTTAGGTATGACCACCAAAAAACCTTTATAACATCACTCATGTGTCTTTCTGTCTGTACGGTAGAAATTGTAGCCAAACGGCTTAATACAGAAAGTTGAAATTTGGCATAGTCATACAACTCTTTGACCCACATATAAGAAGAATACTGAGAGTAAAAAAAAAACACATCTCTAGATAAATATAAACAAATATATATTTAATAAAAAAATAAATATTTTTTTAATATTTTGAGTGGTATATCAATGAAACTTCTTAATCCGTTGAACAACAAGCAAATTTTTATTTTTGAAAAATCAATTTTTTATGGTATTTTCGCAAAAAAGGTGTCAAAAACTTTTGTCCCCCACACTATCTCCCAGAGGGTCTGATCTAAAAAACTGAAAATAAAACTCCGTAATGAACAATGATGGGAACTGGAATAGTTCAACAGGAATTTTTGATCAGATAAGTTTTTCGAAAAATGTCTATTTTTTTGTGTTGTTGATAAAAAAAAATAATAATAATAATAATTTATTGTGTGCTATCAAAAGAAAGCTCTTCAGACGTAGATTAAGGAAAGATTAAAAGTTTTTTGAAATTCATTTCTTTTAATACGATTTTAGCCAACATTATGCTAAAAAAGTTCTTACCCCGCATCCTTTTACCCTAAGGGGTTAAACTAAAAATTTGAAAAAATTATATGTAATGTATATTGATTTGAGCCGGAAACATACGAGAGGAATTATTGATCAGATTGTGTTTTTGAAAAATATTGCAGTTTTTTGGTTTTGGACAAAATTAATTATTTTTTTAATTCATGATTAAATTATGGCTAATAATGTTATAGATTTTTTGTATGTATAGCTAAGTTAGTGCGTTTAAAAAAAAATAAATAAATTAAAAATATTAAAAAAGTATTATTTTTTTAATAGTTGCGAACTGAGTTACTCACATCTAGGGATGGTAACGATATATCGATATTTCGAAAATATCGATACTTTAGAAAAATATATCGATATTTTTATATCGATATTTAAAATGCGATATATCGCGAGAAATATCGATATTCCCACAAAATATCGGTATTCTTGTATCTTTTTTACACTTAAATGTATGCTGTTCACTTTTGTAAAAACAAACTATAGGCTATTCCAAACGTTTAGGCGGAACTAAATTTTGAAATCTAGTAATTTTTATCTATTAATTCGGACTTTTGGTCATTTTGTTTAAGCTTTGTTAATCATACTCACATTGCAAATTCTAGATTAAATTGATTGTCATTATAAAATGTCCTTATAATTGCATTTAAATTTTGTGTCATAAAAAATAATCTTAATAAAAATTTCCCATTTATTAATTTTTTTGTCTTCAAAATATGAAAATTGTATTAAAATATTTGACATCAAGTTTCACATACCAAACCTGAAACATGAAATAACCCAAGCAAAGTCCCTTTTCGTGACAACCTAAAATAACGAAATTTCCATTTAGTTCCGCCTAATCGTTTGGAATAGCCTGTAAGACTTGATTTCAATAATTTGTATTTAAAATATGTCACTTTCTTAATAATGATCATAACCAATAAATCTAAAGTTGGTTTTTCAGCGTAAGGAATATTTTTAATTTGGTAATACACTATAAAAGTAACCAAAAAGATCTGGTCTGTCCTTACAAAAGTGAACAGCATATTATATAAGTATATATTTAATAATGAGAGCAGTTAACTAGAAAAATATTAGAAAGTTAGTTGGCAGCTGGGTGAGTACCAACTGTAAAGTGATTGTCAAGTGGCGACTTCTTTTCCCGCCAAAAAAAAAAAAAAAACTGTGATTTATATATCTTACATGTTACGTGTTAGTTATTTCGATATATCGAATATATCGATATTTTTACTTCGATATATATCGAATTAAAATGTCATTTTTAATCACACTTACGATATATCGCGCATATATCGATATTCAAAAATAAATTCCCATTCCTACTCACATCACATCACACTACACTCTACACTGTAAAATATTTCTTATTAATCTAATGAAGACTTGAATACGAAGCAAATGCAGAACAAAAAAAAAAACGCTGGGATATTTGGCAAATTATTTAAATTTTAGTACTCAAATAATGAATAAAAGTAATTATCAAAAAAACTGTTGATTTTGATGTGATAAATATACCTAGACATCCAGTATTATGTTGGCTTCTTACACTTATTAAATAGCTACAAAACCCTGAAATATGTGAAAATTCACATTTCACTTAAATTTTTTATATATTAAAGTTGGCTTTTCCTAAACAAAATTATCAATCAATCGGTAAAAGTTACTAGATTTGAAAATCTATTTCCGCTTAAAGCAAAGTAATCGCCTATATGTATATATTAATTAAAATTATTAGTTATAACAAATTTCAGCGTACCATAATATTCTTTTACTATAATTAATTATTTGAAAAAATTGTATTGGCAATTTAATAATTAATTGCAAGTTCAATATTTGATTTATTATTTTATCATTTATGTTGCGGTATTCATTTCAAATTTGGTATTAATTGACAATTTATTGTCAATTATTTCAAAATTCATAAAATAAAACTCTTACTCTGTTGCAGACGAATATAATTGCTCAATTTTATTTTTTATTTTGCATGCGTTCAAACCAATTCTCGATACATTTTTTCCAGTCTGAAGTTGATATCTCAGAAACATAGTTTTCGAAGACTTCAACAGATTCTTGAGTTGATGAAAATTGCTGTCAACGAATTATTGTTTGAAATAGGGGAACAAAAAAAAAAAAATCGTTAGGGGGATAAGTCAGGTGAATACGGGTAATGAGACATTAATTCGATGTTTTTCTCCTTCAAATAATCAATTGTTTGACGTGCTGTGTGGGAGCTTGCATTGTCATGACGAAGAATAATGCGAAGTTTTTAGTTGTTTTTCCTGATTTTGTCGATGGCTTCTGGCAAACAAATTATAGTATACCATTCAGCATTAACTGTTTGCCGATCCTCTAAAGAAATGGTTGCGACATGTCCAGTACAACCGAAAACAGAAGCGATTATTTTCTTGGAAGTGCTTCGTGAACGAACAACTTTTGTAGGTTTCGGTTCATCTTGGAAGACCCAAACAGAGCATTGTTGCTTAGTTTCCGGTTCATATGAATAAATCCAAGTTTCATCACCTGTAACGATGTTGTATACGGATTTTGCAATGTTTAGGTTGAATTTTTTTAGCATTCCCTTACACCAATCAACACGAGCCTTTTTTAGAGCTTCGGTTAAATTATTCGGAATCCATCGGGAACAGATCTTTTTCACAGCTACCATAAATGTTCATGTAAATTCGAATATATTGCAGTCTGCGATATGCCAAAAGATGCCTCTATATCACGGTAAGTCACAATCCGATTATTGTATACCATTCAGCATTAACTGTTCTCCGATCCTCTAAAAGAATGGTTGCGACATGTCCAGTACAACCGAATAAGCGATCATTTTCTTGGAAGTGCTTCGTGAACAAACAACTTTTGTGGGTTTCGGTTCAACTTGTATTGTTGCTTAGTTTCCGGTTCATATGTTAAATCCAAGTTTCGTCACCTGTAACGATGTTCTATACGACTATTGCAGTTGTTTTACACCAAAAACACGACGTTTTTTTTTTGTTTGAGCTTCGGTCAAATTATGTCGAATCCATCGGAAACAGATCTTTTTCACAGCTAAATGTTCATGCAAAATTGAATGTATTGCAGTCTGCGATATACCAAAGGATGCCTCTATTTCACGGTAAGTCACATGCCGTTCTTCTTCTATCGTTTTGCGCACAACATTGATTAATTTTTGAATCACATTCAAACGTCGACATTTGGTCGACCTTCACGAGATTCGTCACTGACGGACGCACGACCACTACGAAATTCTGCAAACCAATTGTAAACAGTCTTTTCTGATAGTGCTTCATTACCAAAAGTTGAACAAAGCGAATCTATGTATTGTTGTTGAGTTAGGTCTGTACTAAAATCGTTAAAAATCATCCAACGAAAACCTTCACGAGTAATATCCATTTTTTCACAAACTTGTTTTTTAAGAGCTCACCGTCATCAAACTACTCGGTCAATTTATAAGCTGCCACTGATTTCACAATAACAAATGTCAAATTTTACGAATATAGTAATGACACATTTCGATATTGCCATCTAGTGGTCGTTTGTAAAAACATAAAAAGTAATCCTCGTATAAAAACTCAATATTGCATCTTGCTTAACTCAAAATCAAATTTTCTTTATTTTAGAAGCTTTATTTTAAAATATAAGTAAATTAAAAATCAATAAATCCAAGAAGAATATTGACAAGTAAATATAATAGTTGAAAGTAAGATAAAATAAAGCACAGTAAACATGTTGAGACAAAGTGTAGGTTTGATTGCTTCGCCATTATCGATTCCAGTGTAACGGTGTACATCACGTACATCCGGTGAGTTGTTGGTCCGTGGCAAAAGTTATCTCTGGCCCCGGAGTGCTCCGGGCGAGAGCAAGCCTTCTCGGAGTCTTCCCCGACCGACCCTACCTCGCGATATCACAGCCTTATTAACGATAGGGCTCAACCGGTTACCGCTCTTATCCAATTTGATATTCATTCCAGATTTGGTGGTGAATGCATAATGCAGCAAGGATACATTTCAAAATTAAGCAAAAATTGAGGGATTTAATACCGGAACTTTGTACTTTTATAATTTTTTATAACAATTTGGTTTTGATTTTTCAAATAAATTAAATATTAGGTTACAAATAAGTTTGATAGGTTTTCCAAAAAAACGTGTCAAATATTTTGTTCATTAACTCTTGCCGTCCCAATATAATTTGAGGCCTAAAACTGAGCCACACGTGTCACTAGAACCTCACCCACATTTCGAACTTTAACCCATTTAAACCTGAAACTTTTTTTGAAAAAAAAAATTGTTTTTTGGTAAAAATTTAGTTAATTGTGTATAAATTTGCATGAAAATGATTATAATTTTTTTTTTTACTGATCAGAATAGCCATAACATGCTGTACTTTTTAAAGGACGGTAGGACTATATACTACTATAAGAATAATAACAACCTATTTATTTAAATGCTTTATTAATTCCAAAATTATTTCAAAATTATTTTATAAACTCTAATATAAACTAAACTATAAAATCATTTGTATGATAGTCCAAAAAACAATTTTTAGGATGTAAACCTACATTAGGTACATTTTTTACAAACAAAATTAGCTTTTTTGCTGCAAACAGCGCAACGTCTTTGGAATGGTTGCGAGAATGAATGGTCAGGGACCTCAAAGAATTGTGTTTGTTTTGTTTGACTCTGGATGGCAGGGACTTCAAGGAGTTCAGAGGAACTCTGGATGGTCAGGGACCTCAAGGAGTTGTTGGACCTAAAATGGTCGTGTTTGTCTTGTTGACTCTGGATGGTCAGGGACCTCAAGGAGTTCAGAGGAACTCTGGATGGTCAAGGACGTCAAGGAGATGTGTTTGTTTTGTTCGACGCTGAATGTTCAAGGACCTCAAGGAGTTCAGTGAAACGCTGGATGGTCAGGAACCTCAAGGAGACGGACAAAACTTACATTATGTTTTCGTTTACTCTGTTTTATTTTGCAGTTATTAAATTCTGAAGATGCCGCGAGGACGTGGCAGGAGCAGGACGGCCGTGTTAAGATAATAAATTGTTTTACTTTGCAGTTATTTTAAGTAAATAAAGATAAATAACATAAATTTCACTAATGTATCAAAAACTTCATAAATAAAATATGGTAGGACATAATCCTACCGTGCTTTTAAAAGGACGGTGGCTTTATTCATTGAATATCGTTTGCCGGTTTCAACAAAATTTAAGTTTTTGAGGTTATGAGTATATAAAAATATACAGTCTAACATAAAATGTATTTTATAATTTTAAAATTTAAGAATAATAATAAAATAACTTTCCTAGAATTAGCCATTGTCAATGCTCATAAAACGTAACCGATTGAAACGCCAATAAAATTTACAAAAATGACAACAATTGTTTGAAACTTGCTATAAATGATGTTTCATAAACACAGTGATCATAACATATTACGCTATCTCAAATTATTTGTTTTTACTAATTAATTTAGCGCGATTTTTTAAAATCCTTTTAAAAGGACGGTAGGTTTAAATGGGTTAAATTTAAGTCGTTTAATATTATTTTAATTTAAACATAGAAGAATACAGTAATGCAGCGGTTTCCAAAATGGGGGTCGCGCTCCCCTGGGAGGGCGTGTAAGATTCACCAAGGGGTCGCGAGTTTATTGCAAATATGTAATTTTTTTTTCTATCGTTTATTGTCGAATATAATGATAATTTTGAACTAATGAACAGGAAAAATTAATAGAACTTTCTTGTGATAGCTCGCTAAAAGATCAATTCAATCCTAATAATCCGAGGATATTCTGGTTGGAAGTAAGCAAGGAATATCCCGCCTTATCATCAAAAGCTATAAAAAATCTTTACCTTTTATGACCTCATATATGTGCGAAACAGGATTTTCCACATTAGCTGTTATTTAAACAAAATATCGAGCACGATTAATAGTGGAAGACAAAACAAGAGTAGCACTTTCTTCATATGAACTGCGTTTTAACGAATTATGTGCAAAGATACAAGCCCATACTTCACATTAAAATTAATTCATTTTTATTGTATTTTGTATTATACTTAATATTAATATAACTTATTTTTATACAATTTTCGTGATTTATGTTGTGAGAATAAATATTTAGGAATTAGAGATATTATTTACATTACATATTTGTACTACTTTTGTGATTATTATTTCAATAAAGACATTATTTACAATTTTTTTATAAATTTCCTAAATAGGGGGGCGCCAGAGATGGGATTTTTTATAAACTGGGCGTTAGTGAATAAAGTTTGGAAACCGCTGCTGTAATGAAAAATAAAAGTGCATAATATATTTCACCTATTAAAAAAAAAAAAAAAAAAAAAACAAACAAACAAACAAAAAAGGACTTGGACACCTTTTTGTTTCTTTTTTGCCTGTACGAGGTGTGTAAATTAAGTAACCAGACTGATTTTTTAAAATTTTTTCATGCGAGTAGAATTACAATTCAATATTGTCTCCCTCAAAATAACTTCCTTGGGCAACAGCGCTGGAGACGGTTCTTCCAATCTTCATAGCAGTGCTGGAACTCGGATACTGGAATAGCTTTCAGCTGGTCGGTTACGGACGTTTGAATGTTTTCGAGTGTCTCAAAATGACGTCCCTTAAGGTGATTTTTCAATCTTAGGAAGAGGAAAAAGTCACAAGGACGCAAGCCAGGTGAATAAGGAGGCTGAGGAGCCACAGGAATGTTTTTACTGGCCATAAACCCTTTTATTGAAATTGTTGTGTGACAAGGCGCTTTGTCATTGATTTTTCACATCCCCATTGGTCAAAATCTGATGAACGGTAGTGTAAGTCAAATTCAACTCTTCGCCGATCATTCTGACTGTCAACCGACGATCTGAACGCACAAGATCCCGGATTCTGTCAACATTTTCATCGGTTTTTGAAGATGAAGGCCTTCCGCTGCGTGATTCATCTTCAATCAACTCTCTTTATTTTGAAAATGCCTTAAACACCAAAAAACCTGGGTCCTTGACAAAATACTGTCTCCGTAGGCCTGCTGAAGTTTTGCAAAAGTTTCCGTTGCACTGTGCCCAAGTCTGAAGCATAACCTGATCGCACACCGTTGCTAGAAATGTCACTCATTTTTAGAAAGCACTAGAAAACTGTTTGACGAAAAAATTTTGGATAATTTATGGTTGCTGAACAGTTATTACAAATATAAAAGTTTGACTGTCAGTTGTTTCAGTGTAACCATGGAGATCTTGTAACTTAAAAAATGACACATAGATGGCTCTAGCATCCTGCGGTCATAAAAATAAGGCTAGGCCGAAAAAATTTTACTTTTTGGCCGGTGATAAATAATAAAAAATAACTGTTTTTGATATGGTTGCCCAAAAAATAATTTTACGAATCTATCCTTTATTAATATTATTTAATAAATTAATTTTTAATTATTATTAAATTATTTATTATATGTGAAATTATATTGTAATTAAGTGTATTTGTGAAAATTGGCGGAAAGGCTGTGTGCCTAAGCCAGAGGTCGGCAAACTTTAGATGCTAAAGAGCCAAATTCACCCTTTACGGCATCTGGAAACATTTTAAAGAGCCATAATTTTGTTTTAATACATGACTTTTTGAATATTTTCTTAATTTTATTCCTTATCAACTTAATTTAAAGAGCCACACGAATGTCCTCAAAGATCCGTATGCGGCTCTCGAGCCCCGGTCTGCCGACCCCTGGCCTAGGCCATAATAAAATAAAATAGAATAGAATAATTACAACGTATTTTAAAGTAACAAGAAAATCTGTTGTTATATTCAACAGTTATTTTACATTATAAATGACATTTTCAACTCAACTTACCATGTTACAAAATTTGTAATAAAATTTTGTAACAGATGTGCGCTTTAAAAATATAAATAGATCGTTGGTAACCCCATCACGCGAGTCGTGAGTCGCTGAACAAGGTATCTCAGTATCACAGATTCAACAGTATCGCATATCTGGTGCATTATGCATTCACCGCCAAATCTCGAATGAATATCAAATTGGATAAGAGCTCTAACCAGTTGAGCCCGGTCCTTAATAACCTGACCTTATCTACACCGCCCAGCCACCGCATTTAATAGTCTTAATACGCGGTTAACTATTTTTTATTTTAAGAATCACCGAATGTTTTTTATAGTTTCATCTCATCGTTTTTAATGTATCTATCTGTCTGTAAGGTAGATATTGTGGCCAAATTACTAAACCTAGAGAGTTGAAATTTGTCCTATATTTACAGTTCTTTAATAAATATTTGAGGAGGTACTAATATTTGAGGGCTACTTTTTAAGTTTTTACAAAAACTATGAAGAACTTTTTTTTTTTTTGGAACAAACTGTTCTTTTCAAAATATTCGCTTTTAAGATTTATACATAACAATGCGTCTAAATCAAGAAATGGGGTTGGGATGCGTGTTTCTCGTTCCACAAGCCCAGTTCTTCCACCAATACAAGTTACCGGACAATATGTCTATTTACACAGCTGAGATGCTTTCCATCAAATTATCAGATCAATTCTGTAAAAAATTACTGTGTAGTAACGTTACTACAAGATAAAATATTATCCTATAATATAATACGCCTGTTTGTATGTTCATATGTTCGGTATGTTCGACCGGTCGTTTCTTCATTCCCCGATAGAGGCGCGCATATGTTAATTATTTATGTCAAAATTGTTTAAAATATATTGTTGATGCAATAATAGTGAATTTTCTACGAACACTTTTTATAATTATTATAAGATGCAATAATAGTAAATATTCTATGAACACTTTTTATAATAATTTATTTATTTTTTTTTAATTTTTAATGGCCTTTGCTACTGTGACAATTAGCCAGGACAATTTTTGTTTGAGAAAATTTCCATGCCATAACCGGGATTTGAACCCGAGCCCCCATGGTTGGTAGTCAAATGAGCTGACCACTACGCCATAGCGACCGGCTTTTTATAATAATTGATAGAATTGTAATAAATTATTGTTTATGTATTGGACAGTAGTGTGCTGTGAATTATTGTTTTGAGTGTTGACATTAAATTAGTAAAAATGACAGTTGTATTTTTCATTAAAAAATCACTTCACAATTATTAATTTAGTTGTGAAATACACGGATCGGTTTTTTTACGAAACAAAACACAGAAAAACGTTATCCTTCCGTGATATTCGACATTTTTGATTAAAATTATTATTAGCAGAAAAATAATTATTTTAAAAAATATTTGGTTTTGATGAAAGTAAGAAAAATGTGACTTTTTTTCTTTATTATTATTTTTTCAATGCTTTATTATTTTTTTATTTCTACGATTTCTAGGACAAGATTTACAATATCCCACTGCAAACTCTATACAGATGGCAGCACATAACGACTACACTAAATAATTCAAGAACTATCAGTGGCTCTAAAACAATGGTTTCTGTATATTTATCACATTAAAATATCATTTACCTTTTAGTTTAGGTTAGATAGACCTTAAAATAGGGTGACCAGATTTCAGTGAACGGAAACCGGGACACAGGAAAAAAAAAGAAGGTCTTTGTTTCCTCCCAGGTCTAAGTGAAGAGCAAAAAAAAAGGTCCTCACCTCCCAAATTCAAAGTGAAGAGCAAAAAAAAAAAAGGTCCTCTCACCTCCACAAATTTAAAGTGAAGAGCAAATAAAAAAGGTCCTCACCTCTCAGATTCAAAGTGAAAAGCAAAGAGATTCAAAAACCGGGACAATCGGGCGTCCCGAGAACAGTTTTCGGGACACCGGGACAA